>CM068313.1:10550511-10728011 GCA_034766995.1 Acanthacorydalis orientalis | reverse complement strand
TTCCGAAACTAATACTAGAGAACAAATTTTCAGTAAATTTTTGCTTATTTCGATGACAATCCCATCACCTTATCTAGAACGCTAAAAATATTTATCTATACCTTATCTCATATTAGATTTATTCTTTTCAATACTTTTTCTGTGTACTCTGTTTGACTATACATTAATAGTGCTTTGTTTAATATTTTTTTCCCCTGAAAACCTTTTCGGTGCCGCAAAAAATAACCTTCTAGTAATAAAAAAATCTATAACAAACGCTAAACAAACACATACAAATGATTTTTTTTATTTCAAGGTATAGAAAAATCAGATTTTTCTCTAGGGTGAAAAATAAAAAATTCTTAATTAAATATTTTTGATTGGAAAAGTTTGTGTGCATTTGGAATGAAAATTGAATTCATTTTTTAATGAAATTTAGTTTTTGTTCAGTTAGAGAAATAATTATTTTATTAGATACTCTTGAATTATTGTTTTTTATGATTTATTGTTTGAGTTTAAACCATTATACCAGTGACAACAAAATCTAAATTAGCTCTTTAGAAAATAAAAACTCTTTTCAGTTTAAAGGTTTAAATGAATTAATTAATAAAATAACAGGCGCATATTAATTGAAAATAATAATATTTTATTAGGAGATTTCTTGAGAAACAAGTCTTATTTTTTGAGATTCGATTTATTTTATCCTTAAGACGATTTATTAAAATATCCTTATTCAAAATCAATAAGTAAGGCAAGAAAGTCTGTATTACAACTCTTTATTATGAAATTTAGAGGAAATTTATATTTTGTACTTTGATTTTTGAAATTTAATTAGAATTTATAATTCTATAAAATGTATTGAATGATACTTCGAAACATATATATATATATATATGCGTGTGTGTGTTTGTATAAATTGTAATCAATGGAAATTTATCGTCAACAGAAAAAGAAACAACACCTTTCACCGTTTTAAACAGTAATACATCAAGAAGCGTTCAGAAATGTATGTAATTCATTTCTCGCGCACAAAACAGAATCTATATAGTACCATTGACACAAATTCGTATCTCGCCATTGACAAAGTTTTCTTTTAGCAATATAAAACTTTATCTTAAATTAATATCGATTTTGAACAATAGACAATTCGGTCGACTGCCGAAGGCGTACCTTATAGAGCCGTTCTCTTTCGTTACATTACTATATAGAAGGGAAAAACTTTTTTATCACATCCGTAACTGGAGGAAATCAGCAAGTTCCCGGAATCGCGACGTATATATATCTTTTAAGCATGACAGTGATGGATCTGTCAGAAATAATATTGCCGATACAAAAAAAAAAAATGAACAACAGTATATTACTGTGTAGTCAATCTTCTATGACGACACGAGTTCTTACAACTTTGCTTAAATTCATATTGTTATGCATTCATCAAACTTTTTTTTCTCTTAAAAAACGGCTCTTTTTTTTTCTTTCGTCCGACGAGGAAAATCTCTGTGATGCTTTTATAAACGCTTTTTTATACGATTTATTACTTTTTTATCGGTAACTGCAGAATATTACATTCTTCATTATAGGATTTCATATGTATATATGAAAATTTGTTCGCTACATTTCAATATGTATATATATATATATATATATATATATATATATATATTAAGATATTACATCTTATCTTACAAGAGATTTATATAAATCTTTATTTTTTTATAATTTAAATATTTTAGAATTCGTATTTTTTATCAAGTGTTCTGTATATAATTTATATCAAGAATAAATTAACAAAAAATATTGATCGAAAATATCTGTTCCTATATTAGGTATGCAAATTAATTAGGTGCTTTTTCTATAGAAAAGCAAATACGTTTCAATCCTCAAAATATTATCCATTATTTTATATAAATTTGCTCCAACTGTTAGATAACTGACGAATCCTTGTCGAAAAAAAGATAGAGACTTCGAGTTAATGAAGTTTGATGTATTTTCGGACCTTTTCCACTGTTTTCGTGCGATTTACATATTTTAAAAGTCACAATACCTTCTTTTAAACCTGAACACATCATTCCCATGGTTTTTGTATTTTGGTTTTTTTTTTCAACTGGAATGCGAAAAGTATACAATGCTTAATATGCTGCTTTTCGGATGGTATCGTTTTCATTACTATTTTGCTAGGCTATGCAAGGATGGCTGGCCAGAATATAGAGTGTTTTCAAATATGGCACTTCAAAATCGTAAAACGACAAGAAAATATTTTTATTTAGAATAGAATTTGAATTGATTCAACTGAAAAGCACAATTTGCACTTAAGAATAATATTCTCTTGTTAGATCTGCTTTTCCTAACAATTTGTGCTTCTTTAATTTCTTTAAAACTATATTTATTTTACTTTTTTGTTAAACTGTTTTTGATTCTTATTTCATTTTCAACTTTTAATTTATATTTTTTTTGTGTTAGGTTTTTAAATTTTAATCTGAAACAATAAACAAACAACAAAGCTTAAACAATTTTTTTAAGAGTGTAAAAAAATCAAAAGTAAAATAAAATCTAATTTAATTGTTAATTTTTATTAGTAATCGAGTTTAAAACCCTTTAAAGGTTTCAGAATATAATTGCTTTTTATTTATGTTTTATTTTATTAACCTTGGCAGATTAGATTAGAGAAGCTATTTTTAATTAGTTATTAAAAAGAGTTTTGTAGAATTTTGTATATCTATTCAGTAATTAATAATGAAATTCAATTCTTTAATCTGTTTTTAATAAATGATATCTATTAGGTTGCTATGAAAATAATTACGGGTTATTTTCTGAATTCTAACCTTAATTTTTTTCAATGAAATTGTCATTTCATTATGTTAATGTTAATATAATTTTAAAGTGCATTTTCGGTCTGTATTTTGGTAACTTTGGTTTTATTATAAATTTTGCTTCAAATTGGGTTTTTCTGTTAACTGTTGTAGTCGGCTCACAGATATCTTCAAAAGTCCTCGTTCTCCAGCTTAGGCAGTTTTTTCATTCTGATTTATATTCGTTTTATATAGAGTGTTCTGTTAGGGTACTTTGATTTATGTGCATTTTATACAGGGTGTGGGTTATAACTTTAGCATATAAAATATTTTTCTTTGATCAATTTATTCTTTTAATGTTATTTTTTAAGATTTTCTAAAATATGGAATTTTTTGCTTCTATTTTCACTATTGTATTATTTGTTTTTAAGGTCATGCCGGGTTTCTAGTTAGTGTTAAGCAAATATCAAATATGTTTTGTTAAATGTAATATAATTTATGTCTTTAATTGTTTTGTCTTTACAACCGATAGCGTTTTTTAGCGTTTTCTATTTAGAGTTAAATGTTTCAGTAATTAATTAAATTCATTAACATTAAACCGCTTCGATTACAAGCAAATAAAGATAAAAAAAAACGAACAAGCAACTAAAACCGTCCAACATTTATAACATTTTATCCATCGATCCGAACATATTAATGTCCTGAAAAATTCACGACGTGCCGAACTATTATTTCGGACCAATCAACCATAATAGCACAGTAAATGTCGATTGTTATCTGGAACTCGTTCAAAACTTTATTTCTTTCGACGCAGGCACGACAACAACTTGACGGAAAAGACTTTTCTCTTTCCGAACAGAACAACACGATTCCGTTATTGTTCCATAATCTGTATTAAAATCGTTTAATCTCGAGATAGCAGCTGCGTCGATCGTAAATGAGGACATCCTTTACGGTCACTTAATGTTAATTCTTATGGCGTACATAAAAAAGGTGGTGGCCATTGTCTAGTGGTCAATAAATTCGTTTTAGTTACCGGTGGTCAGAGAATCGTATCAGAGTTCGACTTAATCTTTCTTTTTTTATGAAAGGAAGCAGCGTATTTGAATTATTACATCCATTTAGATGTCATAAATGGACATGTCTGTGTTTTTAAATCAAGCGTGTAAAATATATTTCTGTTCGATGTCAACGATTGAGTAATTGATTTCGAAATCGGTGAATTAACGACTTTTCTCTGCTGAAATGTTAAATTAAAGAAATAAAGGATGATTTTTTTTATTTGTCCAATTAATATTTTATTACAGAAACTTACAGAAGGTTCTATAATAAAAATACCTTTTATATAAAGAACCTTTAATTACATCAACGCTCTGAGAATAAAAAAAATATTATCTAAATGTGCATAACTAGCAATCAGGAATGATAAATAGTTAATTTGTGAATATTTTTAATCAGGTTTAGTTTATGGGAAGTAAAAACTTCACTCCAAAACAAATTATTTTCTTATAGAACGAGATTAGTCTACAATCATTGAATTAAATATTTTATACTTAGAGTAACCAAGTATGTACTAAACTTGAGAAAATATTTTTTTTATTATCAGTACGACTTTGAAAATTATATTTTTTATATATCAACCATATTTCATTTATTAAATATTTTCATTAATCCGAATATGATAATATAATTTATTCTTGACTAACTCTTGTTTCCTAACTCTTTAAATCACACATTTCATTCCACATATACTTTTTTTCTTGAAATATCAATTCTAATTTTGTTCAGTTAAACTATTATTAATCCTTTTAGTGTCGACCGAAAAAGTTGAACCTGATCGAAAAGTGCCGAGCCAAACTGATGTCGTTTGGCAAGGTTCGAGAAAAAATTTGTAAAGAATTAGTTTTAAGTGACAATTACAAAATTTAGAAAGGAACATGTTAGCAAATAAAGTGAAAATTAATAAATGACAAGTATTTCAATATTCTTTGAAAATTATGTTAATAATGTTTATTCGAAATTATAAAAAAAATTCGAAAATTTGATCTACTTTTATAAACAGCAAGTAAACAAAAAAAATCATTATTCTAACATTAGTTTGACATAAAACATATTGTACAAAACATAAACAACGTATATTCATTTATTTATAATAATATTATTGGTATTTAAAAAGATAAATTATATAAATAATATATATATATATATATATATATATATAAATAATAATTCTATGATGCACAGCAAGTATCAAAAGGGTTACTAAGGGTCTACTACTAAACAAATGATTCATGTATATGGTAACATCGCCACGAAAATAAGCAATGATTGAAAATTATTAATAACCAAATATTAAATATCTGTAATATCTATTGAATCATATAGGATTTTACAGATTTTTCTATACCTTTGTACTTTGAGACTGGTAGAATTGGAAATGCGGATAAGCAATAATCAAAAATGACTAATAATTATACTTTGAACTGTTTCGATCAGAAATCAAAAATGACTAATAATTAAATTTTAAATTTTTCAATCAGAAACATGTTTTGTAATTTGTAGCTTGGAAAAAATCTGTTAATTGAATACAAGCTTCACTATTAATTGATTTCCCTGCTCAACATTTCCTAGAAATCCCGAGTATTATGTGAAGATCAATTGTTGAATTGTAATGGATTTCTGATAGTTTGTAAATGATTACATATTAATTATGCTGTAGAAGCGCAACATATAAACGTTTGTGTATGTAATCCAAACATACAAATAGTGCACACTTATATATGCGTGGTTATTGATAATAAAATTTTTATTGAACACATGACCACCACAGTGCGGAAAGTAAAAAAAAGGTAGAACGTAACGATCGCGAGTTAAGGAAATATATGTGAAAATGAATATAAAAGTGTCTGTATTTTTTTTAGAAACTGAAAACATTACGATACTACAAACATTTCACATGTACACACACGAGCCGCACGCATCGTACACATCTCTCTGTGTGTGTGTATGTGTATTTCGTACAGATTTAAAACTGGTAAAGGTCTAAATCAGAAGAGGAGACGTGTATATAAGTAAGTGAATCTAACACTGAAGAAACGCTGGCATCAGTGTGGTGTATATATAAAGTTTTCATTTCGTTTTATATCATCCGACCGTCGTAAAGGTACGCGCAGGTTATCAAACCGCATAAGCTAGACGACCGCACAGCATTACTGAATACCGCTCTATTACGTAACGTTCTCTTGATACAGATATTACAGTGTCTGGACGATGCACGAATCGTATGTTCTGGTCTTATATTAGAGATTATTGATAATTTCCATATTCCATCAGTTGTAATTTGAACGATCTCCCTATCTACATTATATCTATTTGTACTTTATAAATAAACATTCATATATATATTATATATATATATATATATATATATATATATATATATATATATATATGTATATGAATGTTATGTGTAGACCTAATAATAATTATGAACTATTAAAGAGATTTGTTTCTTACAATGAATGTAAATGCTGTCAATTGTCTAGAGAATTAGAAATCAACCCTTTGATATCTAACCCGTGTGATAATTATACCCGGTTTCACTTATAAAGCCTTTTTTTGAAATGAGTTGTATTTATCATTTTGATATAAAAAAAATCCACATCATTAATACGCTGGTAAATTTCTTTTCGAATAGTATTCATAATTTATATACAGCATAAATATTTTTTATTATTTCCACTTAAAAAGTAATCCAGTAGAAGCAGTTTTCATTAATTAAAAAAATATTAAATTGCGTATAACAATTTCATACTGGTATGAGTAATATGAAAAGTAATTCGTGTCGCGTCAACCGCCAGATGAGTGAATAATACCGGCTTAAAAATTATGACTCGCACTGTGTACGAAGCTTTTTTTAATTCAGTAGATGGATCGCTTTTAATTTTACGCCGTGACTCGTCAAAAAATAATCACCGCCCATTCAATCAAAAACTAAAAAGAAACTCTGTACAATTCAAATGTGATGTCATAGGAAAAAAGTTTACAGTGCACAAAAGCAAAACCATTTTTTCCATTAGGTGCATACATACGAGTGTATGAAAGCCTTTACACGAAGGAGGTTTTATCTTCATAAACATTGATAGTGTAGCATACTAGTCGATATAAATAGAAAGACTTCGTAATGTAGCTTTTTCTATATAGGCCGGCGTATATTTTATATATGGACGTGCACGCTGTTGACAACACTATTGTAAATAATAATCTGGGAGTTAGTTATGAATGATATGTTTGATTTATTGTTCTTTCGATATTAATAGATTCTTCATTATTATTAAAAGCACTTTGATGTATATATGGATGTGT
The DNA here is from genome assembly GCA_034766995.1 of Acanthacorydalis orientalis. NCBI lineage: Eukaryota > Metazoa > Arthropoda > Insecta > Megaloptera > Corydalidae > Acanthacorydalis > Acanthacorydalis orientalis. The sequence continues at coordinate 10,720,881 of CM068313.1, read as the reverse complement.
ATATATATATATATATATATATATATATATATATATACATGTATATATTTCTTAATATGTGAACTGCTATACTTTAAAATGTTCTATAAAGTGCTAATTATTTTTTTTGTGTCTAATGAATTTTGATTTAAAGTTTAGCATACTTTATTTGATTTCTATTATCTTGGTGTAAAAATAACTGCAGTTTTTACGTATCAAGTATAAAGACGCATATACTAGTTAAAAAAATGTATTTATTAATCAAAATAAAGGCCATTGACGTGCATACATTTCCTCCAATAAACACACTTGTTTCTTATTGGAGGAAATGTGTAGACTCCAATCCTAGAATTAATGAATTCATTGAAAGTGCTTTGAGCCGATGCTTGATCTTTGAATCATTTGTGTCATTTCAATCATTTCATCAATTACTTTTTCAAATTCAAATTTTGAGCTGTACAAATAATAAATCAAATATAAAAAATATTATCATGTGTATTCTATGATTTCATTCTTTAATTTCTATTAACAGAGTTGATTAAAACCGTTTTTTTTTCCAAACTTCAATTATCAGCAATATAAATATTAAATCAAATATAAAAATGTTAACGTGTGGATTTCGTGAATTCATTATTTTTATTTCCATTACTCTATTAACAGGTTCTGTTTTAAATTACAATTTTGATAAATAAAAATATCTAGTAAATCTAAAAATGTTAATTTGTCGATTCTATGATTTCATTCTTCTTATTTCCATCATTTCACTATCAGAATTCAAAAATTGTTTATTTAAATTTCAATTTTGATCTATAAAAGTGTACAATAAAACCTGGAAATGATTCTGTGATTAAATTTTTATTATTTTCTTTATTCATTTGATAAAATTAAAATAAAATCACTTTTTTTAAATTTGTTTTTGAACGATAACATATTTTGAGTAATTTAACACTTTAACTCCTTTTGAAAACCTGCACATTCAGTTTATGAAAGGATTTTATCTGGTTTTGTTTATTAATAGATTTTTCAGTTGAGTTATTGAGATTTTTTGATTAAACTGTAGATTTGAATAGAAAAATAATCAAATTAAATTGTACCTGTTTTTATAACTTTGATATTCATATGATATCTTAGAGAATATCGTCATTTTGGAGCAGCTAAGTATCTATCCGAGTTCTCCTCTACTAGTTTCAGTACATGTATCATCTTTAGGTAGATAGCTAACATCAATAGTCTCTAACATATATCTGAAGATGGGGAGATTATAACAATTATAGAGACTATAATGGTTTTTAGATTTTCTAATAAATTTCTTGTAATTTGTAGATTCTAACTATCTAATATCAACCTGTAGATGTTACACTCGCTAAGACTATTAATGGATAACAAACGTGTGAAATGAAAATAATCGTTGTTTTTTAAATCGATTTCTATCATGTTTATTTATTGAATACTAATAACGCTTTAATATCAATCCAATATGCTATAAAATACTAGATTAAAAACATATTTAATACAATATTCAAGTAATAAAGTTTAAATACGACAATAAATCTTAAAGTTATTTCTTTAAATTTGAAAATAATTTAGTTATTTGTATGTTCAAAGGAAATAGGAAAATAATATCATTGCTTTGTGCCAATTTATAAGTTTCTAAATCGTTCTCTTTTCGAATAACACTTTAGAGTTGTAAAACTGTTTTACAAATGTCAATATAAATCTTTTAAGTGGTAAAAAGAATTCTTTTGTACAACTATTGGAATTTGTGTTTTGTCTTTAGAGAGAAATATAATACGGTAAGAAAAAGGGGATATTTAGTTAAAATAAAAAAAAAATATCCAATTCGAACAAAACAGTCGGAGAAATTAAATTTAAACGGACGATTCTGTATGTGTGTGTGTTTTTTTTTTAATTCAAAGCTGTTTTACTGTTTAATTTCTACTTATAAACGTTTAAGTTGACTATTTAAATTATCTTTTCTTGATATTAGGGATTAAAAAATGTTATTCTACTACAACATTACATATGTTTTTTTTCTGTGTAAATCCTTAATAACACACATTTAAATTTGTTTCTTTTTCTATCAACTTGAGTTTGAGATTTGATTGGTTTAAAAATCTTCCCGGAGATAAAAATATAATCCAACACCAGTCATAAAAGAGACTTACTGAAATGTGGTTTCAAAAATTCAAACTGAGAAGTCACAAACAATGAATATACAGGAAGACAAAATAATATTTAATTTAAAATATGTGGAATTTATCTTAAGGTATAAAGATTAATATATTTTTTTTCTTTTCAGGTAAGACTTCAGAGTAATCTTTACCAGATAACAACAATTAAGTAAGTAGTGCCTCATTGATAAAATATGTTTAGTTTAGCAAGCATATATATATATATATATATATATATATATATATATATATATCTGTATAAATTTTTAGAACGTGCGTGTATAGTTTTATGTACTATTTTTTATTTGGGACCCAGAGTTATTTATTAGAGTCGCCGTCAAATTCAATATTATATATACATAAATATAAAACGTCTTCGTTTATGGCAAAACTGAAAAGCTGATATATATTCACACACTATCATCACTGAAGTCATTGTCCTTTCGATACGGCCTGGCGTGAAAAAAAGATCCGACACTAAAAACTGAATCATCACTTTTCGAGTAATATAACCGAGAGGAATATTTATGCAAAATATGCGTACCATATTGGGCCAAAAACGTGACTTACGATGAAAGATACAATTTTTTTTTCGATCTCGTAACACTTCACGGCCATGTGCAAACACTACAATATAAACGAATAGTAATTTTTTATGTTACCTATGTTTCTTTGATACACAGCGCCTGGTTCCATACATCATCAGGTATTTTTACGTTATGTAATCAGAAAAGAGATACAACGTAGCAATACCACTTAATTTAAATTAAAACAGATTAAACCAGAATGTATCTAAATTCAGTTTCGATGCTGATAGGCAAATTGTATTCTAAATATTTTATAAGTACAGTAAGGATAAATGATTCTAATTCATTCGTCGACTTATTCTCTTAATATAAATAGACTGTTATACAACATATAAATATTTGAAACACCTGGTATTGTTCTATAAAACAGATAAATTTATATTCAGGCAACTGAAATGTAATGAATGATATTTTTTCTTAATTCTGACTCGTACTATTTTCTCCATTCGTTAAAGATTTGATAAAATAGTCGAATTTGATATTTAGGTCTACGAAATTCAAAAAGAAAATATCTTTAGAAAATTATAAATCATTATCCGACGTTTGTGAATAAGTGATTTAAAAAACATCCGAATTATATAAAATTACATCCTAGCAGAGAGCTCGTCGTCACACGTTTCGCGGGGATTGCAATCCAAACACTGATTTTTAAGTTGTTGAAAGGGAATCTCATGAATTGCATTTAGTCTTTTTTCCTCGATGCTTTACATTTGATTACTGCGCCAGCGTTTGCATAGCACGAAGTGATTGATTCACGCTTCGTTAGTGAATAATGTTACACGAGTGTCTGTCGCTTACACGGACAGAGAATCTTGTACGTTTGTGTAACATAAATGACATTTCGGAATATGTAAATAAATGGCATTTTGGAATGTATAACATGGTGTATAAAATAATTTTTGTTATTTACGTTGTAGTTTTAGTACATGTTGAATGAATGAATGAATGCTAGAAGATTTTAAAACTGTTATAGATATTTGATTGCTATTTATTGTATACAAATTATGTAAATAAGTAAATATGTATGAAAATTAGTATTTGAAATTAAATTTCAATTATAATCATATAATCTGTTCCACCTGATTTTGTTATATAATATAGATTGTCTTTTTTCATAATTATTCAAACACATAATCAAAATAATAACTATTATAGAAAATTACATTTTTTTCCTAATTTAACAATTTTTGTTTCTACTGACATTTCGATGATGATACCATCATCTTACTTTATCGCTCTGACGATGTTTGAAATCTCTTTGGTTTTTCAAATATAACAAAGAAAGATTTAATACTGCATTTTTGGAAGATTGTCTTTAAATTATGTCAAAAGAACCAAAATTTATTTCCTGTTATTACTAAATCCCAAAAAAACTAATCACGAATTTACGAATATATGAAATAATGATTAATTTTTCCTTCAAAGGGTCACACGTGTTATTTACTACAAGAATTACAGTTTAATTAAGTACTAACCAGTTCCAATCAACCAAACAGTACGAGAAGAAACATGATATTTTTTAAATATGCAAGTGTAAGGCCTCGATAAGAAATATATTTTTCTAGTTGCATCTTTTCTCCCGAACTTTTATATTGTATTATTATTATTTACTTAAATTTTCTTTATTTGTGACTAAAATCAAAATGAATCTAAGATTGTATCACTGAAGTGGAATAGAAAATAAATTTAATTATTTTAGATACTTAAAATACCATATTTAGGGTATACAAGCATATTTAAGACATACAATGAATGATATTTAGGATGCTACAGTAGATTTATACAATTTTAGATATTCAGTATAGTTTCACAATAAGATAAAATATTTTATTGAAATGTAAAAGTATACTTTTATATATTTACTAATTTTATGTATTTAATTCATTTTTATTTAACATATCTATTAGTATAGTTTTCTGTAATTTTATATTTTCTCTCTCTATCTCTCTCTCTCTCTCTCTCTCTCTCTATATATATATATATATATATATATATATATATATATATATATATATGTGGGTCGTTTGATAAGTATTGTAAAAAAGCAGATTAAAAATCGTTTTTGGAAAAGTCATTTTTATTTCTCAACGTAGTCTCCATCGAGAGCTATTGCCTTGGTCCAGCAAGTCTCTAAAATACTCATTGACGGCGGCGATGACATCGTCATTCGACGAGAATTTCTTCTCACCGAGCCAACTTTTCAAGTTTGGAAAGAGGAGGAAGTCTCGCGGGACCAAGTCCGGAGAATAGGCTGGATGAGGAATCAATTCGAAGCCTAATTCGTACAATTTTACCATTGCGACTGTCGATTAATGTGACGGCATGTTGTCTTTGTGAAAGAATACTTTTTTGTGCGCCAATCTTGGCCGTTTTTATTTCAGATCTTCTTTAAAACGGTCCAGTCATGTTGCATAATAGGCTCATGTTAATGTTTTCTTCTTTTTTAAGTAGTCGATCAAGATGATTCTTTGAGAATTCCTAAAAAACAATGACCATCATCTTCCCAGCTGACAAAACGGTCTTCGCCTTCTTCGGTATATTTTTACCAGTCGTTATCTACTACTTAACTACTTTGACTGCTGCTTCGATTGGGTGTGTAGTGGTGGATCGTTGTTTTATCCAAGGCGACGAATTGACGCAAAAGTCCTACTCGTTTTTTCCATTTCTGTGGAAACTACTATAATGCTCGCTCCAAACATCTGTAGAACGACAACAACGCGTCGTTTTTGACTGAATTTCGTCTACGTTAGTTTGAAAAGTGACACTTGATAACCATGTTGTTACCAAATGAACGGTAATGCCACATCATAAAAAATTACCAAACATATGAAACGATCCTCATGTATATTTATATATATATATATATATATATATATATATATATATACATCCGATTTCAATTAATTAAAGAGATTATAGTTTAAAATCTATACTTGTTATACTTATACTTGTATGTCTCATAGTAGAGAATAGACTGTCATCAAAAAATTAATTTATCATCCATTATATAACCGCGTGTGTAGTCTTGAATTTAATTACCGGAATTTATTAAAAAGTAATTTTTCATTAAAGACAACAACGTGCATTGAACATAATAAGAGTACTTGTTTTATGTTGAATATTGAACAGAGAACCCGCGTACGTCGAACCGAAGGAACAGAATCGATGCGTTCCATTTTATGTGCAGGGAAATTGTTTATAAAGAAAACGATATATATATATATATATATATATTGAATATTTCGACATGAAAATATGTTCTATTAAAATTTCTTCTTACTTTTTTTTTGATCTCGAAGAAGTAAGAGACGTATGACTGACAAGTTGTGCTTTGGCGACGACGATAACAAAGACTTAGAGATGCCTTAAGTGAACTAGTGCCACTCGAAACTGATAGTCGAGTATCGCATTTAACGTGTCAAAGCAGCGACTCCGCTTTGAAAATTTCAACACGCGTTCAACATTATGTGTTATTTCATGTGAATGATGGAGACCGGGTGAAACAATTTATTATGGTCACGATGTGCGACGAAGTAGTGATACCCACTACTCCTATATATTATATATATATATATATATATAACGTACGTGAACCAAGCAGTGTGTTATCCAATTCGTGTGAAGAACCCGACCAAACAAGCAACCAGCCAGCCAGTCATCCAGTCATCGTAGGTTGGATGACAGCAGCCCTATTGGTTTACACCGTTCGTTCGGTGTGAGGCACACACAAGACATGTGATATATAAATCTGTAACATAGTAACAATAACCAGCGACGTTACAACTAACTTGATTTATGACCCAAGTTATAGTATTCATAGCCGAAGCGCCTTTATTGATTCCTGCATATGTGGGAGACAAAAGGCTTATTATATAGCCGTATATGTGCTCGTCACGACCTCGATGCTGTGTCACTCACTCTGATCGTTGTCCTCGATGGCACACACATAGACACACAGTTATATATATATATATATATATATATATATATATATATATGTGTGTGTGTGTGTGTATGTATATAATGCAAATATAATAATATAAATAAATTTTATATGTATACTGTGATACATGATTTTCTAATTAAATATTTGCATTGTAAATAAGTTCTAAGTGGAGTATTATTCAATTACCAGGATTCCAGTTAATTTACAGTTACGTTTTCATTCAAAAGCATTGTAACATGCTTAATATTTCATTGTTAATATATAATTAACAATTTAATGTTGAGATATATAAGTTTTTTAATTAAAATATATTGAGAACTGGTGTTCTGTTTCAGCAGCGCTCGTTAATAAATCGTATTCATTTTTCTTAATTTGCAAATCGGTTGATATTCAGTTCGTATAGTGATTTACTGTAGATGTTAAATAATTGATACGTCATTAATAATTAATAATCGGTTTCAGTTCTTTAATCTTGTGGATAAACGATCACTAACAATCAACGGATTCTCTATTAAATAATGTATTTTACTATTAAATGATCGTATAAGTTTTCATAGATTATATTAGGTCTGTAGAAAAATAATTGCAGTTAATGACCTTCAAATTCATATACAAAACTTTAATTATTTTCCTACCAATCTAATAGAATTAGTTTTCAATCAAAATTTATAAGGGTTAGAGTTGTATAGATTTTTTAGGCTTGTTTAAAAAAGAGTACCTTTATGAAAAATTAATAAAGAATTTCATATCTTTAATCCTATTTCGATAAACATATTGGATATTCAATTAATTCTCATTTTTAATTTATTTTGTTATTAAATGTTTTTTTAATTTTCAGTAGATCATAGTATCAGCTTCAATCACTTATTAAAAAAAAGTTAGTCTTATAAGATTTAAATGCTGGTTTAAAGAGAAATCCTTTATTAATGATTAATATTGTTTTCCAATCATTTAATTTCTTTTTATAAACTATAACCAAAAATCATACAATTTTTTTTTAAACGTGATTTACTATTAATTTATTTTATAAGTTTTTTGTATTGGTTTTTAATCAATAATTAAAAAAGGTTTACCATATGATTAAAAGATGATTCTATATTTTTTTGCACCCTTTTAAAAATATTGTTTAGGCTTTGTTATGATTTTACACTATATTTATCATTTATTAACATATATATATATATATATATATATATATATATATATATATATATATGTTAATAAATGATAAATATGGTGTAAAATCATAATGAACCCTAACAATATTTTTAAAAGAGTGTAAAAAAATCAAAAGTGAAATGGAATCTATGTTAATTGTTAATTTTTATTAGTAACCAGTTAAAGCCCTTAAAATGTTTCAAAAATTCATTGTTTTATATTATGTTTAATTTTATTAATTTTGGTAGATTGGAGAAGCTGTTTTTAATGAGTTTTTAAAAAGAATTAGAGTCTTATAAAATAATTATAGATGTCTAATAATTAGTATGTTTATTAATAATTAATAATCGGTTTTAATTTGTTAATATCTTTTTGACTATAACTAATAATCAATTGATTCCTATTTTAAACTCGTTTTACTATTAAGTGATTTTATAAAGTTTCATACATGACAGCATCAGTTTTGAATCAATTACTAAAAAGGTTATTTCAATGGATGTTTAATAACTAATGCATTTATTAAAAATTAACAACAGATTTATGTTCTCTATCTTTTTCATAAACGATAATTAATAATCAATTCATTCATTCAACTCACCTTTTTTTCGAGTGTTTTTAAAATTTTCGGTGGATTGTAGCATTAGATTCTAATCATTTATTAAAGGTTTAGATTCGTATAGAATTTTCTATGGATGTTTAATAATTAATACATTGTGTATAATGAAATTACATTCTTTGATAAATGATCATTACTAAAGAGTTAATTTCTGTTTGAAGCTTGCTTTTCTATTAAGTGCTTTTACAGTTTTTTATAGCTCATAATATCAGTCTTTAATCAATTATTAAAAATATTTAAAAACATGTACACTTACCTATAACTGTTCAGTAATTAATAATTAATTTCGATTCCTTAATCTCTTTTTAATATGCGATAGATAATAATTAATTAATTTCTATTATTTTAAGTTTTATTATCATTGCCTTTTTATATGTTATCTTTCTTCGTAGATCACATTATCAGGTTTTGGATTAATTATTAAAAAGAAAAGTGTTTTTTGTTTCTTTATTAAAAAGAGTTTATAGCATGATGAAATGATTGCGATATAAAAAAATAGTATCAACTCATAAATCAGTTTACAACAAGATTTTAAAACAGAGTTGCATTTTAGTTACTAATTTTCATGCACGATTGTGTCGAGTTTAAATAGTTTAAAATTTTTCTCAGAAGATCATTATGTTTAACTGTTGTATAAGTTAAGAATTAAATTTTGGATTTTTATTTATTATGAGAGAATTTAATAAGATTTGTTTCAGTAAATAAATTCTAATTTTTCCAAACGATTTTTCTCTTATCGAAATGTTTTAGATATTTATTGAAATGTGTTTAGAAAATAATCAATAATTAAGTCATAAATTAATTTTTACACTGTGGCTAAATCCATTTTGAGGAATTAACTTTTTAGTCGCATCATAAACATTTTTTTGTCAATTAAAAATGTCAGATCGCTAAAGCAACTAATATTTTCTTGTAAACAATACTGAAATTGATCGATGCTACACTTAAAATATATCTAAAATGTACGAAGTAGCTATTCAGGGATGATATCTTTAATTATTTTATGCTTTTATTAATAGAACACATTACACGTTTAGATTTTTTTATTAAATATAAAATGTAAGTTAAAATGTTCCTTTAGAAATATTTACGTTCGTAAATAAATAAAATATCATGGAGAAAAGTATAAAATTCAACTTAATTTTCTACGTACGTACGTACAAAGAATATATAAATTTTTTATTTCAAAAAGAATATTTGAAAATCTAAAAATGTTTTCAACAAAATCAAATTACATTTAATACTGTTAACTTTTGACAGTTTTCAAGTGAAACTGAAAAATGTATGTTAAAATATTAGTTTTTATATATTATATATATATATATATATATATATATATGTGTATGTGTGTGCGTGTGTACATTTCTTGTGTAACATTTATTTCGAACGTAAATACAGACGCCGAACGTAACGAAATGAGAATAGATGCGAATGAATGTGTGCTTTTCACTCTGCGAACGTTCAAAGCACCAAGGGCGAAGAAATGCGTTAGCAAAAATGAGTCTGGCAAGGATTTCCGAATAACTAATGAGTATCTGGCGAAAGTGTCGTTTTATCTACACGCCTTTCCACCGATTTCAGATTTTTATGTGAGAAAAAAACAAAATAGAGATCTTTCGTTTTTTTCGTATCTCGTTCTTTCTGTTTCCCATCGACCTGAATTTGCAGCGCACGTTGATGTTAATGGTAATTAAAACGGGAATGTTAAGACACGGAATGTCAATTAGTGTACATGGGACGAAAAATCTATTAAAATGTTTATATATATATATATATAAATTTGTTTACGCATCCTCATGGTTGTTATGTGAATAATAATAAAGTTAATTATATTAAACTCAAGTCAAAATTGTGAAAATAACGTATAATTACAAGGTTTATGTATATATATATACAGAGATGTCAGAAAACCTTTTTTACTTTAAAAATGAAATATTTGATAATTTTAAACATGTACTTATATGAGTATAGTTGTTAAAAATTTATGAATTCAAAAAAGAGGTGAATTTTTGTTAAAATTTCATCTGTAGAATGTTAATTGTTATTTATTTCCTGATGTGTTATAAATATTTTTTTATTAGACGTATGCTTTAGTAAGATTATTTGTCAGGAGGTAGATGGTTGGTTGGTTATTGTGGTTTTAGGGCGTTTCGACAGCACAGGTCATTTAGACTTCGATTAGGGAGTAAAAGTATCAGAGACTACAGGATGAAATTTTCATCTGAATTCGATTCTATTGTTCAGATTTGTGTCCGTTATCGAGGATTAAAAAGAACTGTTTCGAATCTCAGTAGAAGAAAAAATATTGTTTAAATGATAAATATAGGGTGAATTAATTTAGGTTTCCACATGGATGTATTAAAATGGGGCTCAGAAGTTAAGAAAATTTAAATTAATTTTTCATTTCAATTAATTTTTTATTTAGTATTGTATTTGAATTCAATAATAAAATACTAAATAGGGAATAACTGTTATTTTGTAATTTTTGCGTTTTTTTTTAATATTTTGGTGCAGAAGCCTAAGTTGAATGACTTATATACCAAAGTATCAATGTTATTGGAAAAAATTAACAGTTTTATGAAATAATTAATATATTATCTTGGTATTCTTCATAATCCAAGTATCTATTATCCACAACTAGTTTCGGCATGTCTGCCATTTTTAGGCAGATATTAAAGAATCTTCAACATCTGAATCTTGAGAAGAATCTTCAATATCTACTTGAAGATAGCACATGTGTGGAAACTAGTAGTGAGAAACAGATATTTAGCTGATCGAAAAGGACGAAGATGATCAAGAAAACGTATCAACGGAATCACAAGTATAAAATCGTATAATTATAATAATAACTGATAGAGTTCAAGCAGAGGTTTTTTTTAAATTTAGGCTTTCACATAGAAGTTTTTTAAGGGGACCTAGAAGTATGCGTTGTAGTATTTTCAAGAGAATACTAAAATACAATTGAACTAAAATACTAAATGGTGGATAATATGTTTTCTTTTTAATTTTTGCGTTTTTTAAATACTTTTGTGTGTAATAATCAATTTTCTTTATAGAAAATTGATTATTAGCTTCTCCCATTCCTATTATTCTTATATATATCTTATTTAATATATGACACATTTATTTTCTTAAAAGAAGTCATTTTTTGATTAAATTGGGATTTTGTTAGAATTCCCAGAAATGATTTACAAACATAAATCAGAATTGTAACTTTTTTCTACATTTTGATTTTTTCTATCCGAGTTATTTAACTATTTCCCTTGAAAAATAATTAAATAACTCTAACCAGAAATGTATGTAAAAATGAATCATGTTGTTTTTTTGAATATGAGGCTGATAAAAAAATAATTGATATTTGTGATCTTCAAATTTTAAGTAGTTTAAGTATTTTAAGTGGTCCAGAACTGTTAAATGACAGACGTCTAGCTTTTGTGCAAGCTTTCAAATTGTTGTGCTTGGTTCTGATTCAACTAACACCTTTAGTTGGTCGTTATGAACTGAAGAGGGATACCCGTGACATTCATCTTCAAGTCCCTCGTCCTCAGCACTACCAACACCAGAAGCATTGTTTAGTTTACAAGTTTCTGCTGGTTCACTGCCCGTTTTGAACTCATACACAAAATTTTCTCTTATTTGCTTCTTTTCCATCTTTAATTCAATAGCCTAATTTGAACCAGAATCAATAATAAATCCAAAGTCGATGTTACCGAAATACAGACTGAAAAATGCACTTTAAAATGATATTAGCATGAATACGATGAAATGACACTCATTGAAAAAAATTAAGGTTAGAATTCAGAAAACAAAAACCGTAATTATTTTCCTATCAACCTTATACATTGCATACTAAACAAAAAAGATTCAAATTTGAATAATAATTGACATTTCCTTTTAGATACGAATTTTTTACTCTTTCTAAAAACCATAAACAGATTTTTGTAGTAAAAATGTTCTATAATTGATTATTGATCAGTTTTAATTGTTGTTTATATGCATTGGATGAAATCATCGCTGTCGAGATAATTTCGTTACTAAGAACTGACACAGAACAATCTGTTTATATAAATTCTGATTTTTGTGTCTTGCCAGCGTCAGAATGATTGCAATCCCATCAAAACGTGCATAAAGTCATACTCAAAAATGATTAATAATCAATTATTGAATATGTTGAATCTGAAAAAGTATAGTTTTTGAAGCGTGTGAAAAAGTATATGTTAAAATAAATAGAATTACATTACCAGAACTATATTTTGATTAATTACTTTTCTGTACATCATTTGTATGATGCTACAGAAAATTTATATATCTTAAATCGATAATAAATTACAAACAAATAAACTGTTCTAAATATAAACAGATTTTAAAAGCTTTTAAACCAACTATTTTGTAAAACAAGTTACATATTATCCGTAAAAATAAACTTTATTTCCATTCAACTCTTCTTCGAAGTAATAAAAATAAAAGAACATGGTTAAACTTATTTAAATACGTTTTGGAAAAGATAAACGACTACTAATGTGTGTTTCAAACTTTTATAAACAACTAAATCTCTATACTAATTTCAGACATTATATATATATATACATACATATATATATATATATATATATATATATATATATATATATATAATATGTTAAAAGCGTCTGAATCGAAGTATTCTGAATAAAATTCGTATTCATGCAAGAATTAACTTCAAAGTTAACGTTAATATGTATCAAGGTATTATTTTAAATGGGTTCCATCGGCAACATTGCCTTATTTATGAAGAGTAGATGCTTTTTCAATAAATTATGCAAATATTTTCTAGAGAGAGCTTTTACTAGACTTGTGTTTGAAGACTATTGAATTGTCATCATGTCTAGAATATGAATTTCAATTTTAATGTATTTGAATTACAAGTTTGATACTATGTTTTTTTCTAACTTCTTGAAATATGAGTATTTTGTTAAATGTATATATATATATATATATAATTACATAAACTTAAATTTATAAACTTGTAATCTTTTAAAAAAATTATTATTATATGAAGCGCATGATAAAAAGATAAAACTTTTTTTTAAAGTACCACTTTAACATTTTCAAAGTTTGAGAAACTGAAACCAATGATAGTTTTTATTTAATAAAATCTTTGTCGGAATATTTTTTTTTATTTAACAGACATTATCTGAAAATTGTACCATTTTTTACATAAAAAGGATGTATTTTATTTGATTTTCGGCAGAGTTAAGTTTTTAAACAACTTTCATTAGAAAAATTATTTTGTGTTAAATTTTGAATAGAGCTTATTCTGTTTTATCGTTAAAGAATTATATATTTCTTTCTTATATTTCTATAATAATAAGATATATTGTTTCACATATAAATCTTTATTTTTCTTAAGCTGAAAATCTTTTATGTGATCGAATTGATAAAAAAGATTTTTAAACATGGAATTGGATTTCTGACTAAGATGTATTTATATTTTTGATAATTTTTTAATATTTTTGTATTTAGATTTTTGATTATTTAATAAAACTATTAAAGAAGAAATTAATTACTCTGCAATTTTATATAATGAATTGAAAACACTGTCCTTATGGTGTTTGCACTTGTGGATCATCCAAGTATCTATTATCCACTATCAGTTTCAGTATGTTTAACACCTTTATATACATTTTTGAGACTTTTAGAACTATTATGAATTCCTAAAATCTAGCTGAAGATGGAAGAAGTTTCGGAGATAATAGTGGAATACAGACAGTCTTTACACAAACAGGCTATTAGTTTCCGCATGTGTGTCATTTTCAGTTTCCACTTTTCTATTTTTTTTTCTTTTCTGTTTTCGGTTCTCGGTCACTTCTCTGTTTTCGCTATTTCTCACTTTTCTCTGTGACCCACTAACCTGGTTCCGTGGCACCCTTTTTATGTGATTTTGCTTGTGGCCTCCTGGGGGCCATATGATCCCAGTTCGAGACGACCCCAAGAGTCTTATAGTTTAAGATCAGAAAACATTAATATCCGTATAAAATCAATTTATGGTATAATTCTTTTAATTTAAACTTTTAATACCTACCTGTCCTGCAATTTGTATTTCATTTATTATTTGTTGCTTATACTTTTCCAATACAGACGACAATTTCAAATAAAAGATCTCAAAAGATAACTGGAATGAAAAGTCATGAAAAACATTGGTGAAATCTATCTCCTAGTGAAATCTTGATTTCTCAATAACTGTTAACACCATGTTAATAAACACACATCTTCACAGATAAAATCAAAACGAATACAGGAAAATATCAAATCAAAAATATTTATCTGTTATGAATAATGTACAGCTTTTTTTAAAATATTTAAAAACACATTAATGAAAAAAATTACATTGATAGTGATTTTTTTTAATGTTTAAGTAAATATTAAACATTTTTATTATATATATATATATATATATATATATATATATATATATATATATATATAGAAGGAGAGAAAGGGAGAAACATACAACTTGTCTTAAAATATAATTAACAAAAACGATATACATAAAAATATGTAAAAGTGATCTTCACACATCAAGTACTGAGAAAAAATCTCTTCTTAACAGCGAACTTCGTGCATTTCGTTCGGGCACTTCGGCGACACAAATATCTAAATGTAAACACAAGAACTGCTTCGAGTGGGTACTAAAGTTAAATCGTCTAGAACGGTAGCTTGAAATTGGCCTGTGTTCCAGTTTAGCATTCATAACATTTCAGTCGAACGGTGAAGTGAGTTGGGGACGCGCGCACGTTCCGACAAGTTCAGACATTTTAGTTATACACATGCACACTAATATCAAACAATAAACGAACTTGCCTACGTCGAGTCACCAGTTCGAATCCACGACGCATTCGAATTAATCGGGAGATTTTAATCTGATCCTGTCTGCCGTGTCATTAACCAGTTAATGACGTTTGAGATAATTACGAATTCTGTAATTAATAACAGTTCAAGATTTTGGATACGTTTGTATCTTGAATTCGATCTAACACATACATACATACATACATATATATATATATATATATATATATATATATATATATATATATATGATTACGCATTCCTCGACACAATTTTCAAATTAAATCCATTTATTTTTTATATAAAATAACAGGAACCGTTTAGTTGAATGATTATAGAATTCAAAATACCGCATCTAAATTGAACACAAAATATATAATTTATTGTTGATTTATTCTGAGAATTTTCAGAATAGTTGTTTATTCTTATGCCTAGACGTGTTTACTACTCAAACAAACATAAAAGTAAAGTTTGTAAAAGTATTCGAGATTTTTTTATTAGAAAAGTTGAATGAAAGTGAAAATTTATTCAAAAAAATCTTTATCATATTTCTTTAGAGTTTTTTTTTATCTATTAGACTGGAGTTATAACTAAAGAAAGTACTTTTTAATCATTAATGAAATCTGTTATCTGAAAGAAATTTATCCTAATATATGTGATTTGGAAAGAAAGAAATGAGATAATAACAATAACACTTTAATTGTTGTGATGATTTTTTAAGGTATTTAATGTTAATGTTCTATGTGAATCATGTAGATGACGTTTGAATTTTTGTCTTCTACGGTCGGCTTAAACTTTGGTGTCTTCAGATTTTTAATTTGGTTCCAAATGATAGTAGAAGAAATGAACTCATAAACGATTTACAAGACTTGTAGGGTATAAAAAATGTGTATTGAAAAATTATAGACATCAAATATTTTAGGAAATGATTTTTTAATCACCTACAAAATTTCTGATCAGAAATGTTTAATAATCTATTGTTAACTGCTCTTGATTGTTGTTTACAAGTTATTTGATGGTGATTCCATCAGGTTCAAAGCATTAGGATAGATTAAATTAATGTAGATCAGATTTTTATTTTTCTTAACGTTCTGAGGATTACAGAAATACCATCCAAATATTCTCATAATTACCAACAAAATTGATCAGTGATAAATAGGTTTATTGGTCATTTTTAATTAGAATTTTTTTTGATTTATATGTTGCGAATGTGAATTTCGACATTTTTCAGTAAGGGTGATAAAATACTTCTTGTAGAAACGATTCAATCGCAAACATTTATCCGCTTTGAACCTGCGAGTACTTTCATAAACGTTTTCTTTTCTATTTGATCAAAAAATTAAAAAACAATTCATTTGTGAAAGTGAATTGAGTCACAATGTCAGAGTTGTATTGTGATGTGAGCACTTGTTAAAATCAACAAAAACCAAGCAAAGCAATTGTAATCTGCTGATTGTAGACAAAGTATTGTGTAAGCTTTCATGCTACACTTTGTACGTTTAGAATCATTATTTTTTTAAAAAATGATATTTTCTGTCTTTCAAATACATAAGAGTTCGATAGAGACATTTCTTTATCTCTTTATATAAACTTTTCGACTGTTTTTAACTTAAGCAGAAATTTACTGTTTAATTTTTTATTGGTCGACTATCTGTTATGTCTCCTATCGAAACTTTTTTTGAGAAAAAAATAAATTAATCTTTCATTCAGTAATTGTTTTCATTTTTTATAATTTACTTAAAAAAATAACTGCACAGTTCTGAAACATATTTATTCAGAATGACATTTATATAAATATATTTTTCAATCTTTAAAAGTTTGTCTTCTTTTATGCCTCTTATTTAGAATCATTTCATTATATCCGTGTAAATTATTATTAATCAGTTCTCTCTTTTACAATTTTACTTGTTTTAAATTACAAATTTTAAAAAATATATTTGAAATTGAAACAAATCGAATCTGATGGTAAAAAAACAAGCATTTAAGTACGTTAATCTAGAAAAAATTAATATTTTTCATACTCTTATATTCCTTAAATAAGTAGTTTTGAATATAATACGAGGGTCATTTGATAAGTATGGTAAAAAAGCAAGTTAAATGTCATTTTTTTGGAAAAAGACGATTGTATTTCTTAACATAGTCTCCATTGAAGGCTATACACTTGGTCCAGCGAGTCTGCAAAATATGCATTGACGGCAGAAATGACATCCTCATTTGACAAGAATTTCTTCTCACTGAGCCAAATTTTCAAATTTGGGAAGAGAAGTCACACGAGGTCAAGTTCGAAGAATAGGGTGGATGAGGAATCAGTTCGAAGCCTAATTCGTGTAATTTTGACATGCAAGGAAGAGATTTTGAAATTAATTGAAACAAAAAAGGAAAACGAAAATTACAACTTTTTACTCAAAAATACTTGTAAAATAAAGATACATACGAATTACAATTAAAGAAAATCGTTTTTCAAGTATTGTTATATCCATGGTATCGTCAAAATAAATTTATATTATCGTTTTTCGAAAATATAAACACCCTCGAAAATACGAATATCCTTAATTTTATTCTGTTTATACTCAAACGTGACCTGTATCTGTTATATAAATTTGATTTAAAATTAAAATAGAAGAATGAAAAAAAATGTATTGGTTTTCAACTATCAAACTAATCATAAAAAATTCAAATTTAAATAAAATAAAAGGATAAATTATTAGATACACAAAGCATCAGATAGAGAATAAAATATTATGTATGATTTTACCTATTTGAAATCTTTATTCAAGTCTGTCGTTTTTTTTTTTTAATAAAATTTCTCATATGCAACAAATCTAGATAGAAATTCATGATATATCGACCAGGACTCCAGTACGATAACTATCTAACTACACGTGTCTGCGAGCTTCTATTAATTAAATATATTTTTATCGGATATATTTATTCGAACCGATTTTCAAAAAAACATTCTTCCAGTTCAAACAGCGCATATAGTTCCATCATGATGTATACACATTCATTTTATTTAATCATTACAAACAATTCCGATTTATTATATTTAACGATCGTTTGATTAATCGCGCTATATAAATTTGATTAAACGAATCCGAGTTTCGATATAAAACAATAAATACCTCACACCGGGACGAATTGTGATAGGTCGAGTCCGTAATCCTTACGAACTTAAAATAATAAATCGCCGAGCTTAAAATATTTGTTCATTTTCGTGCAATTCGTTTTTTTTAACAAAAAAAATGTGTAACTATAGAGTAGTGATGTTCGAGTAGCGATTTTTTTTTAAAAAAAAGAGTGAAAGAGACACTTTTGTATAAACATGGAACGGGTATTGTAATCTCCAATTCCTGCTGGGATATGTAAACTGCGTGGCGACAATTTATCCCGTTCGTTTTATAATCCTTTCTGTATTTTTATTAGTTAATTTTATCGTGGAATTGCAATTCAGTTTTTAGATAATCCATATATATATATAATCGAGAATGTTATAAAACTATCATATTTTTACAGTTCTATAAAGATATTTTTATTTTATTTACGAGGGTCATTTAGTAAGTTTAGTAAATTTCTATGATGTAGCGCCACACCATTCATAATACTAATAATACCACGTTTTAGTTTGCTTTTTATATTAGTGGTTGGTGCAAAAATAATTGCAGTTTTCACGTATCGAATATATAGACGCATATATCAGTTAGAAATTATATTTATTAATCAAAATAAAGACCACTCGCCTGCACACATTTCTCCCAACGAGAAACAAGTTTATTTATTCCTACAAGATAGAATTCTGAAGTCCTGGAATTAATGTGTTTCACCTAAAGAGCTTTCAGATGAGGCTTGATCTTTGAAAACCTTCTCTTGTAGGAAATTACACAAATGCTTTAAAAAAATGATAATCTGTTGGAGTATAAGGCAGGTGTGGTAAGGTTTCATAACCCAATTCATTTATTTTTTCTAGTCATTTGTGAAACGAGTAGTCGGGAAATGCCATGAAGAAGAACTGGTCGTCTTCTATTGACTAATGCTGACCGTAAACGATGCAACTTCTCATGCATTTTTTCAATTTCCTGACAATATTTTTCTACTGTTATTGTTTCACCAGGATTTAAGAAGTTGTAGTGAATGATGCCACTTGGTTACCCCCAAACAGTGATTATAACCTTTTTTCATGAAGCTTCGGCTTAAAAAACTGTTTTAGTGCTTCTTCTTTATCTAGCCACTGTATCGAACGTTTACGATTGTTGTAGAAAATCCACTTTTCATCACATATGAAAATGTAATCAAGAGAATGATAATTTTTGTTATGTAAAAGAAGCGCAAGCAGACATCGTGCTTGATGTTCGTTTAGTTCATACGGAACCCATTTATCAGGCTATTTGGGTTTTCCAATTAGGCTCAAATATCAAACAACTGTTAAATGATTAACATTGAGTTTTTCTGCCACATGTCGAGTCGTTTTATGTGGGTCTGCTTCAATAATGGTTCTTAAATCATTTTTGTCTATAGATAAAGGATATCCACGACCCTTTTCATCATCAACGATTTCGTTTCCATTACGAAATTTTTTGAACCAGTATTGAGATGTAGGTTCTCTAATTGACTCTTCGCAAAAAATAAATTTGATATTTTGAGTAGGTTCTGTTGTCTTGCGTCCCAATTCAAACTCATCTAACAAACTCGTGCGAATTTTCTTTCTTCCATGACTAATTTAAGAAGTTATATCAAAGAATACTAAATAATGAAAACAATAGACATAAGCTGAAATCACTTGTGCTAATTTCATTGTTTACAGTGATGTATCACATGACTATAACAAAATATAATGGTAACTACAAAAATTGACGCCAGACTTAAAATGATAAAAACTGCAATTATTTTCGCAGTAACCTAATACATTCAACGACTGAAAACCAGAAAAAAAACATTTAAAAAACACATTTCATCGAAAAAATATACTTTATAAATATTAACTAATATTAAAATACAATTTTAACAAAAAACTATATCAATGTGTTTTTTAAGCATTGTCTAAACTTGTAAACGTTTACAACAAATGCGTTGTCCTGTTGGTTTTGTTTCTTTTGAGGATCTCTTGAGTTTCGTTTTTCCCTATCTTGCTTTATAACACGTGATATCTTTAGATAGATTTTAAATACTATCTCAAAACAAATAAAAAGTTGTTTTAATGATGACTAGTATCTAAAATCTATCTAATTATGACTCAAGAGTGGAGTACAGATACACAGATTATTCAAAAAGGACGACAACCATCAAGACAATACACCAGTAGAATTATAAAAAAAACACAATTATAATTTTATTTTTTACTATAAATAAATCATTAATGTATATTTGATTCTACAATTTGAATTTATTCTAAATCAATTAATAAATTTATATCTGATTTCTCATTAATCAAAAATTACTTTCTTCAAAAAATTGTAAATTTTTTCTAGATGCAATAAATTAATAAAAGTTTTAGGCGAAATAACTCATGTTAGTGCAATCAACACGTCCGAAATTAGTTAGTTTCACTTGTAAATTGTTAAAAAATTAAGAATTTTCATTACTTATTTATTCGTCTATCATTGAATTTGCGAATCGGATATCGCCAAGAAAAAAATATGTAAGACATCCGTCATTTTTGTACAACGATTAAGATTGAATGTCGTGTATTTTTCAAGCATCAACCCGTAAAATTACAACGACACTGATACGTACTGTGTACGGACATTTTTAAACTTTGGAAAGCTTAACGTGCCCCGTTCATTAAGTTAAATGACGTCAAACGGGAACGTCTTCGTACTACAGTGTGCAGTTTCACAAAGGTCACAGGTGGTTAAGTGAAAAGCATAGAACACCTGGCGTACATTTTTCATTAGCCAGAGTTAATTCCAATATTATAGAGAACGCAAACAGCTCATCGTTACTAATTGAACACAATACGGTACCGTATTTTATTATAGCATCCGATATTCTATTTTCAGAATATGAAATAATGAGCCGCGTTACACGTTATTAACTTTATGTTATGTACATACTGTCTATATATATATATATATATATATATATATATATATATATATATGTATATATAATATTGTCAATCAATTCTGTGTTTTAATTGATGAGACATAATTGCCATTAAAAGTATATTAATAAAGGTTATAAATAAATCGTTAATATTTTAAATAGAAATATTAGCTTATGAGACAGTGTAGTGTGAGTGAAATCGATTCAGTCTACAATAACAGTTATCAATAGTAAAAGATTTACTTTTTGATATGGTAAAAAGCATATATATTTAAGCGTTATTTGATACAAAAACAATACAGTAAATTTAATGAAAACGTCAATGTGTGTTCTGTAAATATTTACTCGATTCAAAATTAAAATCGATATGTGCATTAGGGCTGACATTTGTGAATACATGAAATGTGTTACCATTTATTTACATGTTTTATTATTTTGATAATATTTCAGTCATATCGGAATCAATTCGACGGGAATATCTAATGTTCGTTAATTAATTATTTTCAGTTGATATTTTTGTATAATTATCTTTTTTTAAAAAATAGAACAGTTGAGAGTTATAAGGATTCGTCGGAGAAAACATTTTTATGATATGTTTTCAGTTTTATTATCATAATAAGAAGATAATTTAAATATACAGTTACCGTGTTAAGAATAAAAAAATAAAATATGTGCGGAAGTAAACCGGAGATCTCTATAAAAAGAATTTAATTATTTTTATGTTCTCATGTTGCTTTTTGTCTTTTTGTGTCAATACATGCTCTGTTTTCCACTACTAGTCTTGGCAAGTGTAGTTTCTTCAAGTATATTTTAGATAGAGTTTATATAAAATCTACCTGAAGTTGATGTACGTGCCGAAACTAGTAATGATGATCTATTAGTAATAATTATAACAAAATTAAATTTTACAATTGAATTTTCATTAATCCCATAAATAATAAATATTTCTTTAGCTAGTAATGTTTAGTCATTGACTGCTTATTATTTTTATTTTTATTATTAGTATTTTTATTTTTACCTATGTCATTTCGAAGGAAGTGCTTAGAGTTAGAGTTTTCTACTATTAGTCCTGAAATGTGTAACTTTTCAGATTTTAGATAGAGTTATATAAAATCTACCTGAAGATGACATACGTGCCGAAACTGATAACGAAAGCATATATTAAGATGATTTCAATAGATGAAAGTCATCAGAATAACACAACAACGGAATTACAATTATAAAAACATAAAAACTGGCACGTGCGATTTCTTCAGGTAGATTTTAGATAAAGTTATATAAAATCCTCCTGAAGATGGCAAACGTGTCTAAATTAGTAATGAAGAACAGAAATTAAGATGATCCCAAAGGACCAATAGTATCGGGATAACGCATCAACGGGATTACAATTATAGAAACGCAGAATTTTAATTTCTTTCCTTCTTATTTTCATTCATTTTTATATTATCTTCTAACTCTTTTTCCTATAATATACAAAGCTGTCAACTTATGAATCAACTGAATATTGTTATACTGTCACATTTAATAGTCAGACATTTTATTTTAATTTGTAATTAATGTGGAAACAGATTTCTGAAAAAGATTTTTATAAGAGGATTAAGCGGCTCCACCCCCTGAGCTCTACCACTCCTGAAGGTGCATTCTCGCTCTCCCCTAACAAATAACAGAAATTAATAAATTAAACGCACAAACAATCTGTGTAAAATGTAAATCGTTTATAAAAATTAACAACAAAATACAATCTTAAAATGTGTAATAATTTCTTACCCTAAAACGTTAGTTAATAAAATAGTTTGAATGAATTTCCTATCAATTTTACACTGAAATCGTATGCTCTCTTTCATTGTACACCCTGAAAGAGCTACATACATGTGACTGATGCCAATCAATCAGAAAAGAGACCACACGATCTCCATCAACCAATCAGAACACGAATAATCCACATGATGATCAGGTTTTAATTTTTATTAATAGAGAGATAATGTAAAAAATTCTTCTGTTTGTTTGTCATAATTAAACTGACACTATTCAAGGATGTATTTGAGATACAGTTTCAAAACTCAAAATTCACGAATGTAGTTCATTCATAGCGAATGCACCGATCATATTAAACTCATTTTTTTACAATTCTCACAAACAAAGATATAGTTAATTCAGTAGTATATAACACATTTTTTGTTGTTTGAATCGTGAGTTATAAAATTTTATTTAATTTTTAAGAGAAAGAGGTTTAAAAGAACGGAGAGACACTAGAAAGCGGAGGATGAGCTATTACATGATTTATATTGTACACACTGAACTTTTTTTCTCTAATAAAAATGATGGTTATAAATGATATTTTTAAAGGCATGTATATATATATATATATATATATATATATATATATATATATAAATATTCGAGT
Source organism: Acanthacorydalis orientalis (assembly GCA_034766995.1). Classification (NCBI taxonomy): domain Eukaryota; kingdom Metazoa; phylum Arthropoda; class Insecta; order Megaloptera; family Corydalidae; genus Acanthacorydalis; species Acanthacorydalis orientalis. The sequence goes on along the minus strand of CM068313.1, from coordinate 10,697,153 downwards.
ATATGTATGTATGGCAAATGCATATGTACATGTAAAGTGTATACATTAAATAGATTTGTAACATTTGTTTGTTCTAATCAGCTTGATTAAGACATAAAATGATCGTGAAGGTATTATAAAGTTTATGTAGCATCAGGTTCACACACCAGATAAGATCTTTCTGAAGCACTACACGTTCAAACACGTAAGCTAACAAGAGACCAAAACAAATTATGCAAATGAAATATATCCGGTTTCTGGTTAGTCCACTGAAGCCATATAAATTAAACAGATCGATTAGATAAATATATAACTTTTTTACGAGGATTCAACCTGCATCTTAATTACTCGTGTAAATTTAATCATAACTCTCTCTCTTTCTCTCTCTCTCTCTATATATATATAATACAGTGAAATAAAAGAACATTTATGGTTTTTAAATCATAATAAATTTGTTTTTATGGAAACAAAATTGAAAAATATTGTTCAGTTTCTTAAAATTGTTCGTCTGCTTCTGTTATAGGAAATAAGATAGTTTTGTTATTCTGTTTGTTTGAAGATGTTGCGTTTATTATACCATCGAAGATAATAAATAGTTATTTTTATCTGCGAAACGGATTAAAAATTCTAGTATACATTTAACTTCAAACCATTAGTTTTTATTGATTTCCGTAAATATACTTGTGTATCTTTAATGATTTTCGAATATTATATTCGTGTGTTTAGATTGTTTTGGTTGTACCGTTGGTTACTAAATGAGTCGATACTTATAATTTTATATTTTTCACACACATAAATGTAATATTATTGAAGGTGTACGGTGTTATAACGCTTATTTGTTTGTTTATATAGAATGAAATGAATATAAATCAGATTTAAAATCAGTCTCTAATATTTATCTAGAGATACAAATGCTGAAAATAGTAGTGGGAAATATATATTCAGACGATCCAAAAGAGGAGATGATGCATTAAAGGGATCACAGGACAAAAAAATTTAATTATAATTTTAACAATATTTCGGTTTTGTATTGTTAGTAATTTAAGTAATGATTATTTATTTTAATAAATTTTTAATTAACTGATTGGTCTAAAATATATTTTTAAATTTTAACATTAATTTAAAAAATCTAATGGGACTTCTCCAAATAGTTTCAAATATACTCCACATGATAAATAAGGTTAATTTTGTAATGTTTCATTTCTTAAGTATCAAATTCTGGATAAGAAAAGGATAATTAATAAACAATATATATTATATATATATATATACAGAGAGAAAGTATACTATTAATAAAATCGTCTGATTTATTGAAAATTCAATGAAAGTATTTAATTTTTAAACATACTTTTAAAACGCAAATAATCTTCAAATTTGTCTATTTATAAAAAATTTCACGACATTACAGTCTATTAATTTTTTTTAAGAATTTCTAGTAAAATTTGTGTTTGAATCGTTGAAGAATAATAATAAGGCTAATGACCCCACTTATGAAAAGGTCAGGTTATCCATTACTAGCTAATTTTGTAATAATAATCAGTACCGTTGACTTGTTTTGTCTAGTATGTGAATATGTATATATATATATATATAGAGTGCGCCAGAGGAACGGGAAATTTTCAAAACGCAGTTCATGGAATGAATTTTTATTTTTATGTAATTTTATTTACATATTCTTGTTAGGAACATCGGGCCATTTTTTTAAAAAAATAAGTTTCGGTATATGAGCACCATTTCGGCGCACGCATTCCTGTAATTTTATTAGGAAATTTTTCATTACGCGTCTTAAACATGTCTGGTAGAATCCTCTCAATTACTTTTTAGATTTTTAATTGAATGTCGGGAAAGTGTGTGGAACAATATACACCCTGCTCATTAGATAACCTCTAAGAAAATAATCACACTTGCTGGTCAAACAACATATTCATTTTTGGAAATGATATGGTTAGGAAAAAGCACTCTTAGAGCAGCCATCTACACTATCGGTATGACTTGTTGCTCCATCTTGCTGGAACCATAATTTGTGGAAATTTAATTCATTCTTGTATCAAAAGTGTTGTAATCACGGTGAGCTTCGAGTTACAGTAACTCATGTTTTCTGAGCAAATATTTTCATGTTTCTCTTTTAATTCCATTTACACTGTCAAATATTTTTTATTTCATTGACAATTTTGAGAATATATAGAAGTCATTAGTATAAAGAAGTCATAGACCATAATAAAGTTTGAACACTGGTTAAATTAACTTTCATAAATGAACTATTTTTTCACTCAAAAACTCACAAAAATGTTTAATAATCATTTATTTGACATTTCGGATCAGAAACATTTTTGCAATTTGTGGGGTGAGAAAAGAATATTATGTGCTTTTACTGTTCTTATGAACTAAAAATTGTTCAAAATGTCTTATTCTTGATGCTTCAAATTTAATGTGAAACCAGTTTGCTCAAACTTAACCCACAAATTGATGACATGGGTGAATACCTGCCCACGACGCGGAATGTTATAATGATTGCAAAATAGCCGTTGTACAGTTGTGGCAGACTCGCCATTTTTGTAAAATGTTTTTACAGCGAAAGCTCGACATGCACCGGACCACTGCTCCATGTTTACTAAATGGCCATGAATAATTAACAATTTATCACTTAATTTTATCCACTTACTCGAACGGTAAGCCTGATTTTAAAACTTCCCTCTCCATTGGTGTACCCTGTAGTCGAAAGTTTTCGTCACTATTTAAAATAAAACGTGGTTCAAAATTGTTCAAATTAAACGGATATGACTGTAAAAATTTAATGTTCCAATTAGTGCATGTGTCTGTATTTGATTTACTACATTTAAATATTTTTTCATTAATCTATAATATCCAATTAGAACAGAACAGCTCTCTTCCAGATATAATCTGAATCTAACGTAACTAATAATGTATCAGCTAATTTTATCCTCTTACTCCAACGGTGGGTGAATAAGTCTGGTTTTAAAATTTTCCTCTCTACTGGTGCAGCCGTTATATATATATATATATATATATATATATATATATATGTGTGTGTGTGTGTGTGTAATTACATATGTGTGTTTATTTGTTATAAATTATTCATAGATTAGAAATCTTAAAAACAAAACCGAATTTTTATTATTTTTTCTAAAGAACACTAAACGTGTCTTCGGTAATAGAATGTATATAACATAAATCAAATATATAAAAAATGTACTTCTCAAATTGTACACCTATTATTGTTATTATGTGCCTCACACTACCATCAAATCGAGTACATATTAATTTAAGACAGCACGCAATACTGAAAGCAATAAAAACACATAGTACACAAAACACACACACACAGACACATCGGACTGACATGCGAAATGATGCATACAAGTGAAAAAAAAGTATAATACGTGCTCGACGAAATTAGTGAAATAAAGAAAACCAGTCTCTGGTGCGTTGTGTTTGTTTAATTTTTGCATATTTTCGATATGTGATAATTCACATGACACGCGCATATTTCAACACGCATCGGAACTATGCAAATTCAGAACCGAACGACAATGAATTATCACGCACGATTGTTACAGGAAGGTGTTTAAAGTACAATAGAGTAATATGTTTGGAATTTAACTAAGAATTGTATGGGAAAATAGCGTTTGATTGATTTATTCGTATTTATATGTTCAGGCTACAATTGCTCGTTTTAAAATTGTCATCTAGGCAAGAAGTCTGTTCGAAAAGTTCTTAAATGGGTTAAATGAAATAGAGATTTAAGTGTTTTTCTTTATAAAATAATCTCGTTTAATCAAAATATATCGATTTTAATGCATTATTTCATTTTTGCAAACTCGTTATTTTCTTTGCACCGAATTTAAATTAAATATTGACATGTTTATTTCTTAATTCCATTTACGATATCAAATCTTTTTTTATTTTATTAACAGTTTTGAAAATATAAAGAAATCATTAAGTCACAATAAACTTTTGACATTGTGCTTCAATTCGCTCTCATAGAAAAATTACTTTTTCACTCAGAAATCACAAAAAATTTTAATAATCATTTATTGAACCTCCCTGTTCAGAAACGTTTTAGTTGTTTGAGGTGTAAAAATTAATTAGGTGCCTTTGCATTGAATCAATCATAACACTGTTTTAAATTAAAATGTTTTCTCGTCGTTTTAGAATTTTTTAAGTTCCAACCTTAACATTTAACACATTGATCGCCCCCGTTATCCAATTTTGGGCGACAGTTATGTTCCCGCAGGGGCCGTGTCACCCAACTGTTGCCAATACTTTTCTTCAACAAATTATGAAGTCTTTTATAAATAATGTCTAACAGTTTTCATTTGAAACACAAATATTTAAAAGTAATAACGTATAAGTATATATAAAGATAGATAAAGATATATTTTTGTAACAAAAATATATAATATTATGTTACTTTTGTATGATATTCGATGAAACAATTCAAACAAAGCTGCGGTGCTTCTTGTCGTTCCAAAGTTTTCCTCCTTTTCTGATAACAGAAGACTTACATTCTTCTGATTGTTTTGTCTTACGGAATTTTCCTAATTTTTTAATCGTGAGTCGCTTCTACTTTATCCTTTTGCATATTATTGGAGCTAATATTTTGATATTTTTTCTCAACAAGGAATTCGTCAGTATGCAACACAGATGGGGTGAATTCATATAAAATAGTAGGGGATATTTTGAGGATTGAAATGTATTCCATTTTCCCTTAAACGCACATTTTCTATAGAAAAGGTACCGAATTAATTTGTAGACCTAATACATTTCTGAATATTTAGAAATTTTTCAACACAATAAAGACAGTATCAAATCAGAGAGCTAGTCTTAAAATATTAACAGATACTTGGTTGTAACTTCATAACAGCAGAAATGTATTTTTGAAATATTTCAGTTTCAATTTGTGTTCAGCATTATTAGTTGTATAACGTGTTTTCTCAAAAAAATAAGATAATTTTCTAATCAGATATTATTGTACATTTTTTTCAAATATATATATATATATATATATGCATTTAGAACAGAATCCATAATAATTAAATAACAATTTAATTGTTTTGGTGAAAAATAAAATTTGTGGTCCAATGTACTCATTAATTTATGCAGAATATTTAAAATATTTCAGTAATTAAAATGAGAATAAAATTATTACAATTACTATCAAACATTATTTATAACGGTGTGGCATGGAATTATTATTTAAAATAAATGATTGATTCCGCTTTGTAGGTTTAGAAATAGATTTTAAAATAGCAATCAGATTTAGATAGAAATAAAATTTAAAATAATCTGAACGAATAATTTAAAATACCAATTTGAAGCAAATTTATTTTCTATTCAATATATAAATCTTATATTGGTATAGATTGGTTCAGAGTGGAATATAATATAGTCATATTTAAAAAAAAAGATGCTATTAAAATTTTATGTCACGTTTTAAAACGACGTCTGAAGTAATTCTCGAGTATTTCTTCGAAAATAAATTTTTATAGTTACTTTTGTCTGAGATAAGAAATAAATGATGCAAAAATTATACTGAAACTAATTTATATTTTATAAAATAAAATTCAGTACTAGATTTTTTTTAAAAAAATTTAAATCGGTTGACTGATTTTTTATTATGTTTTTATATCCTATTAGATTTTTTTAAAAAAATGGGACACTACTAATATATGTTTGTGAATGATTTAAATTGTTATTTCAGTTACCAAAATAACAACAAAATTATTTTGTCATAAAGAGTACTGGGACTGTGGTAAAATTTATTTTATAAATTAATTTTTAACTTATAAGATAGAAATATTTTTTTTGAAAAATGTTCAATAATTCATTATTGGTTATTTTTGATTTTTGCACTCTGAAAAAGATTCTATCATTTTCGAATTATTTTTCATTAGTGTTGATTGAAAAGTAATTTTATCTCAATTTATTGTAATACATTTCTTCTTATCTTTTCATTCAAGACATTTGTTAATTATTTGTTAGATCAGTGAAAAAATTATTTGTAAAAAAAATATTTCAATTAATTTTAATCATGGTTTATGGTAGTATGAAACTGAGTTACTATACAATATATATATATATATATATATATATGTATGTATTTATCTGATTTCCATATATAGTTTCAGAAAGCAAATTTTAAATGGTTATACAACGAAAAATAATTTATTATTAGTTTTCTTAAAAATCCATTCATTTTTTTGATAAAATTTTATTCTTATCCATTTATATACACTTCAATATATATTTTAGTATATTATTGTAATTCTGTGAAAAATAATTCTATCCTAACATTTATAGTCGAATTTTCTAGAAAATTAGACTATAATTCTATAGGAAATAAAATATATAACCTATTCAAATAATACCATCTATATTTCAATACTTTTCTATAAGAGAAACAAAGAGAGAGCATACCTCTATCTTTTTTATTTTATTATTCACATGATTTATTCTATGTTTAGTATTTTTTTTTTCAATAATTGTACAGTGCGCATGTGTTTGCATTCCCGTTATCTATTGTATCAGACGAAAACGATGTCATATCGGTTGCTTTTGATTTTTTGTGTTAAAATTAATTCTTATTACTTGTGCGAATTAAGTATAAACTTTCGATATATGCAATCTGTGAATATTTATGTAATCTGTACGTATTACTCGCTCACGATTTTATGTTCAAATTAATACATACAATATGTGAACACGTGGTGAATATTTCGGTGTATAGTTTTGTTTTTTTCGGATGTGTTATATTTTTTCAAAACGAATTATTTGGTCAGGCGAAACGAAAAGGTGAGATTTTATACATGTATATATATATATATATATATATACATATAATTATTTATGTATACATATACACGTATATATATATGTATATATTATATATATATATATATATATATATATATGTATATGTGTATATATATATATATATATATATATATATATATATATATTTCAGATTCTTTAGAACGTGAACAACGAGTTGTTGAAATTTTATTTATGTTAGTTTGAAAAGTGACACTTGTTAGCTGTCACATTACCAAATAAATGATAGCGTCACATCATTGAAATTTGCTAAACTTATCAAACGACCCATATATATATATATATATATATATATATATATATATATATATATATATATATATATATATATATATATATAAATACACTGAATATAGATCAGTTGATCAGATTAGTTTAAATTTAGCGTTAGGAAACGTGTTTTTTTAAGAAAATATACCAATATAGTGAATTAGAGAATTGTACAGAAAATGAGTAACAAGAAATATTAGTTGTATTGACCCAAAAGTTATTTTCCCACAATGCATTTCTAGCACTGTTGCTAATTTGAATTCATAAATGAATTATTTTTTTCACCTCATAAATTTCAAGAAAATAACGGTTTCTATACATTTTTAACCAAAACATTGCTTTTTCTTTATTGTTTGGAGTATTGAAAAAAAAATCATATATGAAGCTCTGAATAAATTTGACAATTTTTTCGTCATGCAAAAATCAGTATTAAATAAAAATTAAACAATACTAGATTTAAATCTTAGAAAAATACATAAAACTCATTTTCTTAGAATAATATATTCAATTAATTAAGAGTGATTAATTTTGATTCAGGTTGATCAGTTCAGAAATGAAAATTTATTTATTTCAGAAATATCTCCACACAACAAATTCAATCATTGATCTTTATCGAATAAACTCTTTTATATCAAAACTTTGTTACTTCTAACATTTTATGAATTCAGTCACGTAAACTCTATTACATTTTATATATATATATATATATATATATATATATATATATATATATATATATATATATTATATATATACACATATGAAACAACTATTAAGAAAATATAAATCGTGTATAATACAATTCCATATTAAATTCTAACGCCATTGATAAGGCATTTCCTTATATTAAATGGTTGTAAATATTAAACGACTTACTGGATATAAAAATGATTCTTTTAAAAAAATATATATAAAAATTACTATTTAAAAGTGAAAAAAATTATCTTCTTATGAATTCACATGGAGATAAGAGTATTTATTGTATGTTTTAATTGTGTTATTGAATTATTTTTTGTAAAAGAATATATTGAGAAATTCATTTCAATATATTTTTTTCAATATGCCGAATTTTAATAAAATAAGATTGAATTCGAAAATGCTACTTTAAATATATGAAGTTTATTTAATCCGTTATTTCTGGTGCTAAAAAATCTGTATACTTGAAATTGTAATTTTTAGGTTATGTAATATTCATACATCATAAAAATTTTATTCATACACATATTTAAACTGATGTGTATATATATATATATATATATATATATATATATATATATTCGTGCATGTGTGTTTCATATGTATGATTGATAACATAAGACGTCAAATATAATTCCTCTTACAACACGGTAAAAGAGTAACCCTTGATCTATAAAGAAAGATTGATCGACTGATACACAAGTTTAAAACTTCACACCGTCTGCTATTCTTGCAAACAGCTGCAAAATTGCATCGGGGCCATTATTTTCAGTGAAGTTTCCTGCTGCTTCTGTTTACATTTATGTAACATAAAAAAATCCTTTTTCTCTATATTTTCCGGTACGTGTCGATTAGCACATTTCCGCATAATAGATTACTGACATGTTCCGTACTAAAAAAATATTTTGTGAAAGCGGCAGTGCTTTGAAATAACGGATTTATATATGCGTGTTTATGAATGAACTCTGACAAAGATTTGATGCCATGATGTAATGTCAGTTGAAAAATTGTTTGTTTTATTAATATTTTGTTTATATTTTCGCACATTCTCTATTTCATTTCTTATAAAATAGAATTTATAATAATATTCGCTTATCAGAATGTAAATATTATGTTGGTGTTAAAATGTATATGAAATTGAAGGACTAACCGCAATAATTTTTGTACCAATCTGATATATATTTAAATGTTTTATGAGTGGATTTTTATGAGTGTACACATAAAAAAAGACATTGTGTAACTCTTTCTCTCCTGAATTAATTAAAATGCAAAAATGGAACGATGTACTTTTTATTATGAAAAATACTAACATTTCAAATTACAAAAAATAAAATATATTATTTTAAAATGTAAATTTCAGAACAGTTTATTTAATTCTGTCATGGTAATCCAGAGAAGAATGTAAAATCATTGATAATTTAATTTTTATTTATGAGACTTGAAAGTCCCGACAATATATAGACATGGCGGTTAAAATAATTTTCATGAATGAATTTTTCTCCTACTCTACGAACCGTAAATACATTTTCTGTTCAAAAATATTTAATGATTGTTGTTTATTTTAATAACGATGCTCATAATTCGTCTCAATGTTTCAACATATATAATATCTGATTTTTATATACCTTAGCATTCTGAAAATGATAGCATTGTCATTGAAATGCGTGTAAGCAACAATAAAAAACATCATTAATCATTTATTGAACATTTTTATCAGAAATTCTTTTGTGTATTTTTATATAAAATAAAAAAATCTACAGTGATTTTTTTTAAATCAAGCATTACGTTTTTTTTATGTCTAATAAATCCGATACAGATATTTGAATGATAGTTGTAGTTATAGAAAAAAAAATAGTACATATATTTCCTGTATCTATAAAAATAATGTATCAAATTAAATCGATAATTCTCTATGAATTACTGCTATAATCTCTTTAAACAAAAATCAGGCCATTTTCTAAAAAGTAAACATATTTTAGTTATTAAAAAAAGTACAGATTGATGGCTGACTATAAAAATACTGCAATTTGTATATTTCTTTTGATAAATAAGGTTGATATCGTTACTGAAATTTACTTGACAGACGAAAAAAAAATATCAAAAAAAAGCAACACGTAGCTGCACGTTCTGGTACGAAGATAACTATCATCGCTCCTAGCTCTAACGATACCGTTTGCTTGAATGCTCTATTTACAAAGCCATAATGGTTCACTTATCTAATATTAAGGTTAACGTCAAGCTTGGTATCATAACTGTAATATCTAGATATTTTCCATTTATTTTGTGAATAGAAAAATTCAACGATTGAAGTAATATCTGAAAACTGAAACAGTTTTTATCTTATAATTTTCAGGTAATTATTAACTTAAATTTCACAAGTTCGAATCAAGACCGATCGTTAAGTTTGTTTGTTTGTTGGGCATTTGCGAAATTTTAATTAATTATAATAGCACCATCGCTAAAATTCACAAATCCTCTATGCTTTATTATGAGACCAGACAGCGCGAATGATTGACACTGTAAAGTAAAGCAAGAGTTTACATGACACTAATGAGACATTTATTAAAATACTGTTGTAATTGAAATCGGCTTGAAATTTCATACTCGAGATACAAGAAATCGAATCAACTCAAGAGAAAGTTACATAGACTTACACTAAACAGAACTTTCGGATTGTTTTATTGTCCCAGACGTGTGTTCAAGAGTTTGTAGAAGTTTGGTTAGAAAATGTAAAGATATTTTATGAGTTTAGAATGTTGTTAGTTTTGTTTTTTTCTGCAAGCGAGATTGACATTCTTTACGATACAAATTGTACTTGAAACTTACATTAGATGTAAATTTATAACCGGGAAGATCTCTGTAATATTGAAAACAAATATCACGCTGCAGACACAATGTTGTTTGTTATTTTGTAATTATTTTACATACATGCGCCTTAATCACTTTAGAATTAGTCTTCTTATCAATAAATCTATTTATTATATGAATGATTCTTACTTAGTCTAAGTCAAGAAACATTTTGTTTTTCCTTACTATTTCTTTGTTTCTAAATTGCAAACATAAATGATATATATATATATATATATATATATATATATATATATAATGTATGTATGTATATATATAAACATATAAATAAATAAAGTCAATGTCTTTTTAACTGCAGTTCTTCCAAGTACTGTTTACATGGATTTTTATATTTCTAGTGTTGAAAAATACCAACTTAAATGTTGTGCTACGATTATTTCATCTGGTTTTTCATTTTTCAACTGTTGATGGTACATACAATATATATATATATATATATATTATAATATTTAATATTTAATTTATATGAAAAATATAAACATGTAAATATTGACTCAAAAATAAGACATTTAATGATTTTTAATAAAAAAAATACAGTAAATATATTATTATTATATCTCCTACATACTCTGCTTCATATGTATTCATAACATATTTTATTTAGAGCTTCGTGTATTTTTTTTTGATTGTGAGTAAATTGTCTATTAATTGTTTTCATACACATGTTTTAATAATTATATATATATATATACATGTGAGTGTAAAATAGAGTAAAGCCTTAGGTTTCTGCACTAATTGCTTTTCAATACGAAAGTGTTTCATCAAAGCTCCTAACAGATTAGTGGTTTTAAGATTAATGAATGCACTTTACCAATTGTAAAGGGAATTTATTTTAAATTAGATATGTTTAAGTAGACACATGCACACACACACACACATATATATATATATATATATATATATATATATATATATATATATATATATATATATATATATTAGGTGTAAAAATAATTCGGAGCCTATAAATTGAATCAATCATAACACTGTTTTAAATTAAAATATTTTCTTATCGTTTTTGGATTCCGAAATGATAAATTTAACGATCTAAATACACTGTATATCTTCGATAAACAATTAGAATAACTTCACAAAACCGTAGTGAATACGATGATGACTAAAAAGCAGCATATAAGACATTTCCATACTATTTGTATTTCAGTTGAAAAAAATGCTGTCGAAGCCAAGAGAATGATTTGTTTAACTTTATAAGAAGATGTGATATACAAAACATCCAAATAAATGCTAAAATAGTGAAAAAATTCCGAAAATATATTATGATTTGATCGACTCAAAGCTACTATCTTTTTTCGACAAGGGATTCGTCAGTTACTCGACAGATGGAGCAAAGTTATATAAAAGAATGGTATATTTTGAGGATTGAAATGTATCCCATTTTTCTGTAAATAAACATTCATTTTCTATTAAAAAAAGGCACCGAATTAATTTATACACCTTATATATATATATATATTATCATCATCGTAATCAGCCTCTGTCAATCCACTGCTGGATGAAGAAATTTTCCATGATTTTCCATTCTGTTTGATTGAATGCCTCTCTGTTCCACTGATTTTGAATAAAATTTTTCTTTTCTTTGAACTTCTTTTAAGGTTGCATTAAATAATTTTGACGAAATTGCATCTTCCTGTCTTATACCTTTCTTGATTTTTATTGTTTTGTTTCTTCCTGTAGCTTCACTGTCAAGGTTGCATTCTTGTAGATATTATCTAGTAACTCTATGCATGTGTCTTCTGAACCCTGGCTATTCAGTGCAGATATGACCGATGGTGTGGTGATAGTCGAAAGCCATTTCATAGTCTATAAATCCAAGACATACTGGTATTTCGTATTCATTTTACCGGATAATTATTTCTCCCACTACCTGAATGTGATCAATTGTACTAAATCCGCTTCAAAATATTGCTTGTTCGATTGGCTGAATGAAATCTAACTGCGCTTGTAGACGTTTTGAAATTATTTTTGTAAAGATCTTATCTATTGTAGGTAGTAATCTAATTGGCCGCTAGTTTATTAAATCTTCTTTATAGTGAAGAAAAAATACGGTGGTTTCGTTCTATTTATCTGAAATAGTTATTTTTCTTATACTCGATATGAATATATAAGTGAGAAAATTTTCAGTTTTTTCTCATACCAGCTTGAAGATTTCTTTTATTAATCCATAAATCTGATATATACATACATACATACATATATATATATATATATAAGAATAAAATTCAACATTTTCCACTATATTTTTCTATCGAATCACATATTTATTTTGATTACCGAATTACTTTCAAATTAATAAATGTTATTGATCTAAAAATATCGCACGAGAATGAAACACATTACAGATATTGCTAAAAAAACTCATATATTTTCGTTAGTTTATACTTTCGCGAAACGTTCCATCTGTAACAGTTCTATATTTTTTTTTGTGTGTACGAAACGATGTTTGAAATGTATCGGGAAGTTCGATTATTATTTTAAAACGGACGATGCACTTATCCGGTGGTCATCGTTCTGTACAGTTATTTTTAAACGACAGTGTCGTTACTGCGAATCGTGGAAACAATTTCAATTTAACTTTATAGGCACATTCTCTTCATCGACTTGTTATTATCTTTACAGTGGTCATAAAACACCACGTACACCTGCTTTATGAATACGAGTTTCCAAACGGTTTGATATGAAACGGAATCAGAAAAAATCAATTCTGCGTTATTTCGTTTATCGAATTCTTTCAATTTTTTTTCATTGATGCGATACAGTCGAATAATTTAATTAAAAAAAATATATACACATACATTCTGGAAAGGTTTTATTAATTGTATATATGGTTTTAATTAAATTTGAAATGGGTTCTCCTGAAAAATCGTATTAATTTATCAAAGTTAATATTTGACTTTTATGACAATCTTATTAATTTTATACCAGGTTTTTATTTAATGTTGACTTGCAGTTTTAATTTTTGTATTGTATTGATCCATTACTATATAAAGATCTTTTCAAAATTCCATAAACTAGATCTATTCACTAGTTATTTTCTTTTATAAATGGCGTTGAATTCAGATTATACAGATTTACTGATCTTTTTCTAGTGATTTTATATTTTTTGGTTTTTAGTCAATCATTTATTTTTATATCGATTACTTTCTTACAACTTTTCTTACCTATTTCTATTTTAAACTCTTTATCTTTGATGTTATTCTATTTATGTTTATTTTGAGACCAATTTTATTCTCTTGGTATTCTTTTAATTTTTGTTTTCCTTATATATATATATATATATATATATATATATATATATATATATACATATTTATCCGTGTTTTAAGAATTACTTTGATATTTGAGATATATTTTTCAATTCTACAAAATAACGAGAGAAGGTTCTCTTCAAAAGACAGGAATCTATGGAATTTTTTTAAATATGTTTTTCGAAAATGCGATTATTGATTTGATTTTGATTTTCGTATTTACCTCACACGATAATAAATTAACTTTTCACTCACATTATTCATGAATCAAAAAGTGGCAGAATTATAATAAAGAGGCCCCGCGATATTATGACACAGGTTAAAACGAACTCAGCTAAAAAAATATTCGTATAATTCTGGAATCCAAAGAGAAAGATTTAATTTTTCAGTCTAAAAAGGATAGATTGTTAATTGATAAAGTTAATATTAGTTTTCATTAATCAAATTCTTATTAAAAATCATATTTTTTTCATTGAAATCTTTAATAATAAGTGATTAATTTTGGATTATATATGTTTATACTTCCCACTGCTAGTTTCAGCACTTGTGCCATCTAGAGATAGATTTTAAATAACTAAAATTCTCTAAAATCTACCTGACGAAACTTAGCGATTCAAAAGAACAAAGACCAACAGGACAACACTTTAAAAGAATCACAAATATGAAAACAAATAATTATAGTTTCAATATATTTTTTCATATTTGTTTTATGTACATTTAAATGATAACGATATTATCTTTAGAACATGATAATAAAAATAAAAAGATTAAATGTAAGTACAAGAACAGACTTTCCTATACTTTTACGATCTGAAGATGATGACATCTCGATCGAAATTAGTTAAAACCAAAATTGGAAAGTAAGCTATTTTTGAAAGTTTTTGCGCCGTATGGAAAGTGATTAACTTTGAAAACTACTGATAACAATCTTAATATGTGATCAATCGTTCTCAGATTGAAAACCTAAAAATACATATTTTCTTAGTTAACTCGCCTGAGAATATGACTCCTGCTTTGTGAACTGTTTAGCACAAAGTCTGTACAATTGTGAAGAGTTTGTAAGTTTGACGTTACTTAAAGAATGTCCTAATACAAACACCAATCACAAGGATCTTTTAACTGATACTTAGCTTCATTAGTATTATCTTCACTAGTTTAGATTGATATAAATTCAGATTATTTCCCCTACTGATTACTCATACCGATTTTTCTTTGTACATTTGATTTATTAGAAATCCAAATCTAAACTAACGACATGCATTTATTTTTTAATACTGCATTTAACTGGAGATACGCAGAGTAGTATCACGAGGACACATCTTTGTTAACATTTTGACAAAACGTAGTATATATATATATATATATATATGTATATAATGATAAAATATTGACTTTACATTTAAAATAAACGAAAAAAGTAGAACGCACTGAGAAAGCAATGAAAAATTGAATGCATTGGATAAAAAAATAATAAAAATAAACCGAAACTTCAACATAGAAATATTTTTTTAAGAATATCGAATATTTTGATTGGAAATATTCTTGTATCTGGCATTCTTGTTCGTATCATTGAAATGAATCGTTCGTATATTGTATACAATGAAAAATGACCTAAATTAAAATCGCATCATCTATATATTTTTTGTCGACACTTCATGGATGTCTTTTTCGCGTATCAAGTAAAATATTTTAACAGCATGACAGATCCTCCTACGTTGTTTCTGAAGTATATTGTACAGACTCGACAACGATACACCAAATTTCCTTAAATTTGGTGTATCGTTAATCGTCAGACTTATCGTTAACTTTTAATAGTTTATCTGTACTTGTGTGTTTATCGAATGAGTCTCATGAAAAAAGTACGTAGAAATAATTGAATAGAGGTTGAAGAAACATCTTGTATTTAGTTCTGTTTATATCAAATAAACGATTGAAACCATATTTATAGCTGTGTTAAAATGTATGTTAAATGTATATAATTATAAAAATGTTTAATTTTATTCAAATACATTTTATTTTTTGTCTATCATTCTTTCACAATATAAATATATTGTTGTAAACATTTATTTTCTAAAGATATTTACATAAATCACTGGATTGTACCTTAGTTTTACTAATAGAGTTTTTTCAACAATAATTGAATTTTTGATTAAGAAATAATTTGACAAATGACTTTTCTCTTCATCTTAAAATCTAATTTTTTTCTGACCGAACATGTTCAATATTTAAATTCAATGTGGGGATCTTATTATCGAATAACTTACCAGTACTCCTGTTATATAATATTCTTCATGTCCGTTAGAATTCAAAACTCATATATTCAATTTTAATTAAAAGCAGAAATGAATATATTTATTCATTATTATAGAATGGAAGTAGAGAATATTTGGAATACAATTACACATGTGATTAAATGACAATGTGGCATGTACGAGTACACTGATAAATTCATTATAAAGCTGTCTCTGTTATTGATAATATTACAAGCGTAACATACGCCGTTTTCTTTATAATGAAAAGGTTTAATTTATTTATTTATATATATATATATATATATATATATATATATATATCTGTGTGTGTGTATAAAACTGACGATATATTTTTTCAATATACCATTTTTCCGAAATATAAAAACGATTTATCTCACTGAATAGAAAAAAAAACTATTAAACATTAAAAAGAATACAATTATTATTTCATTTACAATTCTTTTATTCGATGACCGATCAAAAAACAAACTGTATAAGTTTTCAAGCGTAAAATTATCATCATTGTACACAATTTCAAATGAATTTCTTTGCCAACTCCTTTTCATATTCTAATATATAACTTTCTAAAGATTCTTGAAAGTTCGTAAGATTCAGTAAAGTATGTTCTTTTGAACTCTAGTTGTATCAAACATATCACTGATTATTTCATATTACATATATATATATATATATATATATATATATATATATATATATATATTGTGCGTATGTGTGTGCATAAAAACTACGGACATGAAAAGACAGTTTATAAACGGATATTGGTGTCAACTTTTTCCGTGTTACTTGTCTGAATTGAGCGACATAATGAAAGAATAATATCAGCGCCGGATATGAGACATGTCTTAATATAAAGAAAAAACTTTTTCGAAAAGCTTGCTGGGACGCATACCAATTCGATAAGGATTGATTCGAATGATATAGTGCTTTTTTTAGAAGATTTTGCGGTTAGGTATATTGCGGAAATTTGTACAATTGAAAATCGTAAAGTGACCACACACACACGTATTATGTATGTATATATATATATATATATATATATATATATATATATATATATATTTATATATATATCAAATTTTAAAGAACACGTTTTCCAATCTTTATTTTTTCAAATAAACATGTATCATAATTATTTTTAAAAAATGTATATTTCATCAAAAATATTTCAGAAGAAAATGAAATAGAAGATATAAACCTTATTTTTCGGATGTTTTGGATCAAAAAAACTGTAATGAATATAGGGTGGGGCACCAATCTTGCTACAAAAAGAAATTCCAATAGTTTGCTCATTTTGAATTGTTTCTTATATTTTTTCTTTGTTATGTTCAGAATTTTTTTTAGAAAAATTACAATAATTAAATTTTAAAAATAATTTCTTTTAGATAGCCTTCGCTTTCATTAATGCAATACTTTGCATCTATCAAAATGTTGTTCATTACGGTAATTAATGCGTACATGGGGCATGCCTTCAATAACAGCCATAATTGATGCCTTCAGCTAGTTCCTAGTATGTGGATTAGTTTTGTAAACCTTTTCTTTACAATACCCCCATAAATAAAATGTATTGGAAATGTGCCCATATATAAACAGATTATTGATAAAATTTTCTTGGGAAAATCGACACAGTTACAGAGAAAATTCTAACCGAATCGGATTTCTTCAAAACTGCTTGTCAGTTGAATTTTATAAGGAAATAAATTTAAATACTCATGCAATATCTGCACAGACACAGTCTTTCGATTCAATCCACTTGTTGCAACCAGTTGCCTATTGAAAATTAGTATCATAACGACTGCACTTTTTTCCCACGAATTTTGAAGAGAGTGTGAATCACGTTATAGTGTAGATGTCTTCATTTCTGTGATCTTACCTCAGTGTTAGGTGTTTCTTCGAAACCAATCTTCGTTTTTTTCTTGTGTATTGTCTGTGTATGAATGCGGAGCCTGATTCGTGTAATAATATGTGAGAAAACTTTCAAAAAATCCACATAGAAATAACAGGTGCAATGAAATGTACGATTTTATAAAATATACGTTGTAATACACTTGCTAAAGGAACCAAGTCAGTATCATTCAACATCGAGAATGATTATATAGACATATTATTATAATGTATATGTATATATATTTATATATATATATATATATATATATATATATATATATATATATATATATAATGATATTGAGCGAATATATGCTCTACAAGCGATGCAAGTCACGAGTGCGAGCGGTGGTAGACTCCGCCGGGACTCGGTGAGCCTAACAAGTAGGGGGTAGAGCACCCCAATATATAAAAAAAAATATATTCCGTAATATTTAAAAAAATGAGCAAAAAATTAAAAAAAAATATGTAGAGATTTTGTATTAAATTATTATTAACGATGATACCCGAAGTTCGCGAAAAATTATGATATTTTTATCATAACTACAATTAAATATACAACTATATAAAACAACTACGTTGCAATATAACTGCAAGATTGATTATATAGACATAGTAATATATATATATATATACATATATACATATATATATATATATATATATATATATTCACGAATTTTAAGAAAATGTGTATCTTGTTATCATGTGAGTGTAATTAGGAGGGAGTTACATCGCTTGCGTTACGTATCGTAACGGAGTTGCTCGCCAACCCCCGAAGGGGTCGGCGAGCTTAGTGAATAGGAGGCAGAACCACCTGATACATATATATATATATAATTTAAGTTGTTATATAAAATAAGTTTGCAAGTAAAATATTTTTGAAATGTATTTATATAAATTGGCCATTTACGACGTTCTATAATATTACATCATTACTTTGGACGGAAATTGATTGAGTGTGAATTTAAAATGAAATTTGTTACAAAAAATATAAACGAAAAAACCTATCGATACATGCATATATGTATATATATATATATATATATATATATATATATATATATATGTATGTATATGTATATACATACATACATCCGTAATGTATATGTGAAGGTATTTGTTAAAACACGTAAAAAACATCTCGAAATAAAATATTTATATGAATTCAATTTATAAAACGCGCGGAGCCATAAACATAATCATTAGTTCAGTGCCGAATATTGCGTGGGTCTCTCGTCGTAATAACATTTCTGAATTAAAGTCAGTAATGCGGAAATTATCCTGAAAATTTCAAATCAATTCAATTGATAAATATTTTCTTTCTCAGAAATTAAATTTCCTCTGCGAAATGTGGAATGTCTGATGTATAATAGGATGTTTGTACTGACTTTTAACATGCCGGTGCGAGATTCAAGCTTATATTTTATTTCTATCCGTTCGAACGATTTTTCACACATACATGTACTTAATTACGGGTTGTCTGTATGAATATTTCAACTGTATTTGTTTTCAGTCAGAAGCGATGGAAATAGATATGTTTGCGAGTTAATTAAAGAACGGATCTGTTAAGTAATTTCTATTAAAGTCGTTGAAAGTGGATTAAGAAAGAATTAATCTATTAACGGTGCTTTCAAGGGACGACTATTCGAAGTTGTATTTATTTTATTCGAGCAGCCAAATAAACAAACGTACAAACAAAAAGAGAATATACTCACATCGACGCACATACAATGCCACAGAAATCCGATAAGGGGCCTTTTTAAGCCAACAGGGAATGAAAAAATATAACGCAACGTATTTCTTGTATTTCTACTTGTTTTAAATACTTATTTCGCTCTTTATATTTATAATCAGATAAACTGAAATATATATATATATATATATATATATATATATGTGTGTGTGTGTTTTGTGTGTACGTAATCGTAGATGGTATAAAGTATGTTATCTCTATCGTAAACTGTACCTCTTTATCTTCCCACAATGCGAAAAAAAGTTAATTACCCTAGTACGGAATAAAAACAGTTTTACATAAATTATTTTGTGAAAAAAATGTTTGTGTCGAACATAAAATAGACCTTTTCCGGGCGAAAAACTTACATTTTCGTCCCGCCGCCGTGCCCTCTAATCGGTTCTTTTTCCATACGTCTGCGTGACGGGTCGCATGTGTGAAATTTTTCTAGACACGAGTGTTTTTAATTGCTGCTTAACACGCTCGGCGAAACGTTTTTCTCTGACGAGACGAACGACCGTACAGGTTTACTTTTTTTTTCGCGTTCGAATAAAGAAATATGTGTCGTCCGCGGTTATGAGCAGCCGTTTGTTGTTATATTCGACCGAATGGATGCTCGAAGATTAACAATTGTATGAATTTAAAATCTGAGAATTTATACGGACCGGCTTCGATGTCGACGAAAATAGAAAGCAATTATAGCATTGTCGTCGATTTGAAGACAGATAAATTTATTGTTTCCGGATACGAAGTATTTAATCGGTATATCTTTTATGGAGCACCGAAAGTTTTCTTTGCGTGATTTATGTGGAACGTTCTGATCGATTCGAAACTTAATGACTCAATTAAATAATAAACATTAGTTTTACCAGTATATAAAATATTACCAGGATTTTATTTTGTAAATAAGCTTTATAATTTATTATTATAATTATAAATTGAGATATATATATATATATATATATATATATATATATATATATATATATATATATATATATATAACTATAAACGATTTTGAATTGGAACTTTCAAACATTGTCAATTATTTACTTAAAAATCTCAATTTTCTTTTACTAATTAATTAATTTTCATCTCACAAATCATATTTTTTTCCTTATCAAAAATGTTCGATAAGTGATTATTGATTGACATAGCATAAAATTTATATTTATACTAAATATGTGAACAGAGTATTGTTTTCTGATAAAATAGAGTTTGCGAAGAAAGGAATATTTTAAAAAAAATTTATTCTATATTTACAGCTCGGAAGTGTCACTTCAACCGCGCGTGGCCTTACACACACATTTTTCTTTAAAGTGAGACGGTACGTTAGAAATATGACAAATTAAAATTTTGCTTGTCGTGCTTGAAAGAAAAGGATATAATTATGAATAATAATTATTATTATACATTATCATTCATAATTATCTTATTTTCATTTCTGACGTTAGAATAATAATTTAATTTTAAGTTTAGTTATTTTCTGATGAATATTTGTTTATTAAATGATTTTATTTATACAAAATTTAAGAAAAAACGCTTTTTATAAAAGGATAAACAATTGTAAATATTTCTTTCAAATCTAAAAATTAACCCAAGCTCCAATAGAGAGTTCTCAGTTGTAAAAGTTCAGAACAATGGACTGTTGAACCATTGAATAAAATAGTATGTAATTCGAACCCAATATAATATCAAATAGATTTCTTACAATTAATTTAATGATTGATTTTCACAAATTTGTTTCTCACTCAACGAACAAACCAAAAAGATTGAATTTAATCTATCAATCAATATAAATACTAGATTTAAAAGACAGCAAATAGAAAAAAATACAAATTATTCAATTTACTTTTTCATAAATTTCATGTTTTATAATCGTGTGTAGAATAGTGACTTATGGTTGACACACTTAGGTATGAATTATCCGGCGGTATTAGACTGATTTCAGATAAAAGTTGTCTACATTATTTAGATTTCAAAATATATGAAAATATTAAAAAAAGAATGAACAAAGAAATTAACGCTTCAATCAGAAAAGTAACAATAAGAAATATATAAATGTTTGGCTTTTGTTTATTAACCTGAAGAAATACCCCACAACGAAATATAAATTAAAACCGCAAACGCTTGACTGCAAACCACTTCCTGTGTGAAAAACTCGCCCTTTGTTGTCATGATTTCGAATGTGATTCAAACGTGTATAAATTCCGAACTTTTATTATTTAAAAAAAGTACCACACGTTACCAAACAAATAATGCTCGCTTCTGTATATATATATATATATATATATATATATATAGAAAAAAAAACACTATTGCGTTCCGTTCAAGCGCAATCTTTTTGAAAATACATAAAAACGCACATACAGCCACAAACATAAATGATGGTGTACGAACGAAATGCAAATTGAATTAACGGTGACCATAATGTTACAGTTGCAATTAAAAGCTAATGTCGGCGAGCCACAAAAACAACCGTACGATACGTGTGTACACTTTTACATGCGTTTGTGTACACACGAGTGTGTGTGTGTGTGCGCATTATAAACAATTCCCGACCGACGTAAAGTTATTTTTACGTGCATACATTAGCAATTATACGACGTATCGAAACAAAGGTATGTAAATTCATTATTAATTATTCAACTGCATTATGTCACAGTGCGAGGAGTACATTGCGCGTCTGTCAGATTCGTAGAACGGAGAGATAGACGAAATCGACCGCAAGCGAAATGAAATTGCGAACAGAAAGTACAATAAAGTGAGCGAGTCAACTGCGGAACTCCTGTCAGTTAATAAATGGCGCGTTTTGTGTGCTTTTAACATTCAACATCGACTTTAATTATAAAATATAAATGTGTTTGTGTATGCATTTATTAAAAAAAAGTTCCTATTCAATTTTTTTATACGATTTTCTTTTTGAAAAAAAACCGTGAACTCTGTTGCAAAATTCTTAATCATAAAAATGTCTATTGTGGATATTTCTTATATTGCTCCTTTATTATCGAACGTATAAATATTTCCATTCTATGTACGAATTGTATAGTTATACATAATTTATTCGGCCTGAAATGAAATGATGATTGTCAGAAATACTGTTCGAAAAATATACATCTTTTACTATTTAAAATATATAAGAATAATAATTTATATTTTATATAGTCAGTTATTTCAAGATACCATCTTCAGGGCAATGCATGAGCATTTTTTGTATAGATTTTATATTTGTGGCTATTACAACAGATTCAAGTCAGTTTATATGCAGCTTGTGACCACGTTTTTAGAATCCGGAGGTCAATCTCAACGATTATATTTTGAAACTCTTTGTATTTGTATTATGTAGAGGTATAAAATATCATAGAGTGAAGAGATATTTATCGGAATTGTTTAATATAGAATTAAGACTTTAAATGTAGGGGTAAAAAATTCATAGAATGAAGAGATATTCAGCGAAATTGTTTAATTAACGTTGTCTACTACATTGAAATAGATGAAAGCAAGAATCAAAAATGATCAATATTTTTATCAGATTGATTTGTTGATTATAGGTTGTTTGAAAATCCATTTATGAAGTATAAATTATGAGATATTCTTTGTTTAAAGGTAATTTTATTCATTTTTAAATAACAGTTTTATCTTTAACACTAAAGATTTAAAACACTTTTTCTTTTATTTAAGTTTGTAATTGTATTATGTAGAGGTATAAAATATCATAGAGTGAAGAGATATTTATCGAAATTCTTTATTATATAGCATTAAGACTTTAAAAATGAATATTAAATGTACAAATTAATTCGGTACTTTTTTATAGAAAATAGATGTGTACATAAAAATAGAATACGTTTCAATCCTCAAAATATTCTCGATTATTTTGTTTAACTTTACTTCATCTGTTGAGTAACTGACGAATCGCTTGTCGTAAAAAAATGGCGGGTTTGAGTCAATGAAATCGTAATCCATTTCGGACCTCTTCTGCCGCTTTAGGATTTTTTGAATATTTTATGCATCACAAACCTTCCCCCGAAGCTACATAAATCATTTCCGTAGCTTTGATAGATTTTTTTCGACTGGAAAAGTATGCAATTACTAATATGTTACTTTTCGGACGCTTTCGTGTTCAGTACTGGTATGTGAGGTTATTCCAACTGCTTGGACAAGATGTTTTTTTAACTCTTAAAGTTGGCACTTCTAAAACGACGAGAAAATATTTTAATTTAAAACAGAATTAAAATTGATTGAATTTAAAAGTACAGAATTTTGATATAAATTTTCGTCTTTTAATCTAATTATGTTTACACATTATTTACTAATAAAAATTATGATTTCTTATTAGTTCCTTCATATTTTTCTAATATATTTCTTAAATTTAATACATTTTTTTAAAACAAAAACAATATTTTCATTACCTTCTAATAATGTTTCACACAAAATATAAATTCTTTTTACCATTTTTTTCTGTTAAGACAAATTCAATGTAAAATAATATTCCGAAAGAAATATTTAGTAAACATTTCTCTGACTCAATTAATAATCAGTACTTGTTCATTAGGAATGAAAAAATAAACATGGTAAAATCTAAGAAAAGTAATGTTTGAAGTAGTGATTCGTATAATAAAAAAATAAACATTTATTGTAAAATAAAAAAAATAAAAAACTAGTCGTAAATGAGTATATGGCTAATAGGTTGAATCAATGAAGAAAATTTGGGTTTAATTTTTTCCATATTTCATAGTAAAATAAATCGATTCAGTTTATATATTTTGATGGTTTTTCGAAAAATGAAATACCATTTCCAACTTTTGAAACGATTTTGCTTTTCTAAAGGTATTTTATCAAATTTATTTTTATTTAAAATGACTGACGATTTTTAAAAATTAATTTATATATATATATATATATACATACATGCAATACACATGTGGGTGTGAATGCATGTGGTAATAAGACATGTAAAAGTGTTATCTAAAGATCGAGACAAAAATTTTTTATACGAGAATTATTTAATTATACAGTTCATGAATAAAAACAAGAAAATTATAATATAGTCACAAGTCACCACGGTTTTATTATGCCTGAAATAAATTGAAATCTTGAAATCCAATCTATAAATGAAAAAAGGTTAATTGAATTCAGAAATAAAATCTGTTATTAACGTAGTAAAAAGCACATTTTCTTGTAAATTAAACCTTAATTAATCTATTAAAATTGTGAAACTTACAAATCAAATTTTTTATTACACACATATATATATATATATATATATATACATTTAAAAAAAAGAGAGAAAAAGAATGTTCATTAAGTGTTAAAAATCACTTAATATTTTTCATTCTCTTTAATTGCTTTCACAATTATAATTTTAAATGTTATCGATTACTTTCATATTTTAAAGTGAGTGTTAGTGCAATGGATGGATGTTGTAAAATATTTATTAGTTTATTGTTGTTCTTTTAAAATACATGACTTTGCAAATTTTCTGTTATTAGTTTAAGTAAGAATGGATTACTAATACGATCTTTAAAGTATGATTTTAAAAAATCTTTGAAATATTTCTGTTCTTAAGATTAATTACGTATGAAAAAAATGTATTACAAAACAAAACTTTTTAAAATGGAATTCTGTTTTAGCAATAATTGCGTTGATGTGCTGTTCTGGCTGTTCTCTTCTTGAACGTTTGAGTTTTTGTTTTCCACTACTATTCATTTGAAATGTGGCTGAAGATGCCATGCATGCCAAAACTAGTAGTGGAAAATAAAAACTCACATTATCGAAAAGAACAAAAATAAATAGTGAAATAAAATGTGGTAAAAATTTAAATTTGTATGCCCGGATTTAATCAAAAGTTGTAGTTCTTTTTTCAAAAAAAATTTTTAATAGCGTTGTTTCAGAAGACAAAATAAATCATTTCTGTCAATATTTTCAATTATATTTTCTGTACTTTTTTGCTCTGAGAATGAAACACTCGCCTTCGAAATGCGTATAAGAAATATTCGAAAATAATCAATAATGATTTATTGAACATTTTAGACCAGAAAAAATGTTTTTAGTCTTTGGAATGAAAAAGAATTCATATTTTATAAATTATCTCATTCAATATTTCGCAAATTAATCAAATAACAAAGATTTTTATCAGCCTAAAATATTTTAGATATATTAAAAGAGACCGTCCTCGTTTTTCAGTCGCTCACTATAGACCCATATTAAAATGATTCAATTTTCCCAACTTCCGTTCTTAAATGTAAAAGTTTCCACACGTAGAAACACTTTCCATGTTACATAACAAGAAGTCGAACGTCATTAAAAATATAAGAATAATTGGATCGGATACCGTTATAGAAAAGCATATCATCTCACATTTTTCCCACATCTTTTGAATAACACTCGGCGTACACAATCTGTAGTTAATAATAAAAATAATCATCGTCGCAACTGAATCTCAATTGAAGACGCGCACAAATAATAAACGGGATGATTGATGAAATTTTGTTAATTCGATTAAGAGTTTATCGATTCGTTGAGACGGAAGAACACTTCAGCCTATTCAGTTTACTAATCGAAGCCAATTAATTTCACATGAAATAAAACGTTTCATTATCATCTATAATCTACTGCACGGATCGTTGTTTGTTTAATAACGACTCTCTTGTGCTTTTGAAAATAAATTAGTATAGTCTTAATTATATTTTTTATCTTTCTCCTTTCGTACTGGATTTATTTATATACATTGTGTATATATATATATATATATATATATATATATATATATATATATATAGATGTGCGTGTGTGTCAGATCCAATAAATCAATTACATCTTATAAATTTAACTCAAGAATGGAGAAGAAATTTAAAGTAATATTTATTATCTTCTGATAAATTTTTTCAAGCGTTTAAAGAAAAACAGTAAAGAAATTTCGATATATTTTAATATGAATATTTTCATGACTACTATTTTCAATATATGTATATATATATATATATATATATATATGTATATGTATATAATATATATATATATATATATATATATATATATATATATATAATGTAAACTTTTATCCAAAAAAGAATAATTACAGACCTAAAATGTTGAAGACAAATATTACAATTTAATAAATTGTATATATTTTGATATATTTTATACAATTTATTTCCTTTTCATAAATGAAAATTGGTCACTTTTGGTATGATGACTTTATTCGGATTCTGATTGGTCAATAAGGTTTGTTTAGTATCGGGTCATCTTCGTTCTGATTGGTTAATGGAAATCACATGATATGTTTCCGATTATGTATATATTATTACGATTCATATACGAGAGTGATTTGAAAAATTCGAGGCCTAACATACAAGTGGCGGTTATATTTTAAATATTCGTGGAGATTACAAAGCGATATCTATTCTTATCTTATACATAACCTCAAAGTCTATAATTAATGAGTCAAGCAGTTTGTTGAAAACATCAATTTAAATAAATCTATTTTTGTGCCGTTCTTGAAATGAATAAAGTTGAGCATCGTCCGGTAATAAAGTTTTTTTGTCAAAAAAGGTTTAATGCCAGCAGAAATATTTAATGAGATGAAAAACTTATTGGGTGATAGTGCAACCAGATATAGATACTAGAACAAATCGTCAGTAATATATAACATTGCTTTAGTCGAATTTCATTTTTGCGAACCGAATTTTTGAGACTAGATTTGATCAGACCGGACCTGACTTGAATAATTTTCATGCAAATATTAGGACTTCAAATTAATTCGGTCCCATATTTATAGAAAATGAATGTTTACAAAAAAGTGGAATGAATTTAAATCCTCAGAACATCTCATATTATTTTATATAGCTCTGCCCCATCTGACGGATAACTGGCGAATCGATTATCGAAAAAAAGATGGCGGTTTTGAGCCGATGAAGTAGTAATGCATTTTATTTCACTGTTACACACAATCCTTCACACAACTCCTTCCACCAAAGCTGAACAAATCATTCCCGCGACTTTGACAGTATTTTTTTCAACTGCGATTCGAAATGTATACAATTTCTAATAAGCTGCTTTACGGACACCATCGTGTTCATTACTGTTTTGTAAGGTTATGACAACAGCTTGACCAAGATATATAATCTTTTTAAATGTAAAGTTTGGCACTTGAAAATCCTAAAATGACGAGAAAACATTTTAATTGAAACAAAGTGATGATTGATGCAATTTAAAGGTACCGACTTTTTTTTATCAGAGATATATTTTCGAATATTTGTATTTTCAAAGAAGTTAATTGTCTTTCAAAGAACTGTTTTCAATGAGATTTCCGGCTGTGCATTTAAGAGATAAATGATATTTTTTAAAAAAAAGCTGATAGGCTGATCATTTGATTTATAATATTAATAATTATTTAATAATAAATAATGTCTATTATCGTTTTCTTTGAAGAATAGAATAAAGTAAGTAATACTGTTAATCAATGATTTAAAAGTTACAAATAGCAGAGAAAAGTGTGACAGTCTCATAAAGTAGACTAGAGATTATATTAATAAAAACCAATTACGTTTTTCTTTCTTCTGATATGAAATGAAAATACAAAACAACGAACGACACAATAGAGAAAACTGTTCAAATATATTTATGTTGATATTTATTATTTTTTTTTTTTAATAAGCGATCTATCATACTTTATCGATTAATGTGTCGTTCTTTTTGTATAGAATTTGTTAACATTGGAAATCCTGTGTTAAAAAAGAACGTTGTTTGATAAATCGTACAGGCAACAAGAAATCAAAACTTCGCGTGGTCGACAACTAATCTGATCAACTGAAAAAGAAGCACAAACCATTTTTTACGTGCAACTTGTTGATGCGAAAAAAATATCTTGCACACACACACACTCACATAAATGAACAACGTTTATAACATAGCATGCGTTTAGTTATGATGATGTTCAGTGACCTACTGAAATAATTATCCCATGTCTACGGCAAGAGTTGAACCCATGTCAGGTACAGATACTATATCCACTGGATGTGTGTGTTCGCGCGCGGAAAGGGTCCACTGGATTACCACATGTGGATAAACATATTTACGAGTTGCACACACTATGAAATACACACTTGTTTCAACTTCGCGACTACACAGTTAATTTATTGTTTTTGATTAAAAAGGAAAACGTTCCACTCTAGTAATTTGTTATCTATAAATTAATTTGTCGTCGTTTACTTGTTTATATTAAATGTAATGAATTCATCGTAGGATAAATTCGCGTTCATTCAGAAGCGAAAGCTTAATGTAATTTAAAAAAGCATTGCGGAATCTGATTAACGTTCGATTATACAATGTATAGTGTAGTACGGTCGAGTGAGGAAAATTAATGAACGAGTTTGATTTAAGATTGCTCGGAATAAAATGTTTCGAAAGACTTGTTGGCGAATAACATTTAAAAACTAACACGCATACGTTCTTTGTACACGTTTAAAATATGCAAAAGAATGCAGAGAAAAAAAATCAACACGTCACTAATTCACTTTATTAAAATTAAACAAATACCAACAACACAGTTTCTTTATCAAATAAATATTAAAGAAAATATTTCGATATTAATATGTTATATATATATATATATATATATATATATATATATATATATATATTCCATAAAGTTACAAAAAAATGACCAAAAATATTTCAATACAAACGTATAGAGATTTTGTATTAAATTTGTATTAACGACGACACCCGAAGTTACACGAAATTTTCACGAAAAATCATGATATTGGTATCATTACTATAATTTTTTTTCCACAAATTTTAAGGAAGTGTGAATCGTGCTACCGTGTTAGTGTCTTCATATATTCGATCGTCACTCAGGAATGGAGTTTACTCGAAACCAATCTCTGTCCTCATACTGTATGTTGTCAGAGTATAAATGCGGAACCTGATTCGTGGAATATATGGGAAAAAAACTTTCAAAAAACCCATATAGCAATGATAACTAAATATATTAATTGTCCCTTACAATTAATTGTCCCTTACAATTCTGTATTTAATTATTTATTTTCAATACATATTAGGTCTAGAAATTAATTCAGTGCCATATTTATAGAAAATCAATGTTTAAAAAAAAAGGGAAAATATTTCAATCCTCAAAATAGTCCACATTATTTTATATAACTTTGGTCCCTCTGTCAGGTAACAGACGAACCCCTTGCCGAAAAAATATGATTTGTTTGAGTCGATAAATTTATAAAGCATTTACTTTAATTATAAAATACAAACAATAATTATAAAATATAATGCATCGACTTTAATTATAAAATATAAAATTATAAAATGTGTTTGTGATTGCATTTATTAAAAAAAATCCCAATCAATTTTTTATACGATTTTTTTTTTCAAAAAAACTGTGAACTCTATTGAAATATACTTAATCATAAAAATGTCTATTGTAGAGATTTCTTATATCATTCTTTTATTATCAATCTGTAAATATTTTCATTTTATATAGGATTAATAAAATTATTGATAATTTATTTAATCTGAAATGAAATAATTGTGAGAAATACAGTTCAAAAAATATAAATCTACTACTTAATATTTTTACTATTTAAAATATATAAGAACAATACTTTTATATTTTATATAATCAGTTATTTTCATGACGTTTTCTTCAGGACAAAGCACGAACAGTTTTTGCATGAATTTTATATTTGTAGCTATTACAGCAGATTCAAGTCAGTTTATCTTCAGCTTGTAACCACGTTTTTACAACTCCGAGCTCAATCTAAATGTTTATATTTCGAAAATCTTTGAATTTGTGTCATGTAGTGGTTAAAAACTCATAGTGTGAAGAGATATTTAGGGAAATTGTTTAATATAACTTTATCTACTACATTGAAATAGATAAAAGCAAGAAACAAAAATGATCAATATTTTTATCAGATTTATTTGTTGATTATAGGTTGTTTGAAAATTCATTTATGAAGCATAAATTATGAAATATTATTACTTTAAAGGTAATTTTATTCATTTTTAAATAACAATTTATTTTTTAACACTAAAGATTGAAAATAATTTTTCTTTTATTTAAGTTTGATTTTAAAATTAAAGAAATAACTTAAATAAATAAATTATTCTTCCATTCCACAACCACAAGAAAGTTTATGGTTAATAATCTTTTTGGATTATTTTCATGTGCGTTTTGATGATGATGCCATCATCAGACCTTATAGCTCTAACGTCCAAATAAATATGATTTTTCTGTATTCTATTTTTACGCTTTGAGGATGAAGGTAGTGAAATCTAAATTCGTATAAATAACAATCAAAAATTCTCAAGGTTTATTGCACATTTTTGAAAAAATAAATTTTGTGTTTTGTGAGGTATAATACAAATTTATTTCTGAATGTGAATTTTACTATACTTTTAGAATGGTGGTATTGTGGCAAATAAATAAATTATATTTAATTTTTTAGTGTGATCGTAAATATTAATGTTTTTTTTTTATTTTCAGGTATGGTGACTATTGATTCTGTTACATGTTGCTAGTAAGTCTTTTTTTTAATATAACTATGTATATATGAATAGCAACGATAATTAATAACGATAAATTATACATTTGTATAAATTAATTATCCACACATCGTTTGGTACAAGTCTTCAGTTAATTACGAAGCGCACTACACTATTTGATAACGTCATTTACTGTTCACATCAATCAAAGCAAATAGCTTTGAATATTTTTGTGCTGTACTCAACAGAGCATGTTCTGTAATTTCTCTTGCAACTTGCAGCTAAATGGATTAAAATGTGGAGTTGCTAGTGCTTACATTTGTTATGCAATTTAATTCGAACTCAGCGTTTAAACCAACGTTTTAATAAAATTAATTACCAAATAGATTTTCATTTTTTTAAAAAAAGTACATTACCATAGAATTTTTCTTTAGATCATTTTTAAATCTTACGATAACCTTTACAAGTTACCAGTTCAACGATCTTTAAATTTATGCGAAATTATTTAAAAAAGTAAATAAAATATTTTACATGTATTTATATAAGAATCAGTTACGAAAAGTGGCAAAAGTCCAAGATAAATTTTCAATTACAATAACATCTGTCTACGAATGTAGCTCATGTTGAAATTGTAAAATATACAATTATTATGTTAAAAGACAGTTAAATATTGCAAACTGACAGCCAGTATGTTTTGTTTTACCGTACTTATGATACACTTGTGCTTTTAAATGATGTTTGTATGAATTGTTTACATGGATATAAACAATAGTGTGGATACACATGAAACATGTCCAGTGTTTGATGCTTGTTTATATTATATATATATATATATATATATATATAAATTATTAAATATTACTGCATTCAAAAAAATAATATTACAAATGAACCGTAAAGAGGTTTTATGTTTGGAAAATGAGAGAAGTACTTTATATATATATATATATATTATGTACACTGTAATTTCATATTTTATTAATAATTCAAGAAACTAAATCGTGCTTTTTCATACTAAAGGATATATTATTAAAGAAGAATTACTGTAGTTCTGTTAAGTATACTGATAAATATTCAAACTTTTTTTGACTGAAAGTAAGGCATGTATTTGTTGTTATTTAATTCGTTGGGTAAAATTTATTCAATTTGGGTTTTAAATTATTGTTTAAGATAATATTTTCTCATTTTATTTTGAGTATAAATTTTTCTTGATCACAAAAACCATAAAAGATTGAGAGAAGAAAAAGAAATAAGATGTTTTCTGTCTACGTTATATGATTTCTTACTTTTTTCTATACATTGGAATATTTTATAAAAAGTTGCTAATTAATTTGATAAAATATTTATATTTTAATACATTTTTGAGTAAATGAATGTAGCTGGAATTTTTGTGGGTATTTTTTTATAGAAAAAATATCTTTCAAAATTATATTATACTTTTTTTTATACTACAAAATCATATTATAAAAATATCTTTCAAAATTATAATTTTTCAAAATTATACTTCTGAAAAAAACATTTTTAACTGAATATATGAGTCATTGATTAAAGAAAAGAGATACGTGTGAATTTCTTTTTAAAAACAATTTATCACAAACGTGTTATTAACAAAAATAAACATTCATGCAGGAAAAAATAAACGAATTATTAAAATAATATAAAAAGAAGATTAAAAGGGTGTGAATTATGTGTTGTATAGTGACGAGGATAAAAGGGGTCTCTTTGGTCGGAATACAAACAGGTGAATGTCTCAAGCATGCGTCTATAAAAATAAACAAAACAAACATACGCGCACACACACAGACACACAGACGCTTACACACCGAGACACTAGTAGTCTATAAAAACACATTTCCTGTAGTGTCGGTGTCGGTGCGGGTAATTTATCACTACCTTAATGTGTTTAACGTTAAGCATTTAACGTGACACACTGAAAAGAGCAGTCAATTTTATCCCACATGTTAAAACAAGACGTGTACGGACCGAAGAGCGGACATAGACGCTTACAAAAGGGAATTAGCTTAATGTCTTAAACAGTTTAAAATATGTGAACGATTTTCGAAATGTATTCTATTTATATACGGTTGATAGATATCCATCTATTTTAGACGTTCATTGGTTAACTAATCAATTCAGACTTCTTTTAATTGGTATATATTTTATTACGTGTATATATATATATATATATATATATATATATATATATATATATATATATATATATATATATATTAAAATAAAATTCTACTCTGTTAGTTCGATCGTGTATAATTAAACATTCCATCATATGAGTTCTTCTAAACTATAGTTTATCTGAAAAAAATAGTTAAAAGTTATTATTCTAGAAGTTATTAGAAACCAACTACATTTTTTATTTATGATCTCCTCTATAAATTACTAACTTGAATATGTAATAATTTTAATTATTATCAAACTGAACATGTAGTCCGATACAGTTCTTATACTGTAGGTAAATTCACTTTTATTATGTGTAGAAATAAATTCGGTGCCTTTTTTATAGACAGTGAATGTTTACAGAAAAATGGAATACATTTCAAAACTCAAAAAATGTTTTCCCATTATTTTATAAAACTTTGCTCTATCTGTCGGGTGACTGAAGAATTATTTGTTAAAAAAAGATGGCGACTTTGAGTCAATGAAGTTATAATGTATTTTCGATACGTTTCCACTGATTTAAAACCTTTTACAGGTTTTATGCGTCACAAAAACTTATTGAAAAGCTGAACTAATCATTCTCTCTGCTTCAGCAGTATTATATTCAACTAGAATTCGAAAAATATCCCTTATATATTTCCTTATATATTCCTATTCCAAATATATTTCGTTTCGAACATAATCATGTTCACTACTGTTTTGTGAGGTTATGACAACTGTTTGCTCATGATATATAGTGTTTTTAAATGCTAAGGTTGGATTTTCAAAATCCGAAAACGTTGAGAGAATATTTTAATTTGAAACAGAGTTATGATTGATTCAATTTAAATGCACAGAATTCTTTTTTACATTTAATACAAATTAATTCTTTTTCACCCCGCAAATCACAAAGATTTTTGTAATTAAACATATTTAATAATCGATTATTGATCATTTGTTAATTTTCTTGCTTATGTGCATTTAGATGGATGGTACTATTATCTTCAAAGTTCTAAGATACAAAAAATCTCTTCTTGTTGTTCTGTACTTAAGCGCTCTCACGAATGGCACCGTTGAAATACATATAAGTAACAATCAAAAATAATCGATAATCAATTGATCAGAAAAATCTTTGTGGTTTTATGTATAAAACAAGAATGTATTTGTTAAATTGAACAAACAGTGTATGATAGAAAATAAAATTTATTTAAAAATAATTCTATACAGTTTCATATCATAATCATGAATTTATCATCAATTCAGAAAAATAATTAACAATGAAGCATACAAATCATACAATAATACACATAACATATAAATCATATATTTAGTTTTTTTTAGTGCTCATTAAATAATTAGTTGGTTTTATTCGAATTATAATTGTCATATGGTTTTCTCTTTAAATTGTTATTATTCAATAATTGTTAAATCCAATTGGTTAATAAAACTATGATCGTGTTGATAAAATGATTAATTTAATTAAATTATTATTTGCAACTCTACAAATGCTATTTAAAATAAACAGTTGTTTTAGAGATAGCATTTCAATAAACATTATTGTTTGTATGTGTATGTTTATTTATAATCAATTTTTTTCGCCGAAAACACTAATAAAATCAAATGTTAAATATTGCATATAAATAATGACTTTAAGTCTATTTAATGAAAGTTTACTTTAAAATAATTTTCGACATCTTTGTAAATCAGAAAAAAAAATAGACAGGAATAATTTTCTTAACCCAATAATTATTTATTTCTCATTTAAAAATATGTTTTATACAGACGCGTTCAAATTATTATTTCTCTGCTGATGATATTCGTACTTTTCGACGAAAACCAAAATATAAGTCTATTACAGTCTCTCTCTGTTTTCTATTACTAATTTCGACATGTATGCATCTTCAGGTAAATTTGGGATACACTGTAGAAATTAAAATCTACTTGAAGATGGTACACGTGCTGAAACTAATATTGGGGAACAGAAACTCGAGTGATGTAAAAGGATACAAAACCATCATGATTTTTTTTTATTTAATTAACGTAACATTTAACTTTTGTTTCGTATATGGATGTCATACGCAAACTCCACTTTGAAATGATTGATATATTTTCCATATATTATAGATCCAGTTTGATGATTTAAATATAATTGTCTTTTAAAGCACTTGACAACTTTGCTAAAAAATGTAAGGTCTTATTTAGCTCTTCAAGTAATAATTTGTTATCACAGATATTCTAGTAATCCTCAACCTTATATATGTTTATATATATATATAATACCATAAATTTTCCTATCAACCTTATAATTCCACTTTAACCACTGACTTTTTCATTCATCCTATAAAACCACAATAAGTTTTTTTCTAATTAAAAATTTTTAATTATCGATTAAAAATATTAAATAATAATCAATTATCAAAAGTTTTCTAATTGTGTTTAAGTATAAAGTTTTTATATTTTGTGGGTTGAGAGAAAATTAATTTCTGGAAATGTATTTAGCGACAGTATAAACCAATTTTACCGGTTCTACTTCTATTAGATCAAAACATAAATTGAACTGAGTTTGCTTTATAAGAGTACATTTTTTTTAAATACTACAAGTACATCAAACATCTGAAATCAAAACAAATATTAGTTCTTTACAATAACAAATCGCCGAACAATAAATTTCTCTTTCATAAATCAAACTTTTTATAATTTTTTTCATTTTCTTACATTTCACAGAAACATTCTGATCAAAAATGTTCAGTACTTGATTATTAATCATTTTTGATTGTTGCTTATACAAATTTAGATGATTGTGTTATCGTCCTCAGACCATTAAAGCGCCGAAAATATCTTTAAAAATCTCACCATCCCAGAAACGTTATCAGCGGGATGCGTTTTAATTTTGTTTCCTGTCATTTATTGAGATATTAACACAAAATAAATAATATTATGGAAAAAATATTATCAAAAATTTAAGTTTTTTGAAATAGTGTTAAACATTTGATTAATGATATATATATATATATATATATATATATATATATATTATATGTATGTATATATAAATAATTGGTGTAAATATACAAAGTTCCAACTAAATTACCCATTTAGTTAAAGAAAACATTCAAATTGTTAACATATGAAACTAATGAATATGTCAAGCGTTTTTCTGTTTTTTAATTGAAACCATTTATCTAAATTAAACAAAATCAAACTGTTGAATACTTTTTTTCGAGAAATAAATATAAAACAACTCCTTCGAGTGTCTCTTATTTCAAAATAATCATAAAATATGTAACGTTCATTATCGTAAAGCGATCGGAATTCAAATAATATCCATTAGAGAATACACACACACACACATAATTGTAAAACAAATAATTCCACATTTTAGTTAACAGCGCCGACTGACATTAATGTCAGTTTATCTGAAATTCTGAAGTATATATACTTACTTAATGTAATTAAGTAAAAGTAATTGTTGACTCGACATATTAAATGGTTCGCGCATCGAATCCCGTTTATCTAGAGTGTCAAAATAACATTCGCGTCTTCTTAAATGCCTCCATTTGGATATTTCTACCAATGAAAATGTAAATTGTCTGTTATTGTACGAATGAAAATGGAAGACACGCAGGTTATTATGACACACTACTTAATATTATTGGAGTAATTTGCATCGCACTTGTCAAATTTACGGAGTATCTTGATGCCGAAGCAATAATTTCATCTGCACTAGGTGTTTTATACGAGCATATCCGCTTTATATATTAGTTTAAACGAACGATCATTTCGAGTTAACCGTTCTCTGTCACAATGCTATTTTACATGTTTCATGTAAAAACTATCGTTCGACCTGTTTGTTTTCTAGTTTCGATTGTGTTTACATGTGATGTTTTAAAAATAGATTTTCACACATTAACATATGACAAATTGACTGGAACTTTCACACGAAAGAAATATGTCTGACATTATTAGATGTACAAATTAATTTGGTACCTTTTTTTATACAAAATGAATATTTATGGAAAAATGGAATACATTTCAATCCTCAAAAAACCCTTCGTCCTTTTATATATATTTTCTCCATCTATCGGGTAATTGACGAACCTCTTGTCGATAAAAGATGGCGGCTTTGAAGTCATTAATGTGTTTTCGAACTTCTTCCAATATTTTAGCATTTCTTGCATGTTTTATCCGTCGTAACACGATCCTCCGGAGCTCAACAGATTATTATCGCGGCTTCAGTACTATTTTTTTTTCAAATGGAATGCGAAAAGTATGCCTAATGTGCTGTTTTTCGGATGCTATCGTTTTTGATATTTTTTTGTGAGGTTATGCTAACTGTTTCATCAAGATATACAGTTTTTTTCAATGTTAAGGTTGACACTTCAATATCCTAAAACGATAAGAAAATATTTTAATTTAAAACAGGGATATGATTGATTCAATTTAAAGTTTCAAATTAATTTTTACATCTAATATAAATATAACCTTACATGATAATTCAGGTCTTTCCTGGCATTGCAGCTAAATTCAATTTCACAAATGAATTCTTTTTTCATCCCACCAACTATAAAAAAGGTTTCTCGACAAAAATATTCAATAAATCAATTTTAATCATATTTTACTCATGCTTATGCACAGTTGTGTGATTTCTGAAAAATTTTCTTTACTGTAAACCGTGAATTTCTTGAAAAAGGTTTAAAAAATAAAACCTGTATATCTTTGTATAAAAATTTGATTATTTTAATTAAAAATAGTCATTTTATGCAATGAATACGTTTATTGTCTGAAAATTGTCTACATTTTCGTTCTTAAACGATTTTTTATAAAAATTCGATTTTTTTATGAAATTAAAAAAGCATAACTTGACATGAATATTATGAAAATAGTTTTATTTCAATACAAAAATGAATTTTTAGTCTTCCGATAACAATACAATCATCCTCAAAACAGTAAGGCAGAAAAACCCTTTTTATCCAACATATTTAGTGTTTTTAAATGTTAAGATTAACATTTCAAAATTCTAAAATGCCGAGAAAATATTTTAATTTAAAACAGAATTATGTGTGATTCATTTGAATTATTTTTTACACCAATACATACTTTAAATTCAATTTCGAATGAGTTTGAAATAATATTTTATTATATTTTCAATATTCGACGTCTATTAGTTATATATTATTCTTTTTTTTTATTAAAGTTCTTCTTTCATTATGTATCACGGGATGTAATCATCGGAGAACAAAACAGTTTTAAGAAGTGCGTGGAAAAACTTGTTTCATATATATATATATATATATATATATAATGTGTGTATGTGTGATATTGTTATATGTAGATGAGTAAATATGCTTGTTCACGTAGGTATGTAACATAACCACAACAAACAAGTAACACAACGCACGTAGCATGATGTCTGGGTTACATGAAAGACCATTGTGGCCTAATGGGGTGGAAGGTGTGCGACATGAAGTTTGACCCAGAAAAAGATTGATGGATGAGCCAGAATAAATCGTCGAATAAAAGAGGCATACACACACTTGCACATACACACGAGAAACTCTTTCTGCTACTATTTCGTGTGGTAGAATTCTGAAAGTATGTAAGGGACTTCTGGGAGTACCTCCGTAACATTGAACCGAATTATTTATATGAACACATGAACGAGTTCTTATAAAGAGTAGGTGTGTATGTCTATACATATATATATATATATATATATATATATATATATATATATATATATATATATATATATATAAAGAGAGAGAGAGGGTGGGCGAAAGAGAGAAATGTGTGTGTAAATACATTTAAACTTAATTGCTTTCTAATTAAATAATTAAAAATAATATTTTGTTAAACAGATTCTTGTTTATTAAATTTTAATTTGATATAAATTCTTTTTAGGATAATTTAATTATATCTTATTAGTTATATTTATAAAATATGTACACTTTCTAATATGTCTTCACTGATTTGTGTTTTTAATATAATCGTTTAATAAACTGAATTTTTTTTTTTATGTATGAGAAAAGAATGATTAGTATGGTTTATTTATATGAAAGTACATTTAAAACCTTCTATTGAGATCATTCTGTAATTTTATCGAAATATAAGATTATTTTTTCATTTCAGTGTAATTTTCTGTTATTGAAAAATAATGTATATTTTGACAAATTAATTATTTTTTCATCGCAGGAACCATATAATTTTTTAGATATAAAATGTTAATAAATGATTATTAATTATTTTTGTCTGTCGATTATGGGTATTTCGAAGGCGATACCATGATCGTCATTTAACATCAAGGTACAAAAATTTTTTTTCTGTATATTGGCGCGCTGATTTTAATCAGAAATTTTTTTATGATTTGTAGGGTGAAAAAATAAGTGAATTAGTCACAATATCAGAACTGTGTTAGGACAGATATTTGAATCTGGACTAGAATTCGAATAGATTAATCATTAGAGAACTAAATTTAGAATATATTAAAAAATAAATAATAAAATTAATCCAGTGGTTCTTGAAAAAAGTCAAAAATTTTTTAATCAAGATATTGAGTTGATTGTCGCTTTGAAATTTGATCAGCGCTTGCGTCGAATCTGTCTGTGACGTCTCAATCTCAACTAATCTAACTGAACCGTCACAAAGTTAATTTAAGGTTGACATCCTGACCAGCTGTTGGTTGTATAAATCCTGTTAAAGAAAATAGCCTATATATATTTTTTAAAATTATACACAACGGTCAAAAACTTTGTACAAAACAGAAACAAATAGATTTGTAGATATGAATGTTGTTTGGTGTTCTGGGTTCGTATCCCTGTATCCCCTACAGAATGCATTTATAGCGAGCATTGTTGCTTGTTTGCTTTGCTCTGTCGTGCGCTCCATACCGCACCATCTAGATCCAAAACATAACGCCCCGCGCCGCCGGCCCGCTCACCACTGACCCCCGCACTAATACATTCACATTGACAGTGATGAATTTGTCATTTGTTGTTGGTACACTAGTTCAATGTAATTTTGTTAATCCGTGTTTATTCTCCGTTGTAATAAATGTGTATATTCGATACGAACGTACATTGCAGTAACACGAAACTTGTTACAGGCGTGTTTACGATTAAAAAAATCGTTGACAGCGAATAAGTGGGAAATCGATGCATAAATTCTATAAGAAAGTTAAGGCCTACACACATTCACACTAATATATATATATATATATATATATATATATGATTTTTAGGTTATGAAATGGAAATAAAAATACTATTTTATATAATGAGCTACCATTTGAAATGTTGTGATAAAATATCTCTAAATTTATTATATTTATTTGTTTTTATATTTATGATGTTGTTGATATGTTGTTCTGGTAGTATTCGTTCTTCTAGATCACTTCAGTTTGTTTTGTTTTTACTACTAGTTTAGCTATGTGTGTTACCTTCGGTTAGATTTTAGATAAAATTTATTTAAAATCTATCTGAAGATGGCACAAGAGCTAAAACTAATAAAAGAGCTTTTCTATAACATTTTTTTTTATTTTATAATATAACTAGGACTTTTGGTGATTTACTATTTAATATTGACTATTAAAATTTATTGAAATATTTATTTATTAGAGAATTGTAACTTGAACGTTTTTATTCATGAGCGAAAATGTCGATGGACACAAAAATTCATTTAGCATGATTGTGGTATCACGAAGCTTGAGAATCGTTGATATTGGCTATTATGAATTCGAATAAAAAAATATTCAGTTAATTTTTACATTTTTATTGTTGAAAGTGATTATTTGTCGAATCAAAAAATAGTAGAATTAGTAAAAAAATAAGTAAAGTTAAATTTGTTTGAAAAAATCAAGATTATTACACACAGGATGTATTAATACAAGTGTGAATGAATTATTTCAGTCATAAAATTTGAAAGTACGATGACCCTGTAGAAAATTAAGCTATGAATAAAAGATCTAATGTATATTAATACAATATATTTTGTAGTAATTAATTTTTATGACCCACCGTCTAAGTAGTACGGAAAAATATCGAAAAAACATGTAAATTAATAAATAAAGAATTATGTAAATGTCGTATATTACTAATTAAATAACAGAATATATAAAAAAATGTATTTAACGCAAATATTTATATCAGATCAACTTAAAAGAGAAACAAAATCCATTAAAAGTCCGTATACATTGGTTAATAAAAATGTAAATTGCTATTAAATATATAGTCTAAAAAAACATTGTTCGTTTCAATAAAAATTTGTTGTTTACTGCCTGTATAAAAATATACACATACAAAATATATGTAATGAACAAAAAAAATCTAAATATTCTGTTATTTTTTATCTGATTGTAAAAACCCATTATCAGGAAATGTTTATTTGATTTATTCATTACAAGCAATTTACGGTTTTATGTTTGTAATTATTGTCAAAGTTATTTTTCATATAAAGCATTTTATTTTGTAGGAAATTAACACAGTTAGGTCTGCGTTTCAATCGATATAAAAAAAAGTATTGGAATACACTCATTTGTAAACTTCTGGCATGAGTTAATTCCTTGAACTTTAATAAATGGGAAATTTATTAATGAAGAAATTTAAAAAGAAAATTTGCAAGAATATTATTTAATCGATATGTTTTTAAAAATACTTTGTACTTGTTATATATTTTTTTTAAGTATGAATTAATATTTCATCAAATAAAATGTTTCTTTGAATTTTAAATTTCACCGAGGAAAAGTTTGTTTAAACCGTATTCCAGTTTTCTAAAAATGGAATATTAGTAAGTCGGCAATTGAGCATCGAGTTGATTCTATATATATTTAAAATTTGAATAAAAATCGTTCCATTCTATTTAAAGTGTTCGAGTGTAAAAGACCGCAAGAGATGAAAGCGAATTGTAATTTAAAAAAAATAGTTATGTGAGAAATCCATATACGGCTCACGTGTCAAATAAACGCCGTCAAACCGTAACAATGTCCGAAATGTGTGCATGTGTATGCGAAAATAATTACGCCCCTGTACACACTTCTCGTCGCTACTATTGAAATCTTAATGAAGCGTCCTGGTTATTTTGTATTGTATGCAAATGTCGGCCGGCCGTAGACATTCTTTTAATATTTATGATAATCTTTCGTCGACCGACCCGAAAGGCAGGTTATGTCGCTCGAAATGGTTTCTCTTGTTGTTCATTCATTTCGCTCGTTTTCGGGCTGGCCGACGTGCCCGTTAGACACCGACGACTGCAAACGAGAAGCACTCGTGCCGACCAACACCCTCGCCGCAAACACGTCCTCCGCTGTGCCACCCTCCCGTGTTCTCATCCCTGTCGTAACAATGTTCACACTGGCCGACGTCCTTGTCCCCACTGGGGAACGGCTCGTTTTTAGCGTGATTTATATCACCTCGAGTGGTGCGGATTGGATTTGTATTTTTGACGTTTAATTTCTCAAAACCGAATTTGCGTTAAGTTCACGCGCTCCCTTCATATGTTACGTGGACGAGGAACATTTACATTTTTTATATCTTATTTGTACGGCGGGTACGTCGGCTCACACGGTCGTGTGCGTGTCTGACCCGTTATGTTTATTGTTAATATTCTCGAGGTGTCGGAACGCACATATTTTTCAGACGACCTCAGACCAGCACTGAACAATTTTCGATTTCGTTTCCATCTCCTATAAAGATTCTCAACTATGCTGTAAGTTATTAAAACTTATGCACTGTTGTTTACTCTTCGAAACATACATACACATATATGAGGACAACTGTACGCTGTTGAAATGCGAAAACTTTCAGTTCAACTAACATCAAAGACCCGAACATATGTTGTATTTTGTTCCACTATCTGATGTGCAAGTTTCAATTTGTAGCGATCGCGAGTTTATAAAGTTTCTTCATGTGAAAATGACACAGTTGCTATTACGAAGTCACATGGAATTTCATACAACATATTTTATGACAAAGTACTGCATTCCTTATTACACTGAACTGTCGTTAACCTAATGTTTTTTTTTCTCTTACTTCCATAGTAAATTTTCTGATCGACAAATTTACCACATCGAAAATATAGCCGAAATATCGTTTCCAATATTTTTTTTTCGATTTTTACTTTCAAGAAATGTTTCAAAGAAAATACTCGTAATGAATTTTAAACAGAAAATAATGCGGATATATCGATTCTCATTCAATTTTTTTAATATATCTTTAATCATCCGAAAAGTAATTATGCAAAATTTTATTAACTTTCCAGTTTAATTCGTTTTAAATTAATTTAATATTTCTAATATTAATTAATATAAAATGTATTCATTAATATTCATATTTTAATTTTAAAATAAACAGGTACTCGAAACGTTTATAACGTTATAAAA
Organism: Acanthacorydalis orientalis; assembly: GCA_034766995.1. NCBI lineage: Eukaryota > Metazoa > Arthropoda > Insecta > Megaloptera > Corydalidae > Acanthacorydalis > Acanthacorydalis orientalis. The sequence continues at coordinate 10,653,305 of CM068313.1, read as the reverse complement.
TCAATGTTTTTATAGGAAAGAACTTTTTTAACTTGATTCCACTCTGATCACTTTACAAAATATTTTATTGTCAAGAAAAAAATATTTAAAATTTTTTTAATAATAAAATGTAATTATTAGTCTGAATTATATTTTATTAATCTTTAATATTTGTCATTTCTTCATGTGTTATAAAATGATATAAAAATATCAGAAAGAACTTTAAGTTTCGAAAAGAAATTTTAAAAATATATTTTGATTAAACGTATTATAATTTGTTTATATTAACGAAGAAGAATTTCTATATAGAAACTGTTAGGCAATTTTTCAGGGTCTTCTGTACAGTGACATTCTTACTATTTACTTAAATTGTCCATTTCTGTCTACAACGTTTCTAATATTTCTACATTTTTCAACATTAAGTTTCGGAGATATTCTTATTAAGAGAATTAGTATAAATTTCTAAATATTTGACAAAAAATGTTAAGCAAATATATTTGAACTGAAAACTCGATAAAAAATTGAACATAGTTCATGCATTTTTTTAAAATATTCAATTGACCAGATTTAGTCCTCAGAATGAAAGTTTTCCATGTTTATTATAAATATTAATGTTATATTTTTTTTTCACTTGAAACCAAAAAAAAAGAATTATTGTTTATATGTTTACTTTTCAATCAATTAGTCTCTTATGTATAATTTTAAATCTCATGATAATTGATTATTAATGAAAGATTGTATTTTTATAATTAAGATAGATTAATTCAGATGGTTTCAAATTTCCAATAGATTGAAGAAAAGCTAGTTTGATACTAGTCTTGTAATTCTATTAAAGTGATTAAATATATCTTTATTTATCCATATAAATAAATTTGAATAAAAGATTTCACATTTTTTTTTATTATAACCATTATTAAAACTGTTATTTACACAAAATCCATAAATCAAACTTCTTTAAATACATACATATTTATTAAAGAAATAATAAAAAAATGAACCCTGAGATAAATTTCCCAGTAACTAATAATTAGGTTAAAATTCCATGTAATAAAGTACAGACGGGAAAAGACCACGTTCGATAATATAAAATATATTACCTGTCTCCAGTGACCTAATAACACTTTCAAAAAAGATCAACTGAACTTTACATTATTATCTTTCACGTATATATATAAAAAATATACCGCAACGTACCCACCTCTAAGTCATGATACTAATTAAAAAATAAACGCTTTAGATAATATATATGACATAATGTTTTATAACTCCTGGCACACTTATTAGGATTAATTAAGTAAAAAAAATGTTCTCGGGCATCTGTTATAAAAGAGTTCGGTCCTTCAGAAGCGCACCGTCTGCACAAAAACGCTGCGTGGCTGTGTGTGTGTTTGTATTTTCTATTTTATAACGTGGAAACGATAACTATGTTCTATTAAAACGTCTAGCTTAAAATATTTCTTTTACTTTTTTTTTATTGTTGTTTATTGAGTTTCTTTTTCATGAAAAGTATTTATCAAAAGAATCAAGATAGAGTTTATTTATTATTTGTTTATTTATTTTTATGAAAAGAATTTCTTAGAAATTCGTAGCAGCGAATGTATGCTCTACAAAATTGTTTTTATATGAATTTAAATACTTTTTAGACATAAAGGAATATTTATGAGAATTAAAGACGCACACATGTATATATAAATACATAAATTGTTTAAAATTGAATGTCATTACAAATGAAGCGTTATTGTTTTTTACTATTTTTTTTAAAAAAAATACAACATGGAATTCACTGAATATAGAACAAACGACCTAAGTTCTGAGAGATAAAATCTATTTTTTAAATTACTAATATGATTTGAAATTTCGTTTCTATAATATTGTTTAAAGTAATTTCCAAATATCTAAAAAATAGAACATAGAATTCACTGAGCATCGAGCAGACGACCCAAGTTCTAAGAGATAAAATTTATTTTTTAAATTACTAGTGTGATTTGAAACTTCATTTCCATTATTTAAAGTGATTCCCATGTATCTCTCCATACATTAAAATGGGTCACATAATATTGCTCAAACTATCCAAAAATCCCAGTAATAGTTTTTTGACAATAACTTTTTAATTTCCCCAAAACATACTTAATTTTTTTAATTAGAAATGTTGAATATTGATTAATTTGTTTATTTAAGATAATTAATAATGCATTTTAAACATTTTTAAATAGAAAAATATATAATTTATGAATAAAGAAAAAACATTTCTAAGTTTTCTTCAAACAGTATTAGAGTATCAGGAATATCTATCATAAAAAAATGTTTTAAAATTTACAGTATTTTCTAATTATAATATATTAAAAATATATCATAATATTAAAATATGTATCATAATACATAAGTGGTTACAAAAAAAGGAGTATTTATTTAGGGCTGTTAATATTGTTTGTATAAGACAATCAAAAAAGTTTTAATATTTAAAAATAGTACAGTTTTGGTACTGTGGATGAGTATATATTTACAATCATAAATGTATTTTTCATTTAACTTTATTTGAGGCGCTTATTTTTCTAGAGGATGATAAAATGTTCATAAAAATGAACATAAAACAATAAAAAATGATCAATAATCAATTACTGAACGTCATAAAATTTCGATAATTACAAATTCATTACAGTCAGTCCAAAAATACTTTATTGTAACAATATAGTTCTGGCACTGTGCCTGAATTCATATACACAAATTAATTGTTTTTTCACCCCACAAGCTATAAAAATATCTGATCAAAAATGGTCAATGACTGATGAGTGACAATATTTGTTTAATGTTTAGGCATATTTTGATATCGATGCCATCATTCTCAGACTGCCAAAATTTAGAAAAATCTGTATAAAACACTTTAGATTACAATAAAATACTTTACTGTAAATTACATACCACTATTTTCATTTCGAAAAGTTTAGATCTTGAGAGATTTTCCTAAAAAACAGAGATATAAAATAAACCGATAAAAAAATCACCATTCTCTACATAATTAATATTAACAGTTTCAGTACAAATCAATATAAATAACGAGTATAAATGAAAAATAGAAAGATATATCGATTAAAAACCTATTTACATCAATAAAAGTTTTAGATTAGATTTTTATTGATAAAGATTAATGTTTAATCTGTTGGCCACTATCTATTCTAAAACACATAAATAATTCTCTATTAAAAAAAACATTGACATCTACATCGAGAAACTTTTTATTTAACTTTAATTAAGTTCGTTTTATAGTTTGAAAAATGTGTTGTACACTGATTTGAATTTAAATTAATCCTCGTATGTTATTTTTTAATTACGAACAGAGTGTTGATTAGAAACATCCATGTGTAACCCATTTAATTGTACGTTTTGTTATCGTGTTTTGTAATCCGTTAGTTGTTTATGTTAATGGTGTTACTTACATTGACAACATATATACATACTAGTTTATTAGATCATCTCATAAAAACGTCTCCTTAATTAATTAACGAGTGTTAATGTCAGCGTAGAAACTTGTTCATGGTTTGATCGTGTTTAATGAACAGATTAATTTGAATAGATTCTAAAAAATAAAACATTTTTAGATGTATGTTATATTGACATTTTGAAATCGTATATATATATATATATATATATAATATATTATATATTATATATTATATATATATATATATAATATATAATATATAATATATAATATATATATATATATATATATATATATATATATATATATATATACATATATATACAGCAGGACCGCCGTATCTACAGGCTCGGTTTCTGTTATCCACGGTTTATTGCACCCCGAAAATATTAAATGGAAAATTTCAGAAATAAAGGATTTTTTTAATTCTTTCAAGTCTCGCGTTACATACGTATGTGCCACCATTTTTTTATATCAGTTGCTTGGTGGTATATTTTTTGTACCATCATTTTAAAGGTCTGAAACAATGCAGCCCGGTTGTTTAATTTATGAACCACTTAAAGAGATGGCTTCTGGTATTTCAGAAATCTATCTGACAAATGGCAGCTGCTACTTAATGCTTAGAACAGTGGCAAAGACTACTGGAGTCTGCATCAAGGTGTCTGTTGAAAAAGCCTCGTACCTCTAAGGTATTTTTTAATCACATGTACTGTACTTGAAAGAGTTAAGAAATGAATCTAAAAATGTGTTTAAACTGTGTGTGTACAGACTTTTTCCTTGCTCAATCATCTCTTGAAAGTTAAGCTAAAACGTTTGAAGCCTACCATTCGAGAGAGAGAGAGAAAGAGCACAGTTATAATAAAATACAACGTATTTTATTATTATTTAATTTTGGCTATGTCTTATTGTTCGTAATTTACCAATTAATTTTTATCATAGGCAGGTATGTAAATGAAAAACGACTTATATATGGGTTCGCTATTATCCGCGGTAGGTCTGGGAGTGTATTACCTGCGGATATGGCGGTACTACTGTGTATATATATATATATATATATATATATATATATATATATATATATATATATATATATATGCAAGAGGAGTGATAAAAAAGTATTGCCAATACCATTATAGAACGCCACCTAGTGAAGCAAGTCGGAATTCCATGCTGTAATTTAATCGACGAACTCTCCTTGAAATATTTGACAAATTTCAATTTATTCTGTCCAGTCGGTTAGTATTGAAGTACGATTTTGTGAAGACCGGTTTTTTAACTTGCTCCCTAGCACACATTGCTTCTAATTCGGCAATTTTTATCGGATAAAAAATTACGGTGGCTCTCCATCCACTGTATTCACTAAATTTGACACTTTGCGACTTTTAGCTTTTTTCCAAAGAGAAAATGTTGATGAAAAGGAAGCATTTTCAGACAATTTCGTAGTCGAAGCAGTTACAAACGCAATTAAAGGCAACCACGAAGAAGGACTTCCAATACTGTTTTGAAAAATGCCAAAAATGTTAGAATAAATGCATGGCAAGCGGTGGGGACGTTTTTTTATTGAAATTAATTATAATTTGCATTTTATCTCAATAAAAAATTATTATTTGATCATTCATCATACTTTTTCATCACTCTTAATATATATATATGTATATACATGTGTATATATATATATATATATATATGTATATACATGTGTATATATATATATATATATATATATATATATATATACTATCATATATAAAGAGGGAGAGGAATCAGTGTGTGTGCATTTCTGTATATGCTAAGGGTATATGAATACATTTCATTGTTTTCTTATGAAAATATAGGCCACAGGGACCTGTAGGATAAAAGTACACATCAGACATGACTGACGAGAAAAATCAACATAAGGTAGGGAGTAATGTTAGAGGAAAAGTTTTCGGGCGTCCGCACCGTTTCACGGGGGAATAAATTTTCTGACAGCGGTTATTAATTTCGAGAGATTCGCCTATCTATCGTCGTTAGCAGCACGAATTAAACTAAGTGAAATGTGGATTAATATAAATTGTGTGCGTAGAATGCGTCAACGGTGCGTCTAATAAACTAGGTATATACATATTTACACACACAGACACAAATAACTTTTATTTACACACACATTATATATATATATATATATATATATATATATGTATAAATGTATTTAAAATATTGATACATAAAATATTCATTGTTGCTTTTCACATAAAGGAAAGAGTTTATTTTTAATAATGATGAATATAAAATGTTATGATAGGAAACTGCAGAATAAATTAACGTTGACATTCGTTTTTATAACAAATAATATTAATGGATGTAGTTTTTGTTTAAAAGAAATGAATTGATAAATATCTTAATATAATATATACTTAGTTATACCTTTATATAAAATGTATTATTTATTTATCTCTCTCTAATGCGAAGATCCCTGTTGGCATAAATTTTTAAAAATTTAAATTGACCTTTTCTCTCGACGAACAAATTCCTTTTTAGTTTGAACTTTATGTCATACTATGAAATAGTGCGAAAGTCAACTGAGTTTTCAATTTTGCGTGTAAAATAATATTTTAGCTATAAAGAATGTTTGAAAGTATGCTATTTCAGTTTTCTTAAAATATGTTAGTAGAATAGTGTAAAAAATGTAGTGTTAGTGAAACTTTAATTCACTATTTATGTTGATTTATATTAAAAAAATATTGTTGTAGAATTTGTCGGAAAAATTACAAAATATTTGATTTTATTTTTGAGAAAATGATCAATTGATTGAATTATTACAAGTATTTGTTATTTTGAAATGATTTATTACTTTTTGTAACGAATTATTTTATTTCTTTGTTGTATTCGTTACATTCAAATGAATTCTAATAAAAAAAATTGATAATGATATCCATTCAAGAAATCTTTGACTTATTTTCATATTTGCATTATTTAGAAAATAATTGCAATTAGACATCTCTTCGTATTTACTATTTTATACTTTTAAAATGTAGAATTTCATAAAATATAAACTATTAGAAAAATAAACACACCTTCATGTTCAAATTTTTATCAATATATTATTAAGAGTTCTCGTCATTTTCATAAACGAATGCTTCGTTCATTCCACAAACCATAAAAAATTTTTTAATTCAAAAATGTTGAATAATTTATTATAGAACATTTTAAATTGTTACTTAAGCGTATGATATTATATTCAAAGAGATTACCTAAATATAAATATTTAAAAATATTTCTTTTTAAAATATAATAAAGATTATTAATTAAAAAAAGCTTCGTTACTTTGAAGTATTTCAATATATTATTGAGAGTTCTCGTGATTTACTTCAATTTAATAGCTTTTATAATACAAATGAAAATTCTAATCAATTTTCAAACTACCAGCTAAATTACATGTTTATTTTTTTATCTACATTTATTTTTCTATACTACATTTTTTAAAATGAATATATGGAATAAATTTATAATTAGAAAATGAAAACAAGACATGAAAATGAGACACGGGATTTGAAAGTGAATCTAATATTTGTTTAAACTTTACTTAATTTTTATTTCATAGAACTCGAGCTTTTTAAAAATTAATGAAATTATTAAATAAACAATCTTATTTTCTTCTACATTTTTTCTTTTTATATAAAAAAATATCTTCATTTACGTGATACGATTTACAAATTGACATTTATTATTAATTTAAATGAATATCACTCTATAACATCATACAAATCGTAATACATATTAAAAATAATTTTCGTATTTAAATAATTTATTTAAATGTAAAATTGTGCTCATACAATTTTTTTACTGTTTACATTTCATATTATTTTCATGAATATTGAATGTAATAATGTTTTATTAAAATGTATTTCCAAGAAAAAGGCAGATATTTTTAAATTAATATCTGATTATTGAAAATAAGCCTGTTAAAAAGAATTCAGTGTTTAAATTCTGTGTCTCTAATTTTCCGAACGGCAAAGAACTAGTTTTAATATCGAGTTTCATTTCTTAACTAGTTTGAATAAATTTTAATAAATTTAAATATTCAGTCTATGTTTAACCAAGCATATTTTATTTCTGACTAATTTTTTATTAACATTATTTTTTGACAAAAAATCTCCTAGATTTCTATATCACTGTTAAATAATTTAAATGAAAAAATATCTCCAGCCGTTTCCAAAACACATTCTCAATGCTTTTTGTCGTTATTTCTGTTAACAGATTTTTCTTTTCATTTACAGCTAGTAATATTGCAGTAAGCATTTTTCTTCTAAGAACAGATTACATGTATTGGTCGTATACCTTAGTCTAGACAAAGAAATATTTGATTTAAATACAAAAACATTCAGTCTGAATAAAATCTCATTCTTTTCTTTTTTACGTTCATCTCTTCTTATATATATATATATATATATGTGTGTATGTATATGTATATTTTAAGTAGCAGATTGTTGAACCATTGAATAAAAAATACTATTCATGAAGACAATTCACTTCTAAAGGTTTTCGTAAGAGAAATAATACGTAATTCTTGTTAAAATTCATTAATCTTATTTAATACAGTTCTTAAAAGCTTCTAACGTGGAGAGAAAAAGCTCAATAACGAACAATCAACGATCAGTTATAATTTAAGTAGTATTATATGAATATTTGTAGTTTTTCTTTAATAATCAGCTTATTACTTCTGTACTATCAGTAAATTTTAACAATATTTTTATATTTGAATATAAAAAAACATATTAAATCGAATATTAATATTTTTTCAAATAAAAAAAACTCTGATAAATCAAAGTACAGTTCTGACGTTGCGTCTAAATTCATTTTTACATATGAATTATTTTTCTTACTGCACAAAATATAAAAAAGTCTGGCCAAATATATTAAATCGATGATTATTGAATATTTTTGATCGGAAATATTTTATGGTTTATGGGACGAGTGAAAGAAATATTTATGGAATTGAGATTTTCAGTTATACAAGAAACGTGTATAGCTTTTGAGAAAAATGTACGATTTTGGAAAATATTTTGAAGAGAATAAAAACGTATTTTTTAAGAAATACTTTTTAGAAAATAGTTTTTCAGATTCAAGATCTTTCGATAATAAAGAAAATAATATGTAACGAAGAAAAATAGTTTTGGTGCTTATTTTTTTTAAAACAAATGCGAGAATAAATGATTATTTATCAAGTTATATTTTTTTTCCTTGAGGTCACTATTAGAACAAGAAACACAACTTAAAATTCAGGTACACAGGTATGAACCAAATTACGATTATTGATCAATTTTGCATATTTAGATACTGATTCTATTAACTTTAAAGTATTAATTTGTAGAAATATTTGATTTTTATACAACAGTTTCTGAAAAAAAATATTCAAATGTTTATTTAATCAAATATAAAATACAATATCTTATTGTTAAAGGATTAGAAAAATACAGTTTCTTATATGAAATTGCAAATATATTGAACATATGTTAATATAATGAATTCAACATTGGGATAATATTTACAATTGTAGTAATTCTTTGTATTGCTTTATCAACATTTCCTCTTGGACTAAAGTAAGATCCAAATGATCAACATCAACCATTTAAATCCTCTCTGAAATTATTGAAAATGTTTCTTGTACTTTTTATGTTCTTTTGTCATCTTTTTCATTATCAGAAGAATCCTCTTCTTGTATTATTCCACCGGAATTAAGTTACTTTTCAACAGTTTTTTCCATATCTCCTTTGCAATTTTTTAAAATTTACTTTTTCATTCGAGAATCAAATCTCACATTTAGAACACCTTCAATCATAGACTGTGTAGCTTTTAAATCACTTATAAAATATAGCTTTATTTTATTATACCAGTGATTCTTTGAATACGTTATTCTGGTGATTGCATTTCTTTTAAATTTCGGTCTAATTTTTATCAAAAATTTATTTGAAGACCTCACAAGTTCCTAAACTAGTACTGGAAAATAGAAACTCAACAGATCAACGATTCTCAAAGGATGAAGGTCACAAGTACAAAAAATAAAAAAATATAATTTACGTTCTTAAAACTTGATAAAAAGTTGTAGATTTATTGTCAAAAAAATATAACCGTTGTAGGTTATATAGTGGGATCTTTTAAAATAGAAAATAAATCATTATTTTTATAATTAGATTCGTATCTACGTTATAGTTTTGAGAATAAAATCTTCAATAAAATGCATATAAACGAGAATTAAAAATAATCAATTATTAAACATCAGGTAATTTTTTTATAATTTATGAGGTCAGGAATATAATTCATCTCTGATAAATCTTTGATTATTATCTAAATAATTAACAAATCTATACAATATCCGAATAATCAGAAATGTAAATAAAATACGTTTTCAAATAAAAATCGTTTAAAAAACTGTCTATCGACGCGAACGCATTTTTCTAGAAAATATATATAAACAGCTAACAGTTTAATATTAACATTACTGTAAAGTAAACTAAAATTTAAATAATATTGTTTACACGAAACATCTCCATATCACCCACTGTCGTTCCATTCCTACACCTCTGTACAATATATAATCTCTTCCGCAAATTACTCACAAATACAACTCGCCGAAAAAAAAATAAAAAAGATCACTATCTCCTTACATAATTTGTACTGGCACAACATTGAGGCAGATTCGTACCCGGCATGCGGCTTGTTACCACCCAACTGGTGCTAAAAGGTAAAACAGAAACTCAGCGGGTGCGTTTTCATAAAAAAATACCCGTACACGTGCAGACATCGTTTCACTCTTATACATATATATATATATATATATATATATATATATATATATATATATATATATATATCCGACAGTGGTAGATACAGGTGGTCCTGACCTTGCTCCACTACCTGATAATATGTCTATGTTTGTATTCGCGTAGTTCCACACGCCTCCAGTCCGCATTTTCCTTATGATACTACACACCATCGAGTCTCCAAACGGCTATATGCTTCTGTATGATGGATGAAGGTCTTATTGTTACCAACGAAGGGTTGTTTATTTTAAAATATTTCCGACTCATACTGGGCATTCCACTCGAGAAATATTATACGTGAAGGTAACGTTCTGACAACACTTATGTAGGCCGTAATGCGAACAATAGATTTATTTTGTAGATCAGTCAAATATTGAGACAGCTTTATATATATATATATATAAGTAACCGACGACAATTTAATTTTTTGTAGATTAAACACAGTTAATTCATACTGTAGACTGAAATCTCTTCGTATATTTTTAGTAGTTTATCTTGATCTTTCACAGCTTTTTAAATTGTACCAAAAATAATATTTGAATTTGAAAATGATAAAATAATTGTATGGTCGCGTAAATTTAATATTTTTCTTTATATATTATTTTAGTGTTTGGTGAAAAGGAATTTTTATTTACTTAATCAAGAATTTTCTTTCAGAGGAAGTATTGTTTTTTTTTCATAGACTTACTTATTAAAAGTGACATCTTTATAATTTTATATTTAAATTTATATATATATATATATATATATATATATATATATATATATATATATATATATATATATAACTGAAATAAAATGATTTTTTTTTAGATTAAACAGAATTAATTCATACTGTAAACTGAAATCTCTTTGTATATTTTAAGTAGTTTATCTTGATCTTTCACAAGTTTTTAAATTATACCAAAAATAATATTTGAATTTGAAAATGATAAAATAATTGTATGGTCGTGTAATTTTAATATTTTTCTTTATATATTATTTTAGTGTTTGGTAAAAAAGAATTTTTATTTATTTAATCAAGAATGTTCATTCAGAGGAAGTATTGTTTTTTTACATAGACTAGCTTATTAAAAGTGGCATATTTATAATTTTATATATATATAACTGAAATAAAATATTTTTTTTAGATTAAACAGAATTAATTCATACTGTAAACTGAAATCTCTTTGTATATTTTTAGTAGTTTATCTTGATCTTTCACAAGTTTTTAAATTGTACCAAAATTAATATTTGAATTTGAAAATGATAAAATAATTGTACGACCGTGTAATTTTAATATTTTTCTTTATATATTATTTTAGTGTTTGGTGAAAAGGAATTTTTATTTACTTAATCAACAATTTTCATTCAGAGGGAGTATTTTTTTTTCATAGACTTACTTATTTAAGTGACATATTTATAATTTTATATTTAAATTTATATATACATATATATATATATATATATATATATATATATATATATATATATATATATATATAACTGAAATAAGATGAATTTTTTTAGATTAAACAAAACTAATTCATGCTGTAAACTGAAAATCTTCTTGTATATTTCTGCTAGTTTAACAAGTAAACTTTCACAAGTTTTAAATTGTACCAAGAATAATATTTGAGTTTGAAAATGATAAAATAATTATATAGACGGGTAATTTTTATGTTTTACTTTAAATATTATTTTAGTGTTTGATCAAAAGAAAGTTTCATTTATGTAATCAAGATTCATAATTTTATATTTAAATTTATGTATATATATATATATATATACAGATATATAGATATAGACAGACAGACAGATAGATAGATCAACTATAAAATGATAGATGTAAATGAGTAAAAGTAGCGATCAAAAATGATCAATAATCAATTATAGAACACTATTGGTTAAATAATTCTGATTTATGGTGTGAGAGAAAGTGAATTAAGCCAAAGTTCTAGAATTATATTGTGATCGTATTTTTACCTGTTCTTTTTATTTATTTATATAAAAATATTAATCGTTTTTAATGAGTAATTAGTTGTCTTTTTGGCAAGTACTTAAATTATTTATTTTTTAATATACTATATAAATTTGAATATATATAAAACACACACACATATACATACATATATATATATATATATATATATATATATATATATATATATATATATACTGATATTTTTCATTTTTTATGAACACAACAAATTGCATTTTATGTTGGATTGACATTTAGTATGACTGCTTTATATTTTTATAACTTGTGTCCTAAATTATTATCCGAAAATCTGATAATCCCAGTTAAGTATATAATTTTTCTTATGTACTGTCTTTTAAATAAATCTTTTTCTCGGCAAATATGACCATATTGAACATAAGTTCTATCTTTATATAGTTGTTCTTAAGAATTGGGGAAAAAGAAGAAAACAGTATTTTCAAAGCTAGCGCGTGTACTTCTGACAAATATTTTTGAATTTGAACTCTGGAATATTATATATGCATGGTTTTTTTTTATTAAGAAAAATATATCAGATTTGTAACTATGTTTTATCTTAATATAGATTTTATAAATATTATATATATATATATATATATATATATATATATATATATATGTATGTATGCATGCAAATATGTAAAGAAAAATTCCAACTTTCTTACAAGAACTTAGTGCATTGTAGTAAAAAAAAACTTTAAATAGTGTTACATTCATATTTCGTAATTCACCTGTCATATGATCTTCACGCCAAATATTCATTTTGTGTACGCGGGACGTACTTTAAATCCTCATCGCGGAGACGAAGAAAAAATATCTACATAACACGACCGACAACAACAACAACAACAGAACAACAACGCAGAGAACATCAAGTAAAGCACTACACCGCGAGTTCATTTTTATCTCAACAAAAACACCAGGCTCATTTTTCTCATTTTCCAGAACATGCTTTTTTCAAATCCTCTTATGAACGTATTTCGTTATCATGTTCCATTATTTCTCGTTATTTGATCATTTAGAGAACGAAATCTCAGCGCATATATATATATATATATATATATATATATATATATATATATATATATATATATATATATATATATATATAGGTGTGTGTGTGTATGTATGTATCTATACGATATGAAAGTTCGGTAGATAACGGCGTCGTGACCGGTGGGCGGATGAAAGGGAACACCGCCAGTTACTTATCTGATAGATTCGAATTTTTCAGTTTTATTTGCACGTATACAAATTTCAGATCAGAGATCATATACACACACACACCTACATATCCAGACACACACATAAAGGAGCTTTTGCGCGCTACTGCGTGTCTCTAATTGACAATTAGTATTATGTTTATTGTAAAGATTTTTTGTACAAATGCGATTCTGTCTAAAATTACATTTTTCTGGTATTATTGCAGAGAGAAAAATAATGTACAGCATTATATAAATATCCGTTATGTATTTTTTGAGTAATAAGTATATTTTAAAATTAATGTATTCAGAATTGAAGAATTTAGGCGAATATCGAAATAGAACAGGTTTATATTTTATATACGTTTATATATATATATATATATATATATATATATATATAAATACTATTTTTAAATCTGTATTAAACTCTTGAATAATACATTCACTTATTTATTTTTAGTAAAAAAAATTTTCAGATAAATATTCTGAATGATACAAATTAGATATATTAAAATGTGTATATTATTTTTCTTGTCAATCAATTATTTTTTAAATTCTACATAACATGTGAGTATTTGAATGTTCAATCGTTACAATCATAATTAAAATATGTTTCTATATGTACATTATATATATGTACATATGTACATATAAAGGTGTGCTATTTTTTATAGAATATTGTTAATAGAAGTAAACTGAAGAAATAAAATATGAATAACATTATATTTCAAAGGAAATTGCGTTTAATTCGATAATAGAATTTTGAAATCAGTTTCTACAATAAAAGTTCTGAGGATCACTTAATGAAGGATAATCTGTATATGAATATATATATATATATATATATATATATTCATATATACAGAGAGAGATAAAAATACGGAGAATATTTTTACCTCTACAATTAAAATGATCAGGCGTACCAAAGCTCTTTTATGTGCAGGGAAAATTCTCATTTTTCATTTTATTAAAGAATATATACATATATATATATATATATATATATATATTTATATATATATATATGTATATATATATATATATATATATAGATAGATATTTGTATATATATATATATTTATATATATATATATATAAGAAACTGTTTTTTACTTGTCATCAAGAGAAAATAGAAAATGTAGAATAAAATGAACATAAATACAAATAATTTTTAATTTTGAAAGCAAAATACAAAATTTGTAAAAATTTGAAAATTAAGTTTAACATATTTTAATGTTCTTGTTAATGATTCATTTGTAAAAAGTTTTGAATTGCATTTCTTACATAACTTTCAAAAAATTGGCTCCAAATTACTGATATTCGTAAAACAGTTTCTATGTACTATGTTGAGCTTTAAGAGAGAGATCACAAATATTTTTTATATTTACTCGAATTTAGAACATTTTATTTAAAATGTGATTATGAAAAAAATTTGTTTGATATATGGTCTTATATATAAACAGAAATATATATTTTGTTGCATAAAAAATGAATTGATCTTTTAAAAATATTAATATAAAGAAATGTTTGCATATTGAAAATAATGTTATTTTAGCCAAGTATATTTGACCACTCATTCACACACACACATACGCACATTTATATATATATATATATATATATATATATATATATATATATGTGTGTGTGTGTATGTTGTTTGTGTATAATTACAAAAAAGTCTGAAAACCATTACAGTATAATGAGTTAAATCTACTTCATTCAAATATACATTTGTAAGGCTATTAATCGGATGATCTCGGCTATAGTGCCGGTTAAAAGAGCATTAATAATGTATCTGCCACAGGCATAGATTTGCTTGAAATTAGTCGAGCAATGTTGAAGGAAGTTTGCTTGAATGTATTTTGATGTTGTATATGTTGTTCTGAACTTTGAAAGATTTCAATCTCGGTGGTGTATTTTCGATGTTTTTTCTTATTGTACAAATAATATATATTATACTTCATTTATAATTGACAGAAAGTGTATATAAGTGTGAATTTATTAATTATTTTTATACATTTTATTCCTTTTTGTATTTGTTCTTTATATGAACTTTATACTTTGAAATTTATACTTACTCGTATTTATAAATTTGTATACTATGGACAAAACCATAAATAATTTAATTTTTTTTTACCAAATATCAGTTTTTTTATTAAGTATAAAATTAATTGATGCTAGTATTTATTTATTAATTAAAAATGATTTTAAGTATGTAGAAATATATTTGAAAATTTTATATAGAGAAAATTTTAGTTTTAAGTTCTTGTTATTTTAAAAAAAATGTCTTCCATTTTTACTTATTATATTTTCAATTTAGTATAAAAATTTATAATTTAAATTGACAGCAATTTTTTTATAAACAACAGTAAATCGCACAAAAAATAATAAAATGAATAATTAATATTAGACAAAATAGTAAATTTTTTAAAAATAGTAATAAATAAGACACAAACTTTCGTAATTGAATATTCTTGGAGGAAATACTGCAATGTATTTAAATAAGTAATCGTGTCGTTTTCTGTTTTATATGTTTCCTGTACTTTTAAAACGAAAATAAACAATAAAATGTGCGTATAACGTACTAAATAAATATTGAATGGTTTTTTCCTCAAATAAAGTTTACTACGTAACAAAGTGCCGTTTGTTCTATTGTGGAACAGTTACCGATTCGATCCCAAAGGTGCATTTAATTTCAAACAAAGTCAGACGTGAAGGGCTTTTTATCGCTGAACTCCCATAGAAATTCACCAATCACTTTCATTCTATTATTGTAAACAGTGACTGTCGAGGAATGTGTTTCAAAACAGTTCGGATATTATACGGGGAAGTATAAAAGGAACAAATCATGTTTTGATTCGAGATAGTTTTTCTTACAAGTCGATAGAAATTTCTTTAAGAAAATATATTTCAATCGCTCTAATCTAATAAAAAAAAACTAAAAAAAATTCTAAATTCTTCAAGTTTTTAAAAGTCTCGATTAAGTTTAAATTATAAAATTAAAAATATGTAAAATTATTTTATATTCTTTGCTGTTTTCAGTATTTTTACATTCAATTAAAAGAAAAATATATATTAAACACTGTTCTTGCGTTTATAATATTATAGTTTTGTTATACGTATTGTCTTTTTTGCGTATACCTTTTTTATTGTATATATATATGTGTTTTTGTGATTTTAATCACTGTATTTTTATAAATTTTGGTTTAAATAATCTGAGGAAAAATTAAAGAAAGAAAAATAAAACTTCACAATTATATTTTTGATCCTGCGTTTAAAAATGCGTACTTTCACAAAAACCTTACACAAAAGAAAATTATTTTATCAAATATTCAATAGTTCATCATTTTACATTTTGATAGCAATTTGAAAGTTTAGATGATAATTCCGTCATCTTTAAACCGAGAACACAGAAAATATACTAACTGTAGACACAGAAATTTAAATTTTGGTATGCATATGGTAGATCTTATAGTTGTAAAACGTAAAAATTCACATTTTATATACTTGATCTTTAGCAAATAATGTACGAAGGTCGATAGAAACGAACAGTAATCAGTTGTTGAATATTTTAATGAGAATATTTTGTTATATGTAATTAGAGTGAGAAAAAAATATTCAATAAAGAATTATTGCTAGTGTTGATTAGTTTTTTGAAATGCCATCATCTTTAAAACACAGGCATAGAAAATATTCTAAGTTTAGACATATAGAAACAGATTTTTCTACATATATGACTATTTTCCAAATAGGACAGGCAAGAAAATCAGATTTTCTGTAAATAAACAATGATATTTTGATAGAAATATATAAAAATCGTTCAAAACAGTACCGAAAATCCATGAATATATTAATTAGAAAAATTTATGATGTATAAATAGAGTTGAAACTACTATTAAGGATGAATAATCTTTGTTTAAAGATCTGTCGCATTAATAAATCCAAATAAAATTTAAAAAATAACTCATTTTAAAAAATATAATGAAATAATTTTTTTCCAATTTTGTTTAATGGCCGAGATTTTGAAAGTAAACTATTATGTAATATATTCATGAAACTAAATAAAACATAAGAAAAAAGAAAAAATAAAGACAATCAGCATTTATGAAAAATAAGTTTCTATTTTAAGGTATTAGTAAATGTTAAATTTTATCCTGTTTATCTTTGCGTTTTTGGATCATCTCTGTGTTCTTCTTTGCTAGTTTATAATAAGTTTTAAAATCTACCTGAATATGGCACACATACTAAGACTAATAGTGAAGAACAGTTTTTTTTAATTATTAGCAGAAAAACAATAGGCATCTTAGGACAAAAATACTGATTATTAAAATATTTACAGTTATATTTCATTACTTGTCCTGATTTTCTTTATCATATTGGATAAGCTGAATGTCTGTTTTCCATTACTAGTTTCGGAATGTAAGCGAACTTCAGATAGATATTAGAGACTTTAAAATCTACCTGAAAATGGCATACATGTTTAAACTAGCAGTGGAAGCAAATACACGATAATCGAAAAAAAGGAAGTCGAACAGGACAACATATTAATGAATCACAGATATAAAAGCACACAAATTTTATTTTAAATGTGTTAAACATTGTTCATCACTCTTACTAATATAAAATTAAAATTTAATTAAATTATAATATGTTGGTTCAGTGAATCCTTAACAAATATAAATAAAAAATCAAATCAATGTTTATTTTATATAAATATAAACTAGTTATAAATAATATTCTCTTTTGTATTTTTCATATAAAAAGGTTTATTACTGATATTTTATAAGTTTGTTGAATAGAGCTGTCCTGTTAATTAAACTTTTTTATTGAAAGTGAAAAGAGATTCTGTACAGAGAGCTGTATTTTATTTAATATTAATTAATACCGGTTTACTACTAACTCAGTCCGTATAAGACTAAAAAAAGAATTATTTAAATAATTGTAGTCGTAAATTTTCATTTTTTACATTTAATTAAACTCACTAATTGAAATTTATATTTTTTATTTTTTAAAATGTGTATTATGTTTCAGTGCAACAAACAAATTAATTACTGTGAAATTATAATTAATATGAAAATATTTTCATTTTCACTGTCCTTTTTTTCTCTTTAAGATATTTAATCTATTATGTATATATATATATATATATATATATATATGTTTTAGTGAATTCAATGACCATTAGCTGATTATATTTCATTGTAACGAATAGTGTAGCTTTTTTTCTTCATAAAGAAGGAACACTGTCACTTTTATGACAATTCATCATTCCTTAAAGTAATGAAGTTAGCTCTCTTCTATTACAATGTGTTTCGGAAGAATGTCTGCACATTTACAAAATTACTTATTAATTAATTTAAGTATAAGATGGGTCGGAACATTAATGTATTATAATATTTTCAGTAAATTTAGTTTCTGTAATGGCAATTCAATTTACAAGTTCACACATATGTGTATATATGCGTACTTTCATATATATATATATATATATATATATATATATATATATATATATATATATATATATATATTGTTATCTCTCTCTTTCATTGTATTGGCGTCTACTTGAAAGCAGAATTCAAAATTGTTTATTTCTAATATGATTATTTGAAAGTATTAGATATAGATGTTAATTAGTAGAATGTGAATAGAAATTACTACTGTTATTTCTACCAGAGAAATTCTCTTTCACAAATCAATTTTTCATTCATTTCATAAAGCACGAAACCTATTTTTATTAAAAATATTCAATAATTGATTATTTATCATTTTTGATGATTGCTGATATAATGATCAAGTTCGATGTTTTCATTTTCAGAAAAGGATAGAAAAATATAATTTTCAAATAATCATTTCAGAAAAGAAACTATTTTCTATACTTTACTTTTTTGAGGATGTTGACATTAATATCTAAATATACTTGGCGATAGTTAAATTTATTCAATAATCAATTAGTCAACATTTTTGATTTCTGATTTGTAAGTTTAGTGAAAAATTGATTTGTGAAAGAATATTTCTTTGGGAAAATAGTAAGAAAGTTATACAAGTGTTAAATAATTATTTTTACCAAACGTTTATTAGAAATTATTGAACGTTTTTAAACATAAAAAAATATATAATTATATTAACATGAACATGATGAAATGATACTTTCATTTAAATAAATATAGTTAGAATTTAGAAAAGAAAAACCGCAATTATTTTGCTACCAACGTAATATATTTAGAGTAAAATTAGGTAAAAAAGTACTTCTCTTATGATAGAAAAATAAAACATACTTTATCTGTATTAGTCGAAACCCATTTGCCTGTATTAAATTTTTTGTTCATTTTCAACAATTAATTATTACATTTAGCAATTTCTACTTTTTAAATTACTTACATATATATATATATATATATATATATATATATATATATATATTAACTTACATATAAATACATTTATATAAACAAAATAACTTTATATCTATTGATATAAAATATTTATCACATATATATATATATATATATATATATATATATATATATATATATATATATATATATAATGTTATTCAAAACAGGAGGTAAATATTTTTATAAAAATTCCAAGGAAATAAATTTTTGTTGAAAATAATTTGCAATTAAAACAAATGTGTTTATTTATACAAATAATTTCCACATTTAAAAATTTATTTGCAGGTATAATATATTTGTTTATATTTTACTTATATATATATATAAAATGTGTGTATGTTGTTAATTTGTATAAAATAACAAATTCAATCTGGAACTCATTATTAATTAAAGCAAAATATAAAGTTAAATATTTTATAAACTAATTATTACATTAAGCAAGTTGTTGCTTTTAAATTGAGACCATTTATCTCAATAGAATAAATCAGAAGTTTGAAAAACAAAAATACAATTCTGTCGAGTGTTGTTAAAATATTAATTATATACTCATATCATTAATAAAATGTAATATATTATTTATTTTATAAAAATTGTATTGTATTAAAATTAAATTTACAGATTAAATTAAAGATAATATATATTTTTTCACTTTAATCTTTCACAACTTACATCCACAAAATGGTCGTTCTATTTCGATGCAAACGTCATTTAAAATTTAGTCGATCCCTTTATAGGATATCCTGAAAAAAAGTTTTTAATCTTCTTTAAAACGATGACGAATTTCTGTCCTTTTAAGTCTTATAAAATTCATTTAAGCTATTAGCTCTTTGTACTCTTTTCGTGTACTGGTTCACGGCTTCAAAGCTATTTATATTTTAATATCTTTTTTAAAATATTGTTTTTAATTCCATGTACTCCTATATATAAATTTTCATATATACTACTGAACATTTCGTTATAAAATTTAATGAAACATCGGCACGAAAATAATTGAATTCATGAGAAATTATTAATATTTTTGTTTTATGTCTTTAAATTTAATTTTAAACAATTTAATTAATTTTCTTTCCCAAACAAAATCTTTTTTATCCCATAAACTATAGTTTTTTTCTGTTCAAAAGTGTTCAATAAATTACTATTAATCATTTTTGATTGTTTTTTATAAGCATTTAGTTGCCAGTGTCATCATTTTCAAAATAATGAAAAATCTAACATGGAATTTTCTTAATACTTCTGTTATAAATAAGTATAATATGAAAGATTTGACACAGTAATAAATTATTTTTAAGTTTTAATATCTAAACAGAGATTACTGTGTTACATCAGCAAGAGTATATATACAAAATAATTTATAATTTTTGTCCATTAAAAAAATATATTTTTAGTCCGTCATATTTATATTTTTGGTGTTAATTTAAATATTTCTCTTATTGTTAACTTGATTAATCGTATTTGCTTTTTAAACTCATTAATTATCGCGATGGTCTTTAATCTTTTGAATGATCTGAATACCTGTTCTCCATTACTAGTTTCATTAGGTGTGCCATCTTCAGGTAGATACTAGAAACTGCAACAGTTAATTTACATTTGATATTCGCACGATTCTGAGAAATAAAATTAGTCTCTAATATCTATCTGAAAGTAGAACGTGCCGAACTAGTAGGAGAGAATAGATTCTTAAATGATCAAAGAGGATGAAGACAACGTATTAATAGGATCACAGGTATAAAAACATACAATTATAATTTTAGTTACTACATTGTAATTCTTGTTACGATAAAGGAGGTTATAGCACATGTCATATTTTATTAATAAAGAGATTGTCTTGAACTTTTCTAAAGATAATCAATTATATGAAAAATATCTACCAGCATAATTGTAAAACCACCAGCATATGATTTCTCATTAATCTTAATTTATTACTTAAACCTTTCTTCTGTAACAGCATGTAGTACTCTATCTTAATATTTATAACGGTTATAATTCAGTACAGATTCAGTTTTTGTTAAAAAACAATGAAGACTCAATTTTACAGAAATTAATATTAGATATTGTATTATTAGAAATTAATTTAGACAATATAAAAATCATATTAAATTTCGATGCTTTTTTGAGAATTTAAAAAATTGATATTTCTTAAGTTAATTTAAAATTACTTAAAAACTATTTCCGCAGAACTTCTTAATTGTTTTCCTTGAAAATCAAAAATAAGAATTATAGTTATGTTACTATGACTAAATTTAGTTTGACAAATACATTTTTCACTCCTCGACAAACTAAATTTTTTTTATTCAAAAATATTCAGTCATTGATTGTTATTGATTCTTTCAATGAATCATTTTTTGTGTTTATTCTTATACACTAAGCTTTAGAAATGATAAAATCGTCTCATAATTAGAAGCCCTATGAAGCAATAGTCATAATATGCAGAAATCGATTATTACACATTTTTTATTAGAAAAAACTGATTTCTAGCATAAGTGGAAATTAGTTTTTTTAAAGTAATTTTAGCTGCAATGTCAAAATAATTATAGATTCTTCTTTCTGTAATACAAAACAAGATAATATGAATGAATCAGTGTTGATAAGCAATATATCTTAACTCTTTTCTAAATACTAGACCAGTATATTATACCAAACATAATAACGATATTTATACATTGATCCAAATTGAACGCTGTAAATTCTAACGAAAACTGGAAACCATATATATATATATATATATATACACAAACACTAATCCATATTTGTATGAAAGGGAAAAAAATATGATCCGTCCTATTGTTCCTCATCCGTAGATGTGTTCAAATGATTCTGTTGACTATGAAACCAGTGTCAAACAAATATTATTTTAGGTAGCAAATCCGTTTTGATTAATACGTGCGGTGATTATGTGCCGCGACCTACAGACCTGACTTCCGTTCGTATCTTGAAATATGAAGTGTTTGATCATCGCTCGGGGATAATTTATCTTTTACATGTTTTTTTATCTATCTTTGAGGAACATTTGTTCTCTTGACGCCGCTTCTTACACACTGATATTGATTACGGTAATATTTTGTCACAAAGAAGTAGTCGATGTTTTTTTTTCGCAGGAAAAAACGTCACTGAATTTTATCCGTTGTGGTCGACATTATCGATGGGATTGTAGTTCTCTTCTTGCTCACACAGTGATACACACACATACACACACACACACACACATACACACATTATATATATATGTATATGTATGTATATATATATATATGTATGTATGTGTATATATATAATATATGTATATATATAAATATATATATATAGATAGATAGATTTCTTATTACTTGTAGCATAATAACTAGAGGTTAATAATTGAAGAATGATTTGTGCTTTATATGTATATAAGAAAGCATGAAAATTACAACTAAAATCAATCTGTATTTATATTAAAAAAATAAGGTAGGAATTGAAAAATATAGAAAAATCGTACAAAAGATAGTTTATTCTTAATAAAAAAAATGATAAGAAATGTGAATATCTGTGAAATAGTTCTGAATGAAAAAAACCAATCAAATAAAAGTTGCAAATTTCATTTATACTAAGCACCCGTTCGAATAATGTTATAATTTAATTAATAGAAAATATCCAATTATTTGAAATTATGATTTGCAATTTTCTTGAAAAGTATTTTTGAAAGAATTTCACCATACATTTTTAATTATACATTATAGATTTTTTCTTGTTGGAAAGTTTTGTTTTTTGTTAGTTCTTTTTTTCTAAATTTGAAATCTATTTATCAGCGATACTTGCTTAGTATTGTTTGGCTATGTGTTTGAAATAATAAACGTATAATCGATTATTTAAAAATATATCGTTTTATAATTTTCACATAAAAAAATACATATTTCAAATAAATCTTGTTTATTTGATTGTTGATGAAATTTTAGTACTGTAAACACAATTATCTTTATTAAACTTTTCTGTATAATACTGCTGGAGCTATAAACGTTGACATTGATCAAGCTTATTAGTGTATTTCTTAAGACTAAGAGGATTTAGGAATGAGCATTCACGTTAATAGACCGATATTTCATGATAACAAAAAGGAGTTTCACAAATTATTTTTTTTACTCTACAAACTATCAGATATTTTCAATAAATAATTATTTTTGATTATTTCCTTTATACATATTTATGGCAATACCATTAGATTTTTCTGTAATTTGACAATCTGATGATGATGGTATAGACATAAAATTGTATACAAACGCGTTTAAACTATTTATTTTAATAATATTTGTATTATTCATTGTTAATTATCCCTCTCACATGATAAATATGTTATTATTTAATGAAACTATACAAAATTAATTTCAAAACATTTTACTTTTTATTTAAAACCGTATATTTAACAGTTAACAAATAAATTCTTTTTCAACTCCATAAACAGCAAAGAATTTTTCTGATCGAAAATATTCAATAATTTATTATTGATCATTAGTGATTGTTGTCTCATCAGATTTCTAAGATACAAAAATTATTTTTTTTAAATTGAATAATCTTTAAATATAAAATGTCTTGCTTGTTCAATCCAACTGCACATAAGCAGTAATCAAAAATGATCAATAATCATAAATTGAGCATTTATGATCAAAAAAAATATTATGGTACATGGAGCAAACAAATTAATGTGTGAAAGTGAATTTAACAACAGTGTGAAGATTTTATTGTGAACTTAACAGAGTTTAAAATTCATTTTTAGATTTTTTGGTTTTAATAGCTTTGAATGTAGTTTTTGTTTTTTTTTTACACCTCAAAATTGGTGCAAACATTCTGTTATTTAGACTTACATCATTTTAAAAGATAAATCTTTAGTGACAAATCAAGGGATCTTAAGTGTAATTTTAATAATTTGTGGTTTAATGATAATATACTTAATCTAAATACAGTTTAGTAATGTGTCTAAATTAACTTTCATAAATGATTTTTTTCTCTTGAAAAAATAATTTATGATATCATATATCTGACGAAAATTGTTATCAAAAATATTCAATAAATGATTATTGTTTCAAAAATGATCAATAATCATGTATGTATTGAACATTTTCTATCAAACTTTCTTGGTGTGCGAAGTGAGATAAAAAAAACTATTTGCAGAAACGTACGTGTTTTCTACTTCTTTTTCTAATATAAAAGTCATACAAGTTTACATAAATTTGGTTTAAACTTCAAGTTTCAATTTTTTATTGGAATAAATCCTACAAATGTCTTTATCTGTGACAGGTGAAATCTCTGCGCCAGTACTATATAAACTAAATTCAGTTTTTCAGGATATTAAATACAAAATTATACAGTACCATTATAGCTGGTTATATTGACTAGTAGAGATAGCAAGTACGATGATAAGTTGGAAGATATCAGGCTCAAAACATATAATCTATAACGCATGAATATATGGTCTATTATTAAAGGAAAATTGTTGTTAAAACTGTAAATGTTCATTAAACAATAATATAATTCTTGTATTCTGAACGAAAATATCTTAAATTGAAGCTAATATTTATTAACAATTTAATAAATATATATTTTCTTGAAAATAGTATTAGATGAACATATTAATTCGGTGCCTTTTTTTATGTAAAATGAGTGTTTATTGAACAAAGGAATACATTTAAATCCTCAAAAGATCTTTCATTTATTTGTATAACTCTACTCTCATCTCAGTGATGAATCTCTCAGGTCAGTGATGAATCTCTTGTTGAAAAAAAGATGTCTGCTTTGAGTCGATAAAATCGTTTTCGGACCTATTCCACTTTTCTAGCATTTTTTTTTGCATTTTATGCGTTACAACACCTTCTGCCATAGCTGAACAAATCATTTGGCCAAGATGTATTGTGGTTTTAAATGGTAAGGTTAGCAATTAAAAATGTTAAAACGATGAGAATATATTTTAATTTAAAACATAGTTATGATTGATTAAATTTAAAGGCACCGAATTATTTTTCACACACCGTATATATATATATATATATATATATATATATATATATACATAATATCGACAATTAATTGGCGCACAGTTCTAAATAACTGGTTATCAGCAGTAATTAGTCGGAAGTCCTTTACACACTTCATAAATTTTCTTTCGATTACTTATATAAATCTCTGGAGCCTATAACATACAGTAAATCTTCATTCATCGGACGGCGATTATAAAAATCCCATAAATCTCTGCACATTTATCCGTCCGACTAATGAAAATTAACTACCCACTTCTTATTCTCTGAATACAGTTTTGCGACCCTTCTGAATTATTCTGTCGTGATAATAGCAAAATACCTGCACGGAACAATAATTAAGCACTTGAGTCGTAAGTTGGAGTTCGCGCCGTTTCGTAGTACGCCGTTAGTTGAGTTCTCGTGAAACGACCGACGGGTAAAGGGAAGACGATGTTAAGAACAGTACCAAATACGGCTTACGGAGTTCGCTTTTGTCACGAAAATGCACATGTGTTTTATTCGCATGGACGGTTTTCTCAAATTATGTACTATTTATTACACACACACACACACACACACACATATATATATATATATATATATATATATATAATCAATGCTCATTCTATTAAACATAGTTATTAATTCGGATGAAATTTGATATCATTAATTATACTTACTATTTCACTTCCATTAGAGTAATTTAATATCTTCGCCTATTTTCCAACACAGAATTATTAATAATTGCAAGGAATTCAATAATGAAGATATTAGAGAAAATTAAGTCATGTAATATCTTTATAAAATGTTTTTAATTCACTTTTATTTCGTTAAGTGTTTTAAAACAATGCTATTTATCTTCTTTAGATTTTTATCTAATTAAAAAAATGTTTGTGTGTAAATTTAAAATTTAGAAACATTAAAACGAAATAAAGTTAGTAAAGTTAATAAAAATAAGACTTAGTCTTCAAACTTATAATTAATAAATAATAATGACAGATCATCGTTCAAAATCAATTTTTGAAACTGTCTCTCTTTCTGAATCTTTTTTCGAGTACAAGATGGGTCCAGGTGTTTAAAATAATTAGCTTCATTTCAGTTAATAGAAATGTTTTTTTTTTGTAGTTTTCCTTTTTTTAAAGTTTTTTTTCTTTCGAGTTTTTCTGTTCCCTAGTGCTCTACAGATGTTGGAATTGTCATCGAAATGTACATAAAAAATAATCAGAATCGATTAATAGTATACAATGAACATTTTTAATCCGGATTTTTTTCAATTTTTATATAGCGAGAAAAAATTATTTCTAAGAGAAAGTTTATTCACAATGTTAGAAATTATTATGTATTTGGTTGGTAGAAAATTAGTTGCGGTTTATGATTTTCAAATTTTATGTGATTTTAATGATTTATGTGGTCCAGATCTGTTGGATGACTAACGCCTAACTTTTGTGCAAGCTCTTAAATTGTTGTGCATAGTTTCGATTCAACTAACGCATTCAGTTGGTCTTTTATGAACTGAAGAAAGACCTTTTAAGTCTTCAAGGCTCTCGTCTCCAGCACGAAATTTTTGGAACTATCATTTCACCGTACGTTCCTTTATAGTATCCACACCAAAAGCATAGTTAAGAATTAAAAAAATTGTGATCAAAATAGGTTAAATAAATAATCATAAATGAATAATAATAATCTATTGAACGCTTTTGATCAGACATTTTTTGTGGTTTGTGTGGTAAGAGAATAAGTAGCTTGTGAAAGATAATTATTGATTTGAATCCCTTGTTTCGAATAATGGAAAAAATCTGTTTTCGAAATACCCTGTTTCTAAAATGAATATCAGTATATTTTTCAATAAAGTAAAATAACTGTTTTTTTTACAAGCTGTAGAAATTGATTGTAGGTTTGATATTTGTATTAAAATTTCTTAGTCTTGATTTAAATCTAATATATTTAGAACTAATAAAATGTGTTACATTTTCAATATATTTCAGAAATCTTATTTTTCTAATAATCATTTTAAAGTGTTAAAATATCTCAGCTCCTACTATTGTAGATCATTTTTGGTTTCAAATGACTTTCAATTTTAATTTGTTTTTATTTTTTCTGTAGATTTTATTTTAATTCTGATTTTTATTGTTTATATAAAAGGGCATTATTATGAAAATTAACGTTGTTTCTGTTTATAAAGATTTTTTTTGAGTAGTAAAAAAAAATAAAAAAAAATACAAGATGTTAATGCAATAATTTTTTATACATCTGGAGTTTAAAAATGATAAAATTGCTTTTGAAATGCGTATAAGTGTGTAAAATATTTTTTTTTTATTTTATAGTTTATGTGAGGTTTTAATCTATTTATGTAAATAAATTTTGTATTCGAAGACGGAATAATATTTTTGTCGATATTAGAAACATTTATCAACATTTCTTACACGACATCTCCTTTGTATGTAAATACATTTTCATAGTAATTTAGTTTTCTAAGGAAATTAATTAAATTTAAATGAAAATTTAGTACAATGTAAAGGTGTACGTATATATTCAGATTATGTGTTCAGATACAAGATACACTATCTAATGTAACAATTGTTTGAGATTCTCTGTGTGTTATAACAAAGTTTGTGTATTAATAAAGTAGTCAGTTACGTCCGAAGGGAACGTCTTTGACGTTCTGGCTCTCTTCAGACATTGTTAGTTGGCAACAAGACGCCTAAGTTTACATCCAACGACCCTGTCCACCACACAATTACATTACGAGTCATACGCGAAGGATACGGTACACCTAAAGTCCTTACGCATTATATAGGACGGCGAGTGGATCCACTTTATACTTAGCGAAATACTTAATGCTTTACTGAATGGTTAACTTGACGCTAGACTGTAATTACTTACACTATCTTACCTGCTCGCCAGCTCGCTTGTATGGCTACTCACTTATTCCTCAATGTATGTACACGTGTGTGTCTGTGTTTTATGTTCTGGAGCGGTTTATTCACCCCACGCGTGATTTATGAACGGTGAAACAGAGTAACAACCAGAATATGTATTTTTATAAGTTGCAAACGAGTTTTTGAGTTATGTAAATTTATAAAAATGATATATACGTTCAATACAATAGTTCATAGATG
The DNA here is from genome assembly GCA_034766995.1 of Acanthacorydalis orientalis. Lineage (NCBI taxonomy): Eukaryota > Metazoa > Arthropoda > Insecta > Megaloptera > Corydalidae > Acanthacorydalis > Acanthacorydalis orientalis. Next base: position 10,624,403 of record CM068313.1, on the reverse strand, counting down.
TATGAGTGCAATAAATCTCGAGGAAGGAGTCTCGATCGACGGACGAGAAAAACGAATCGTGACAATATATCCGCTCTGAAAAATATTGTGTGGTCGAATAATCGAGATCTATTAATTAACATTAAATAAAAATTTGCATATAATTAGCTGCTTAAATAAATTATACGGTATTAATATGCATTTGAATATAAATTAATTAAAATATACACACTCGACAGTAATGATATATAATTAAAACGATTTACGCGTTAGATATTTAAATTTTTTTAATAAATTATTACACCTAAGTAAGGAAATTCTAATTGATGGGTTTATTGAATTTTTCTTCCATTTTTTTTTATTTATGGTCGATAATGTTACAATTTTTTATATTATATTAATCTTTACTGGTGATAAATATATATATATATATATATATATATATATATATATATATCAGCATTGTAATCATAATTTAAAGAAATTGATAAATTTTACTATTTTCGTTTGGAAAATCTAAATAAAGCTTATCATCACTAATAGATTCTGCATTGTTAAAGTTTTTACGTTTTCTTTTCCACATTTTACTTGCGATAACTAAATTATTTTTATAGCTTTTATCTGTAAATGATAAAATGTGAGCAGTGACACTGGCCGTAGAAGCAGAACGCTTTTAAATGACTGAGCAGTACGGATGGCCATGTGATTGCAAACGGTTAAGACTTTTTATAATGAAATTAAATTTGTTAAATATGCTTTGTTTTTAATTTTAAATTTATTTTTTTTTACAAACTCATTAAAGTCTTAGTTTTCAATAATGGATAAAAATTAATTTTGTGTCTTTCAATTGACTCAATCATACTTCTGTTTTAAATTAAAATATTTTGTCGTCGTTTTAGGATTTTAAAGTAAAAACTTGAACATTTAAAAACACTATATTATATCTTAGTCAAGCAGTTGGCATAATCGAACAAAATAGTAGTGAACACTATAGCGTTCGAAAATCAATATATTAAGCACTCCATATAGTCCTGCATTCCAGTTGAAAAAAAATGTTTCCAAAGCCGCGGAAACGTTTACTTAGCTTTGAACACATGAAAAAAATATTAAAACATTACTGGAGATTCGAAAATACGTTACTACTTCATCGAATCAAAACTGCCATCTTTTTCTGGACAAGAGATTCTTCAGTTATCTGATAGATGAAGTAAAGATATACAAAATAACGTGGGATATTTTGAGGATTGAAATATATTTCATTTTACTGTAAATATCCATTTTCAATGAAAAAGGGACCAAATTAATTTGTATATATATATATATATATATAATTCAAAAAATAAATATTAAAAACGATATTAATTCTTTTTATTAACGCTTTAAGCGTTTGTATTAAAATTATGACAACACACTTCTGATATAAAGTAAATCATTTTAATACAATAAACAAAAAATTAATTATTGAAACTACTCTTCACTATTACTCCATGTACAAATCATATATTTGTATAAGGTAAATTTATATGTTCCTTGTACTGTTCATATAAGTTTGAGGCTTATTAGAAATGCAAATAATTTATAAATCATTTCTGTTAACCAGAAATTTAAAAATTAGTACAATATTGAAGATGTCATCCATCACTTACAACTTTTAAGTAATCGATAAGCTCTTAAACAATGTCTCATCAATTCAGTTATGTGATTATCACAAATATATAAACATTTTAGATCATTTTTTGTTATTAATCATAGCGTTCACACAATTGAATGATATAATTTGAAGACTGTGTTTTTTGCAATTAATTTCTGTACAGATAATTAAATATATTTGGTTAATAGAGTATAATAAATCTCTTTAAAAATTTTTGAAAATGAATATTCTCTTTTAAATATTTTTTTTAAAAAACATGAAATTACAAATTTATTCCTTTTAATATTTATTTCTTCTAACAAAATTATTTTCTAAAATAGACGCTTTATCTTCTAAGTAAGACATAGATGTGTATTGTTTGAAACTAGACTGTAAAATTTTAGTATTAATCTTCATAAAAGAGTTTATAGTACTTTAACAATGCAGTAGTAACAGTGCTGCAATAAAATAGTTTCACCAGTAGTTTCTGTTTGCATAATTTATTATAACAATGCAACTTTATATTAAAAATAATGAGCATTCATGAATTTAATTATATATTGTGTGTATGTATGAATTTACCGTATATTTTTAGAACATACACAAAAAGTACATCGAATCGAAAATATGTCTTATAATTTTCATTCGAATAATTACATCTTTTGATCCCGTCGTCTCTAGTAAAAAATATTTCCTTTTATCAGCGTTTTACCCAAAAAAAGGGTCAATCTCACTGACCCGGCCGTCTTTCGTCGCGTTTATAATTAAAACCCGCACCTTCTGATTAACTAACCGGCGCGAAATCTTTTACATCACTATCTAATTTTACTTTTTTCCACATTCACCATGTCAATGATGAGACCCTATTTTAGCCTTTCGGGCGTATCCATTCGTTCCGTATGTTTTTTATCTATCTCTCTTATAACTCCTCCGTGTCTTCCTGTGATACGGATACCGATGAATTCGACTAGCCGACCGTTGATTACAGGGATTATAGTGCGGCAGCTCCGCCACTAGCCGATTGCTTTCGGTCAGAAAGAAACGTGCAAGAACCAAGTATCATCTCTCGCTTTTACTTCGGGTCGAACGAATGCCAGACATAATAAAAAGATAGACTAGCCGAACAGATAAAATGAGATCCACGGTTTTATTAGACTTACTTTGTTTTTATATTGACTTTGCATCATTCAAGGTGTTGTTCACTTCAAATGAGAAGTATTGGGAAAATAGTTGTTAATGGAGATTCTGTTCCACTTCCTTATCTAGTGTATAAAATGTGTACTATTTTCAATTCTGATAAATCAGTAAGACGTTATTCCTTCATTAATCCATCATTTATTTACTTATCAGGATATCGTATTTTAAATATTCTTAGATATATTTTTAGTTTACAGAAAACAAATTTGTAGTAAAGCGAATTTCTTGTTAACATCTTATTGTTAATTTTTCATTTCTTATTTCTTAATCTTATGATTCTAAATTCTTTTTATTATCAAACATATTTTTTTATATACATTATTTATATTTACTTGAAATTGAAATTTAATTATATTTAGAAGAAGATTAAGAAGTTGACAGAAAATATATTAAAAAAATCGTTTAAAAATTATAAAAAAATATTATTTGGTTTTCATTAACTTCAAATTATTGTAACCGTTGTGTTTTCTTTTCTGTGTTCCTGATGTTTAATGCTTTCATTTTGTATTTGTGTTTGACTTTTTCACTGAATATGTCGGTTGCAATTTTAAATATGATTTTATTTCATTTTCAGGAAAAAAATAAAAGTATATAGAATGTTGTAAAATATTTTTATAAAAAATATAAATAAGAATCTATTTAACGAATATAAAATAGAGTATATAAATGGATGCCAGTTAAATAGATTACAAGTTATTCAGAGTTAATTTAAAAGACAATTCTTGAAAAGATGAATTTTTGAAAATATATTTCTCAGAAAATGCGTTTCTTCAAAAAAAGAATTGTTTAAATTGAAATTCTCAAAAAACTCGATTTTTAAAAAGTGATTCTACGAAAATATGATTTATAAAATTTACTTTGAAATTAATCTTTTTTCTGTATCTCAGCATTCTGAAAATGATGGAATCGTTATCTAATTACTTATAAACAATACTAAAATATGATCAATAATCAATTGTTGAACATTTTCGATAAGGAAAATGTTTATGGTTTGTGAAATGAGTGAGATTAGAGGAAAAATAATTTTTCCAAAAAATCTTATGGGTGATTATTCGAAAGCATGGTTCTCAGAGAACACATTTCTTCAAAAACGGAATAGTTTTCAAATATAATTCCCCAAAAACCTGATTTCTCTAACAAATGATTCTCCGAAAACACGATTTTTAGAAATTATAATTTTTATAAGTAACAATTTTTCAAAAATTTATATTTTTTAAAATCATTTTTTAAGTCAATCGGATCATACTTGACCAGCTTTGACCATTTGTCACCAGATCATTTTATAAATATTTTTTAAATGTTAATGAACTGATTTCTATAAAAAAAGCACACAATCTTCTTCTCTCTTCACAATTTCAAGTTTCTATAATTTATTTATTATTTTATATTCTTCCAATCTATTCTAATATATTTTATGAAATATGGCTATAAATTAGATCCTGTCCGGAATGAACATCTCTATCTGATACAAAAATTAATAATTTATATATATATATATATATATATATATATATATAAATATTATATATATATATATAAATATTATATATATATATATATATATATATAAATATTATATATATATATATAAATAATGTAACATTTTATTCATAAATTAAACACTATTTAAATTCTAGTTGAAAATTAATTATTGAATCGTTAATTTATATATTTAATAAATTAAACACATTATTTAGTATTAAATTAGTTTTTATTCATTCAAAATTTCAATTAATATTATTAAGTAATTAATTAATAAACTAGTTATATAATTAAACCACATGATTTTTCTTCTTTCGGTTATGAAACTTGCAATATTTCAACATTTTGTAGTTAAATATTCAAATATTTGTTTTAAATATTTATAGTCATTTTATACTAGTACAAGCTAGTGGTCATCAAAAATGCATATAAAGTATGCATTTTGTTGCATGCAGATATGCATATATATATATAAAAGTAATATTCGATTTTTAGGTCATGTTTTATAGAATGTATATCATGTTTTATAAATTAATCATTGTTACCATACTTGTAATACAACTGAAAATTCACAATTCAATCTCAGTATGATTACCTGCATTTTAATCCAAAAGTCTGTTCATTTCCAACACGTTTAATTATATAAAAAAAAACAGTGGCGTGTATGAAATATTCGTTACGGATATCAACAAAAGCTTATTAAACAATTTTCGGTATAAAAACCGTAGCTTCGACAAATGACTGTGGATATATTAACATCGTTAGATACAATTCGATCATAAATTTTATTTAAACAAGCGATATAAACTCATAATATATAACGTGCCGTAAATATCAGCGAATAAAATGAGTACATATATGTGAAATAAAGGTGAATAGCTAAGACCTCGTGGCATAGTGGTAGCAAAGGGATTTTAACTCAACATTTAGATGGATGGTAACATAAATCCTACAATGTATGGTTTTGAATTCTGCACTACGTTACGTTAGTGGTTCACTGTATAAAAATAACACTCGCAGACATATTTATGCTGTGCACATGTAAGGTGTATTCGAGTGTGTTGAATCGTCGACAATTTTATTGTAATATATACATAGATATATCTACATACATTTAATATTTATACACACATATATATATATATATATATATATATATATATATATATATATATATATATATATATAAGTAAAATTTTAGAGTATTACCGATTATTGTTGTTTTTTTTTTTGTTAAACAGCAATCATGTTATTTAAAATTGTTTGTTTTTATCTTTGTTAACGTAGTGGCATTAAAATTGTGTTATAAAATAATGAATCTTCATATCTGGTACCTTATTATACAATTCTGATAATAAACGATATAAGGGATGCGCCAGTGTAGCTGGAAATTTTAAAATTATGTTTATCTCATTAATTGGTGCTTTTTATTTAACGATAAGAGATTATTCGTTAATTTTCAGCATTAAAATTCATGTTTCTTTGTCATAATAGAAAAAGTCTTCATATAAATATAAATTCTGAAATATTTAGCAAGAAAATTGTTTAAATTTCTGGAAATATGCAGGAATTCATGTTTTTTTTTAAAAAAAGAAGTAATAAATTCTTAATTAATTTTAATTATATATGATGGATTAAAAGTTCGAAATGACTTCTATATACTTTTTTTTATTTTTTAATCAAGATATTGTTTAACAAGTAGATGAGGAAGGCAATAAAAAGTGTTGATGTGTAAAGTTTTATTAATGATATAATTTCATTACTAAAGGAATTATAGATAGATTGGTTGAAATTGAGATATCAGAAGAATACAGAAAGACTAATCCTGTGGATTGGTGGTTAAAGTATTGAAAGAATAAATTAGTCCTTCCAGAAAACCAGGATTTGTAAAAGTCTTAAGATGAAGCTAGCGTTTAGGGACCGAAGTTCTGTGTTACTTATCTTAAAATAGTTTAATAAGTTTTTTTTATTCCTTTTGTCTTTTTTTTAATCTTCCTGTTTCTCTGATATATGTACTTCATAAAAACGCGTTCGTATTAAAATGAAAAACAGAAAACTTTTCAATAAAATCGGATGTTTAATTAATTTCCGAACGTGATCGCCGTTAAATGTTTAATAAAAAAAGAACTGATCCTCTGTATATTCAACACTCGTCGAACGATATTCATCGATAAGATGATATTAAGAGGTTCGTGTGTTCGTGTCACGACGTCGTACCCGAGACGTGCATAACCCGGGGAGTACGCGCACCCTGAACCCAGTGTGGCACGTATCGCGCCGAATTGTGAAACAACGAAGAGGAGACCGCTCCATAAATTGTCCTACAGTTTACATTGGACGCGCAAAGCACGCTAATTACTCAAGTTAATTTCATAACGCCGGCGCTGTGTTTAAGATGATGTTCCGCCATTATATTCTTGATATAAATTGTTGCCGGTTTCACTTTCGCCCGTTCGCCTACCACTCGGTTGGTGCCTGCTCGTATACTATATCTTTTACACTGTGATGGATGCAAAGCAGGAGAATTTATTTCTTGTACACGGATAAATTTTTGATATTTTTGAATAAGTGGATTTCTTACACGTAATTAATACTACACGCATTTATTTAAGTTCTCATTTCTCTCTCCCTTTCCCTCTCTCTCTCTTTATCTATATATATGTATATAAAGAGAGAGGAATAATAAGAGGAGAGGGAGAGAAGTATTGAAAAAGAAAGAATATCTTATATACAATATGATTTTGTTCATAGAAAGTAAATGCTTTAAATAAAATAACTATTTCTGTCTTGATAGATAAATTAACATCACACAAGTCATAAATTTTGTTTAAGGCTGAATTTTCTTAGTCAGAAAAATCTTTTTGTGAAACTTTCTTTTCTAGAAAAAACACTCTTTTATGCCTGGATTCAGAAAATAAAATACATATAAGTGTATAAAAAGACATACTGGAATTATTATTAGGTTAGTAGGAAAATAATTGCTGTTTTTGATTTTTAAATTCTAACCTTAATTTTTATCGATGAAAGTGTCATTTTATTGTTTATTTATTTTTAAGTGCATTTTTCGGTCCGTATTTTGGACTTTGGTTTGATTTAGTTCTTGAACACCTGTATCTTATACAGGACATGCGTAAATCAGTTCACACTATTCTGTGCAGCGACGATCTTAGAATACCCAACTGTGCGGAATGTTGTCTTAAAAATTTTTTTGGAGCTTTTTGCACATTTTCATCAGTATGGGCAATGTTTTACAAAGAACGTCTGGTTCGGAGTCTTCTTGTCTGGTTCAGATAACCAGTAGATTTTTTTCTCCTTAAATCGAGTCACTAACTGTCGAAAGATCTGAACAGTTGTCGCATGCTCTTGAACGTATTGCTTTCGAAATCCTTGTTGTCATCTTGTTCTTGTTGTTAAATTAGGGATATTCTTCTCTTGCTTTGCCTCTCGCTGGAGCTAGGGGGATGAGAATTATCAACTCTGTGCCTATCTCTTGGGCGGCTGTTCAGGTATTTTTTCCGAAGGTCATCCATTTTTACAAACGCTGGAAGTCGCTCCAATCCTATCCACGTAGTTATTCCTGTTCCGAGGCATCTTGAGATTTCTATGTGCATTTTTCTGTTTTTGAGGAAGGTAGGGTTTTAACCTCGCCTTCCAACAATCTTCCTTTATTCGGACTTACGACCGGTAACAATTGCATCGGACTACTTAATCCATCCGACACAATTGCAGGCGGAGTTGTGTTGCAACAATTGACGAATTGTTTCCAAAATAAATATTTACTACCACGGGAAGTTGTTGAGGAGTGTAACAATTCTTTTTAATTTTTTTAAGTTGTTCTTTAATAATCTTGAAAGAAAATAACAAAAGAATGAAAATAAAAAAGTTATAAGTAAAAAAATAAGGTAATAAATTAGAAGACACTAGAATACACATTTAGATGGTAATATTATTATTTTCAAAGCACCAACATAAAGAAAAAAAATAATTTTTTAAAATTTTAATTTTATTTATAATATATATATATATATATATATATATGTATGTATGTATGTGTGTGTGTCACTACTTTTTATATCTAAATATTTGTCTTTAACTCCTTTTTAACAGTTCACTCTTCCTTTATGACTATTTTTCATATTATTCTTACACTAAGTGACGGTTTAGAAAACGTTATCTATTGCTGTATGTCAATCGTACTGTCAGAACTGTTTTGTAATAATGACTAATTTTCATACATCATCTATCGAATACAAAATATTATCTTCTGCTTTAATAGTTTATCAATAACCATTTGATTGTAGGATACAAGTTTAATTGATAAACGAAAACATCAAACGATCTAATAGATCTTCTAACCACTTCTATTCATCATATAATGAATGTTTTGCTGTTTGAAAACCTTAAAGTTCAATTTGGACCGGGCAATCATTATAACATGTAAATAGCGGGCGAGTAACAATGGAGTCCCGTTTCACTTTCTTCAGTTCGTAATGATTCTTCTAGTTTATACAATACCGCATCCGCGCTGGCATTAACATGCATACACATACTTGCACACAAACTTATGTATATATATATATATATATATATATATATATATATATGCATGTGTGTACGTATGTAGGTATATACTATACATACATACACACATACACCTTCTCCACGCACGTGGGAATAGAACGGAAACGAAACTTTCACGTAACTTGTTGTTGTCGACACGAAGTTTGGCAATGAACCTAAAACTTTCCATACGTATTATTATGTGTGATGTTTTCCCCCTGTCTTACTTTACTAGATTAGCGTATTTACTGATCTTATATGAAGGACTTTAAGATGTTATTAACACGTGTACGGCGCGCTGTTTAATTAATCCGTTCTTGTAGTTTGGGTCTGCGTTATGGCTACATTTGCAATTCCGAAGACGGCGTATTCAAACTTGTTAACTTTTGTTTTGTGGGCGTTACAAACATGACGTATGGTGCTTTTATGGCCTGTTATTTTGTTATATGTATCGTTATTGTGTTTTACACAGCTTAGAACTTATAAGCGTAAGCGTATAACCGGCACGTTGTTCCCATACACATGGCGAGACTTAGGAAATAATCAATTCTAATTTCCTGATATAATCACAACCTGTATATATCTGTGTGTATAGAGTATATAAGCACAGATTTATACTCACACACGTACACACCTTAATAATGTAATAAAATATGAATTCATTTCACTAACTTATATCTACGTTTTCAAACATAAAATTCAATTAGTGATTGTTTAGTCTATCGAAAAGAATCATCTAAACATACATCTTTAATGTGTTTGTATTTATTTATTCTTTAGAAAATTCTTATAAATGTATATCAGCTTATACCATGGTTGTTATAGTGATGTCTCTGGTATCCTGGAACTCAACAGAGTTGTTAAAGCTGTCTTCCTGAAATTAGTTTCAAACTTCTCTGGTTTATTGACATATGACATGCTAAAATATCTATTATCTCTGTTACATAGCTTGGTATATTCATAGTTTTTCCAATTGTGATATTTTTTTGTATTTATGTAATTTTCGAATTCCATTAAAAAATTATATGTTTCATTTTCAAATAGGAATTTTGATCATATTGATGATAACAGTAAATATTCGAAAATATTAAAAATTGCATTATTTTTTAATCATTATTCTTTAATTAAAAAAATTAAATATCTTTCACTTGAAAAATAAATATATAACTTAATAAAATTATTTTTCATTCATCAGACAAAGTACAATATTTTTTGATAAAAAAATGTCCAAAAATCGAATATTGATCATTTTTGATTTAGTCTTGTGTGTATTTCGATAGAAATTCTATCATTTTCAATATATAAACATTAAAAAAAGGTTTTTTCTGTACTTTATTGCTCTTGAGAATAGCGACATAAGCGGTAAACAAAAAAAATATGATTAATCAATAATTAAATATTTGATTAAAAAATTGTGATCCATGAGATGAATTTTTGTCAATGAATTTTTTAGTCACTCCACAACCACAAAGAAATATTTATTATCATTTTATTATTCTCAGAGTGCCAAAATATAGAATAGTATTTTTTTTTTCGATTTTTTTACCTTTAACACTCTGAGAATGAGTAGGTCGACATCAAGTGATAATAAAAATGATCAAAAATCAATTATTGTACAATCTTAATTAAAATAATGTAGTGGTTTGTGCACAGAGTAAAAAACTCTTTTATGAAAATGAATTTAAGGGGTTTGCATTATTAGTTTGCTGTTTGAAAAGTAGTACGATTTTTAATATTATTTTTGATGTGAATATTAATGGTATAGGTTTTAAATTTTGTACACATTAAATAAATGTCTTTAGCAAGTTCATTTAATTTTTTACAATCTATAAAGATATCAATATATAAAGGACTGGATCTGCTGCATGGACAATCGGTGTACACGATTTCAGCAACTGTGTTGATCTAACACCAAAAACAGAATAATTTACTTATAGTATAATGTAAGAATCCTAGTATGACTGAATACTTTTTTGAAATTTTGAAAATTACAAAAATGGCAGCCGTTTGAAAGAAGGTCGATTTTTAAATCACATATTTTTTTATTCAATAGAGAATATTATTAAAAATATTTAATGAAAATGTAAAGTCAATCGGATAAACAGTTTTTGAGATATAATGTACACTGTTTTGAAAAGTGTAGTTTCGAGAAAAATGAACAAACGCACTTGGGCTAAGCCCTGTCTCGCTGCGAATCGTCTCCACTAAAATCGATGCATCTCAGAGAATTCTTGGAGTTTCGATAAAATTCTTTTTGTTAATAAAAGTTCAGACAATCTTTGATAATATTAAACAAAAGACAAAAATCGATTTTTCTAAAATTACAAACTTACGAGTATGCAAGCCCCTTAAACGTCAAGTCAAAACTATATCGACTTTTTATTATAAAAAAATATTTTTCTATCTTCTCATTTTCAATGACGTTTCTGTAGTAAGATTAAATAGTTGTCCTACTTTTATACTCGAATTGTTTGATATTTTTTGAAATATCTGAATCATTTATAGAAATTTATACATTAGACATGTTGCGATTTTTAAATAACACTTTTCTTTAAAAATCACAACATTTTGTGGTCCATATGCCAAAATTCGGTTGAGAATATATAGTTACTTATATATATATATATATATATATATATATATATATATATGTATGTATATATATATATATATATATATGTATATACATATTAACTAGAATAATAAATGAAGGAACAAAAAAATATTTTGTTCGATTAAATTTAGTTGCTCTTTAATTATAAAATGCTCTCGTCGGTAGTTAAGTATACAGTTTGAATTAATAGAGGATAAACGCTTATAGATCCCTTTTGTGAAAAATTGTAAAATAACCGTCATAAAAAGTATTATTCCACAATAGAAACTAAAAGTTTCCTTTCTATTAAAGTAGACACGTACTCAATTCTTAATTACGGTCGACCTTCCTGACATGTTCTTATGATTACAATAGTGTCCAGTCGTCTCTCTAAACGTACATATATTAGGATTACCGTTTCGTTTACATACGTTCATTATATATATATATATATATATATATATAATATATATACATTATATATATATATATATATATATATATACATTATATATATATATATATGCGATAGAAAGAGATGATTATGTTTCTTAAACGGGATTTCGTGCTCTGTTAAAAGTTCCGAGTATTCTCAAAACGACACTGCGACATAACTTGTAAATTAATCGAACTAATTTTTCTTCCGCTTATAGCAAACACTTTCTCGTGTGTCTATATATTTTTTATGTAGGTACACTCGACATGGGCTTACAATTTATATAACAAATTACCTTCCATTTTCCAGTCCCCGTCGTCGAGTATCTTTCCTGGTGTCTACCTACCGACCAACCGACGAATATAATAAAAAAAAGTTAAAATTTCACGACGACATACACGAATTGTGCTGACTCTCAAACCAGCATCCACTGTGTGGAGAGTAAGTAATGTCTGTTCCCGTCTTCCAGCGCTCCCACACCGCGCCGATCCTTCTTCCGCACCGGACGAGTATTGTGGAGATGTGTATAGTGCCCTTCGGACACGCGGCAAGGCCGTACACATAAACCCGACTTGACAGTGATGCATTCTTTCTGCGACCTCGTGACTTCTTCAGTCTACACCCACGGTTAAAGGATATTTATACAGTAGATTAACCCGAGGTTACCATTAATCTACGAGAATTGTTGCTCTGATAATACTAACCTCGTGTAACTTTCGTTTATGCGACCGTACGTTCGTATACTTACTTCTGTATTTTACATTTTACTGCTGCTTCAGATGCTATCTACACGACTTGATGCACTGGAGGAATTTTATTATTTTTTCCGGAGACACTAATGCAAATTTTCATTCGTATTCCAATTAATTTACTTGCATTACACATTTTATATAGTGAAATGTTTCTCATTACCAAATAATAGTCATAGAAATAAGTCTTAAGAAGATATCTCTGACCCGACTATAAAAGAATATAATTAGTTTCATATACGTTCGCTATACGGTTACTAAAAGAAAAATTAAAATATACCGTTGAGAAAATACATAAGGTAGAATAATAAAATTAATTGCTATTACATAATTATATATATATATATATATATATATAATTTTTCTTATAAACTAGAACTTATATTCTGTGAAAAATGGATTTTAATTTGAAATGAAAAGAAAATATAATAAATTTTTCGTAGTAACACATAGAAGTACATATTTTTATACATTTATTTTTATAAACAAATATTTTTTAAATTTTATCAAATTTTCTTAAAGAAATTTAAATGGTTCGATTTTCAGATATTTTTTAAATTCACTGGAACAAAATTTAGAGAATTTAAAATCCAATAAAAGTTTCAGTGTGCTATTATTATGTCCTTTAATTGATTATTGATCATTTTTGATTTTTCTACAGAAGATTCTTTTAAAAATGATGGTTATCTTAATGCACAAAAGTAACAATTAAAAATGATTGATAATCAATTATTTGCATATTTTTGATTCAACATTTTTTGATTTATGGAGTGAAAAATTAATGTATGAAAATGGATTTAATCACAACAATTAAATTATTAAGTATGAAAATTAATTTAGTGTCTTTCAGAGTTTATAATATATATATATATATATATACACATATATATGTATGTATACATTTAGATGCCTTGAAAATATCTCATAATCTCTAAAGTATGAATATAATAACAGTCGATACAATATAATCTCTAATTAACAAATAAATTAATATATTAGATGTTCAGATTAATTCTGTGCATTTCAATTGAATCAATCATAACTTTGTTTTAAATTAAAATCTTTTCTTGTCAGTTTAGCATTTTTAAATTCCAATCTTACCATTTAAAACACTACATATCATAGCCAAGCAGTTAGCATAACCTCATAAAACAACACTGAACACGATGGGGTCTGAAAAGCATCATATCAAACATTGCATATTTTTCGCATTCCAGTTGAAAAAAAAATGCTGCCAAAGTTGTAGGAATGATTTGTTCAGCTTTGAAGTAAGGTATTGTGACTTTTAAAACATGCAAAACATGCTAAAACAGTGGAAGAGGTCCGAAAATGCATTTCGACTTCATTGACTCAAAACCACCATTTTTTTTCGACAAGGGTTCCGTCGGTTACCGGGGAAATTGAGAAAAGTTATATAAAATAATGGAGAATATTGTGAGGATTAAAATATATTCCATTTTTCAGTAGACATTCATTTTCTATAAAAAGGGCACCGAATTAATTTGTACACATAATATACTGTACGTTTTTTAACTAAAAACACAAGTCATAAATGTTTTTCTGAACATAAATGTTCAATAAATGATTTTTGATTATTTACAATTGTTGTTAATGCACATTTCTTTGATGATGGTATTCTAAGAGAGCTAAAATACAGACATTTTTAATTGAAAGGCTAAATTATTGAAAATATGTTAAACTTATTCACGTGTTTCAACTTGTCAAACTGTTCACGCTTCTCTAAAAAAAATAAAACAATGATTTTAAATCGGTAATTTTTCAAAAAAATATGTCAAAAAATACCAGATAAACCGGAACCAAATCTCTATAAAATCAAATGTTTACAGTGATATTAACATAATATTTTCAAAATAGCTTTGAAATTTTATTAAAATTCATATAAAAAATTTATAAATTAAAAAAAAATCGTTTCTGTTTTATGCAAGAAAGATTCAATCTAGGTTATTTTTTGCCTATTATTAAATAACCACCTACAATTTACACATCCTGACGTTATAAATATTAAATAGTTACGTTCTCACACACCATTATAAATTTATTTATTCATATAAATATTCCATTTCGTGTCGGTCAACACATCCTATGTCACTTATTCTGTGAAACGTTCAACCAGGTTCCTTCTAATCAAAATGATCGATTGTGTCTTTCACTCCGTGCATCTGATAAAATTCACTGACTCTGATCGATAACACACCTCTTTATATGAGGGTCGATATCTGATCCTTATATTGTGACAAGTTTATATATATATATATATATATATATATATATATATTCACGTGGTGTACTAAATTGCATCTTATTGAAAAAACTCGAGACATATCAGCAAAGCGAGATGCATGCTATTCAGTAGTAAACTTTGTACTAGCGTGTTGATATACATTTATTTATTTGTGATCGTTTTTCACACTTGTCAAGTATTTAAATGAGCTTTTTATGTTTCAATAAAAGAAAGTAAATACTGTATACATGGCTTGTTAATGAGATTTCAGTACGGATATAAATAAGTGAATGCAATTCCCGAAGGCTGTTGTGTACTTTACACATAAATAAATTCGATGGTCAAGTTTAATTCGTTCAACTCGATGCCCAAAACACAAATCTATTACAAAACTTCTGAAGCACAACTCAGATCCATTAGCTTTAAGATCATGTTAACAACGACATGGTCTACTGTTATTTAGGCTTGTTCGCTTGGTTGCCTTATGAGAATGATTGCCTGCACCCAATCATAAATGTTCTCTGAATGTTTGTATTAATGGTAACAGTAAAGTAGATTTATTTTAAGATTGTGTAGCTGAGAACATTTACAGCATAATATAATACTTTGTAATTAATTTTATTCTGGTTGTAAAATATTATTATTTTGTGAAAATGTAAATTTTTTTTGTGATTTATTAAAAACCAGTTTATAAGAAAAATAATACATAGTGTTATGATCAGGCCAGACTGAATTATTTTCTTTTACAAATGAATTTTTCATTCATTTCAGAAATCATAAAGTTGTTTCTAATCGAAAATGTTCAATAATTGATTATTGATTATTTTCAATTTTACTGCCGGTAGATTTTTTTATACTTGAGCAGTTTGAGGATATTGAAGTTGATACAAAATGGCACATAAGCAACAATAAAAAATAATTAATAATTATTTTTGATTAGAAAAAAATTGACTTGTGTGGTGAATGAAAAAATTATTTGTGCAAGTCAACATTTTTACAACATTTTTATTTATCCGAAACTGAATATTTCTTCTATATTTCTCTCTTTAAACTTTCAATATAGACAACACCGATCAATATTTACTATTTTATTCAAATCCATTTTTTTGTCTCTAATATTAAATATTTTTTCTATATTTCTATTTTTAAACTTCTAATATAGTCACAGTACCGATCAATATTATCTATTGTATTGAAATCGTTTTTTTTTTGTTTTCCTAATATTAATTTTTTTCTATATTTCTATCTTTAAATATTTAAAATAGACATAACATCGATCAATATTAACTATAGTATCATAAGATAATTTTCCACATATACCACAAACCACTTTTTTGATTCAGAAATAAATATTTTTCTGATAATTATAATTTGTTTCGTATTTGCGTACCTGGATTTGCAGTTATGTTTCTTATCCTTGAGATCATTATTTTTTTTCTTTTCACTTCGTTTCGTCTTTTGATCTCTTCAGGTGGATGCTCTGTAATATTCATCTGAAGATATCAAAAGACGAATCAGGAAGTGGAAAAAAAGAAATAACTGTAACCTTAAGGACAAGAAACATAACTTTTTTCTGATATCTTAAGATTTTCCTGTGTCTCATCGTTTTGAGTTTAATAACATCACTACCGAAATGTACACAAACTATCTAATTAAACAATAATTAATTATTGAACATTTTTAATTGGAAAATATAACTAAACGTTTTTTTTTGAGGGGTGAATATTAATTTTAGATGTGGTGATGAAATATCTAGTAAAATGTACATTTTTTTATTCAAAGTTTTTACAACAGATTATTTTTTATCCTATATGATTAATCAGTCGAAGACAAAACTTTTTATTTTGAGGAGATATTTAAGAAAACGATTACAGAAAAATTACAGACATAAAATCAGGAAGTTTAGTTCGTTCTTACTATTCTATTTGGTAGATTGTAAGTTTGTAAACTACATTTATCGAAATGATGAAATAATTTATTAAATTATAATATATGGGCCACCATGATCGAAAGAAATTACACTTCATTATTTTGAATGTTAAATTTAAATCACTGAAATGGTTTTTTTTAAAGCCAAATTTGACATTTATTCATAACCGAAATTAATAAATGTCAAGTTATAGAAAAGTTTTATTAGCTTACAGTTGTAAATGTATTTGAAGGTATATATATATATATATTCTATGTGTTTAGGTTCTCTAACTTTCGAAAACTGACAATCAGTAAAATATTTCCATATTCGCCACTTTTAAGTCTGTACATTTTACTTCAATTTATTTTTTTATATATTACTACCCGATTCTTTGAGAAGTTCGGGCGTTATTGAATTAGTTGTCACTGCGATCTTAAACTAAAAAATATTTAACTAATTTTCAGTGTTTTTTTTTGGCATGAGTTAGAATACATTAACTGAAAATGATTGTACAAACATATACTGATCGCCTTAAATATTAACTTATAAAGCACTATGTTTAGTCTTATATTAAAGAAATTAATATATGTCAAAATTATTGGTAGTTAGGATCAATAAGTACACATTGTATTCAATTTTAATACCTTTTTAGTGTCACTGATATATAACAAATCATTCTGAGGTGAACATTACAAAAAACTTATGCTTAATGTATCTGTAAAACATAAGCTCAGCTTATTCTTTTTGTTACAGTTATTACAATTTAAATTAAAATAAAAAGCAAAAATTTTTGGAGATTTGAAATGAAATATATAATTAATTTTGAAAACATATATTATTATTCACCCTGAGCAAATTATATTTGTTTTTTTAAAAAAATAAATACTGTTTTATAGTCAAAATCAGTTTTATTTATTAAAACTTGAAATATTATTTATAATATTTTAATTAATCATTTATATTTATTAACAGTAAAAATATAATTTATGAATAAAATAAAAAAAAACATAAAACGCATACATTTAGTTAATTCTGTCATCATAATTTAAAATTTCCACTTTTGTATAAAACAAATTTTACTTTCTAACAATAATAACAGTGTCTCTTTTAAAATCTTATATAAATATTAAAAATTTTCACAAGAAACAAAATAAATGATATAAATTACAAAGTTTCTCTTCGTACGACAATATTTTTAAGTTAAAACAATGCGGTCTATTATATTAGTCCCATGTGTCCATGAGATTCGTTGACATGCAAAACTAAGCTTGCGGATAACGAGAAATATTGGATATATTTATAAATTTCAAATATGAGAATCCTCTTGTGCAGGACCTATATATATATATATATATATATATATATATATATATATATATATATATATATATATATATATAATATAGATGATTGTATATATTCATGTATGTATTTACATTACTACCACCGTTAATCTAACCAAGAAACGACATAATTGTAAATACTCGATAAACGAAACCCGAAACCCTCTATACAGAGCGAAGAACGGAAGACCAGCTTAATGCTTATGTAAGGATTACACGTATTAGGCTATTGTGTCGCACTAACTGGGACCACTCGATACAAGTAGCTGTGCCTTTAATACCTTCTAAACTATATACATATATATATATATATATATATATATATATAGTAGTGAGGATACCGTTGGTATGGTAACGATGCCGTATGACTTCTGCATACAGAGGAAACGATCTCGACAGAAAGAGTGTACGCATTCTATTCATGTTATTGCTTCAATTTTCAACAGTTTCCTCAATGTGTATACATGTATTCATATGTACAGATTCGTATGTGTGTGCGTGTGTGCGTGTGCGTTTGGGTGTTTGTGGTGTCGTATACACACTATGATTCTATGAACCTCAGAAGGTATTATATACCTTTACAAACAGGTAGTATTTAAGCGATAAAATGTTGATGCTCACAAGAGATCTGATGATTTATGCATATAAAGATTCGCACACATTTTTTTACCAACTCAAATCTCTCTCTATATATATATATTGGATGTACAAATTAATTCGGTGCTTTTTTTTATAGAAAATGAATGTATGGAAAAATGGAATACACTTCAATCGTCAAAATATCTTACATTCTTTTGTATAAATTTTCTCTCTCTGTCGGATAACTGACGAATCAGTTATCGAAAAAAAGATGACTGATTTCAGTCGATCAAGTTGAAATGCATTTTCAGACCTCTTCCACTGTTTTATTCCTTTATCGCTTCTATTGTGTTATTATACATTTTTTTGCATGTTTATACGTTACAACACTTTCTCTTAAAGCTGAACAAATCATTCCCGCGGATTCAGAATTTTTTTTAACTAGAATGCGAAAAGTATGTGATGCCTTAATAAATAACACATGATCAGCAGCAGTAGAAGTTAATAATATACTGTTAGAAAAATACATCTTATTTTTTACATAAATGATTGATCATTTTTTCATAGATTTTCATTACATCATTTGATATCTCTATGTCAGGAAATATAAGATCTCTCTTTCTCCCTGCATATCTATATATATATATATATATATATATATATATATATATATATATGTGTGTGTGTGTGTCTGTGTAGCTTATTTTATATATATGTATATATACAGATTATATATAAAAATGTACACAAAAACTACTACTTAATGAAAATTTTAAAAATACCTAAAAGGTTTCTCAAAAATGAAAAAAAATCTATTGATAAAAAACACTTAACACTTAAATAGATTGAAGACTTAAAAGAAAAAGAAAATATTAATACTTTTCTGTATAACACTGATAACAGCTTAGACAGGTTGTTCTCACTGCTTTGACCAAGATTGAATGATAGGATTGACACTATAAAATCCTAAAATGAATAAAAAATATTTTATTTTAAAACAGAGTTATAATTGATTTAATTTAGAGGTACCATTATATAATTTAAATCTAATATGTACATATATATATATATATATATATATATATATATATAAATGTGTACTAACTGAACTATAGTACTTTATAAAATGTCAGAACTTATTTCAAAAGAAAAAAATTACTGACTTGAATATCAAAAAAAAATAATTGTTTCAAACTGTCGAACATTCAAAGTATGAAGTTAATTTTTAATGTATATTTTAATAAACAGATACTGAAATATCGTTGTTGATATTTTTATTAATATTCGACTGATTGTACAAATTGAATATTTTTTAAATAAAAATTTGGCCACCATATCGTTTGAGTACTGCTAATAAATTTTCATTTGTCACAAATCATAAAATTTTCCAATCAATGTTTTGTTATTCATATTAATTTTAAAACAACAATCTATGGTGGATTGAGAGAATAGTTAATTATTGTGACTTCTTTGATTTTAGATTAAATGAAAATTGTTTTAAACCGAAAATACTAATGTTAAAAATGAAACGGGTGTTTAGAAATAAGTAAAGTTTCCATTAAAAAACTAATATTCCTGTCAATTCTATTAAAGAACTGATATTTTTACGATAAAGAATAAATCAATTTTTAACTTAATTTTTTTGATCAAAAAATGTTCAATAATTGATTATTGATGAATTTTAATTCTTCTTTGTACACATTTAGATATCAATTTTAATTTATTAACAAATTTAAAAGATTTCTGTTTTATTATTTATCAAATGCAATAACATTCCAGTTAGTATTGTTTATATATATATATATATATATATATATATATATATATATATATATAGAGAGAGAGAGAGAGAGAGAGAGAGAAAGAAAGAAATGGAGAGTGACAAATAAATATATTAAAAAAGTAATACTTTAAATAAAACAAAGTAATTACAAAAGCAATTAACGTCATATTTCCTTGTCAAACAGAAGCGCATTCTTCTTTGTAAGGTATTTATTTTTAATTTCAATAATGAAATTGTTCAAAAATATATAAAAGAGTACGCGAAAGAACAGAAATTGATAAAAAAAAGAAGTCCAGACGTGAAACTGAAAACTTGTTTAATGAAACTGTTTACCCGTTTTATAACTTTTTTTTGTGTTACCCTCTTCGTAATAATTTCAAACAAATAATCACTTTCTATGAAATTTTAACAGTCCAAAAACTTCCAATTTGTGCACAATAGCATCAAGTTTGAATTATTAAAATTATTCTCGTTTTGTTACAGGGACGAACGCTGGAAAAACTTGAACGTGAACTTCATCATTGAGGGGTGAGTGATTTTTGTCTCGTTACGTTTGAACTTTTCTTTTACTACTTGCTCATATATTTTTCTTCAAACGTGTATATATATATATATATATATATATATATATATATATATATATATGTATACATGTTTTTGTGTCTTTTATACGTATTTTTATAACATCCCTGCAAACATTTTTACTTCACGATAATTAGAAATGTTCTTTCTTGTTGCTGAAATAATCAACTGAAAAACTTTACTGAAACTTAATTTACATTTTGAAATGACTTAATAAATTCCATAAATTACTATTTGTTCTCCACTTTAATATTATTGTAAATGTATTCACAACATCTGCACTATTTAATTCTTACACCTGGACTACTCAACGACTTTGAAATATATTATTTACATACATTTATGAAAATGGGTTAAGGTTTAACAAGCTCATATATATATATATATATATATATATATATATATAATAGATTTATTTGTAAATTTATTTATCTTTGAATAAATATGAGTTTTTTTATAGTTCCTTTTGTAGATGAAAGTGATTAACATTA
This sequence comes from Acanthacorydalis orientalis, assembly GCA_034766995.1. Classification (NCBI taxonomy): domain Eukaryota; kingdom Metazoa; phylum Arthropoda; class Insecta; order Megaloptera; family Corydalidae; genus Acanthacorydalis; species Acanthacorydalis orientalis. The sequence continues at coordinate 10,602,845 of CM068313.1, read as the reverse complement.
AATTTTTTTTTGTTTAAAAAACTATAAAATAGGTTACAGTTTGTTATATTTAATATTATGTACGTGTATATTTAGAATTTGACAGTTATTTTTAGTATTAATAGGTTATTAAAGCTAAACTTCAAGATTAATTGTTTTTTTTATAAAAAAATTCCTCACTTAGAAGTCAAGAATATTTTTTGGATGTAATTATCTAATTCACTTTTCGTTATTTTGGAAATTTTTATCCTTATCATTTCAGTCTCTTTCTTAAGATATTTTGATACATTCTCTTTATAATGTGGCCAATAAACTGTTGTTGTGTATAAGAGGTTGAAAGAGACATATATGTTTAATTATTGTTGACTTTTGAGCTTAGATCTCTCACATAGCACTCACTTTCAATTTTAAATATCTTATTAATCTTCTAGAAATGACAATGTAAAGTTATATGAAATAAGTTCAATCTTATTTACTCTTAGTTTTAAATTTGTATTCGCGAAACTAACTAGAACTGTATTATTGAACATAATGTACATTTTAGAACGGGAACCGTCGTTTGTCCATTAATGTATATTTGTAAATATTTCCGAGCATATTTTTCATTGCAAAAATTATCTCCATAAATTTTATCTATGAGTTTGTGGATTGAGTTGACATGTAATATTGTTAGTTTGAAAAGAAAATATTTAAAACCGATATTTATATTCGAATTTATAACTTATAATGAATACTATTTGAAAATTTTAGAATTTATGATATGAAATAATACAAAAAATGTTATTTAATAATTTTATTATTTTAATTAATATGTATATATATATATATATATATATATATATGTACATTACTTTAAGAAAATATTACACTTACTTAATTAAAATATTTGTTAATTTTAAAGTTTTACGTTAAAAATATCAATAGTTTAAAGCTATAGAAAACTCTCTACGCATCTGTGGAAGAAAATGATATAATACTTCTAATTAAAATTAAATATAAAAGTGAGCAGTGGAGAACAGGTTGTACTTTACGAATGTTTTGTGTTTTTTTTTTTCATTTTGCGTCGCAACTGAAGAACGTTTCTAAATTTTATAATCAGCTTTCATGAAATCTGCGAACACAAAAGAAAAATATAGCAAAAAGTCGAGAGTTTCAACAGCGTTCCGTATTTAAATTCGTTTAAAGGTGTTACAAGCCGTATAAAGAAATAAAAGTCGCTCTCTTCACTCTAATATATATTTACACCAAAAGTATTGGGTACTGATGCTTCTCTCTGCCGTCGCTCTACTCACATACCTACACCGTATCTTTTAGTGAATCTATTAAGAACTCTTGAACGTAATTAAATTCACGGAAAACTTCAAGGAACAAAGTTTTTCCCACTGGCAAAAGACGTACGGTTTATGGATAGAACGAATGAGAGAACGAGAGAGTGTGTTGGATTCGTGAGAGGTTGTGGAGCGAGTGTCGAACGGCGATTCGATGTACGGGCAGGCGAGAGAGCGGACTACAAACGAACAGCCGTGCACGTAGTGTGTGTAGCTCTTCTTATACCTCTTCACGCTGGATGGCGTGTTAATATGAGAAACATTGACGATGAAAAACGAACGAGAGATGCTGCTGCGCTTTTCCAAGGGATACACTTAACAGTAATTTCAACAGCTACCTGTCGAATCCGTATGCGTTATTAATTAATATTAATTAATTCGCTGTAAATAATTTCTCGAGTGGAACAATGTACATGCGAAGAATACCTTTATGATGCATTAAGAAATTCCATTACACACATTTTCATTGAATTCAAAAGCTTCAAATGATATTACCTGAATTAAATAACGGATAATTTGATATTACGTTAATAATCGCATATTTGAACGAATAGTTTAAATTTTCATTTACACATCATTCTCCTCTCTCTCTCTCTCTCATATATATATATATATATATTCGTATAGTTTCTGAAATGTTTATTTTGAAAAAAACATAACCTATACACAACAAAAGCAATAAATTGAATTAAAATCACATACTGTATCGTACAGAATAATAATGAAAATACAAATGATTCTGTATCTTCCCGCTTTGAGGATAGAAACGCAATCGAAACACACATAAATAGTAATTAAACTGATTAGTAATTTCAGAAATTTGTGTGTGGGGTGAGATAAGAAATTATATATGAAAGTGAATTTAACCACAATGATAGATTTGTCTTACAAGTCTTAAAAATCTTAAAAGTAAATGTTTAATATAAATCTATTTGTATGTAACACGAGGGTCGTATGATAAGTTTGGTAAATTTCTATTATGTGGTCCCACCATTCTATTATGTGGAAACGTCACGGCTGTCAAGTGTCACTTTTCGAAATAGAGTTGGTGAAATTTCAACCAGAAACGGCGGGTTTTTCACGTTATACATATGTTTGAAGTGAGAATTGTTGCAGTTGGTACAAAAATGGTAAAAACAGCAGACCTTTTTGCGTCGATTCTTCACCGTGCATGAAACATGGATCCATCGGTATAGAAATGAGTCAAAGCAGCAGTCAAAGAAGTAGACAACGACTGGTGAAAGTAGGCTGAAGAAATCGATAACGTTTTATTGATTGAGAAGGTGATGGCCATTATTTTTTTGGAATTCCCAAGGATTCATCTAGAGCGAGTACTTAACGAAGGGAAAAAAGATAACAGGAATTTATTATGCAACATTATTGGACCATTTAAAAGAAGAGCTGAAACAAAAACGGTCAAGATTGGTGCAAAAAAAGGTGCTCTTTCACAAGGACAACGTGCCGTCCTCAAAATCAACCATCGCAATGGCAAAATTGCACGAATAAGGCTTTCAATTGATTCCTCGTCCACTCTTTTCTCGGACTTTGCCCCCTATACGTCTTCTTTCTCTTCCAAAACTTGAAAATTTGGCTTAATAGGAAGAAATTCATGTCGTACTAGGATGTCGTTACTTTCATCAATTCGTATTTTGCAAACTCATAGAATTTACTCTATATCCCTTCAATGGAGGCTCTGTTGAGAAGTAAAATCGATTTTTTTCTGAAGAAACTCTGTTTAACTTGCCGTTTTACCATACTTATCAAACGACGTATGTATGATCTTATTCTAATAATTAAAGATTTATATTCTTATTTATATATTACTAGTTATAGTAAAATCAGTTACGAATCGATGAAGACTTATTTTTGAACAATAAAATCATTTCAAGATTCTTTATTAGAAAAAAACATTCGTGTGATATTCAACGTTGTAATAAATTCAGCTGCAGGAGATTGTGTAATAAATTCAGTTGTAGACCTCTTGCAGTATATTCAAGAAATATCGATTTGTTTCTAAGACGACATACCTGTTTATGTTTATACTGGTACCATTCATCAATCCAATATCAAAATTAATCTAATCTTGTAATGTGGCCGTAATGTGTGTAATATCTCGTACGTCTTCTTACCATAAAGTTAACGCCGATAATAAAATTACGCCACTTTGTGTTAAGGGTGTGCTGTACGTCATAGTGGAAACTTATAATTTCAACTATTAGACCATAAAATTTGATTACGATCCAGGGATGACATAAAGGATACACCTAAATTAGGACTTCGTCTAAGATATTCTAGATCTTAACATATTACTGATTTATTTATGCCCGTACACCCACACTTACTACAAATTACAACCATTACAAAGTGGTTTCAATTACTAAATGCGGGAGGATACAATTCAATTTGTTGTTGTTGTTGAAATATAGTCGAGTGGTTGAGATGTGTACATAGTTAGACGTAATTTATTGCTTATTTATTAGGAAATCGATTTACACTTAAGAAACAGTACACTCATATGTGGAACTTGTTTCAGTTTTTTAATATTTTTTTTTAAAAAATATGTTGTGGATTTCATATATATATATATATATATATATATGTATATATATATACATATATATATATATATATATATATAAATTTCTATACAGGTATTTGGTTAAAAATATATATAAATATACAAACATAATTGAAACTAGAACCTAAACCAGAAGTTTTAATCCTTTTCACAGCCTATCTATAAACCCATTTTGTCTATCTAACTGATTATCAAAGTTCATAAATGTTTCTATTCATCCCTTTTATGGTACGAAGTTTTAATGAAACCTACAGGTTATATCTGACACAGAACCAAGTCCTTGAAATGGAATTAATGTGAACAGGCAGCCGGAAATGAACTGCAAGTCTAATATTTTAACGCATCGAAAAATGAGATTTAAAAATCTCCGTTTAAAACTTTTTATGAAAAAAATCCGTTAAGCTGATTCAGCACAAAATCAAAATGGTCAATGTGAACAAACTCAGTATAAAATCAAATAGGATTATGTGAACTTTAAATTTATTTCAATAGTAAAAAACTGAGTGTTGTGTTTCAGTTGAGTTTTTGTTTATTTTTGAAGAATTTGGATTATATTTCACGGTTTAATTTTTCAGCCATCCTGCAAACCATAAAAATAAAAATGTTTTTGAAAAATTGATTATTAATTATTTATGAATATTATCAATGAATATTTCGATAGAAATGCAATGATCTTCAGAGCATTAAGCTATAGAAACATTTGTACAGTTTGAGGAGTGAATGAAAGATGCATTAATGAAAGGAATTTAGCTACAGTAACTTCAAATATATTAACAGAATAATATTTTTTTAATAATTATTGTGAATTGTGTTGCACATTTTTATCAGAATTAAACAACTTTGAATTATTTGTATTTTAAAATTATAATTCTATATTTTTATACATGTAATCCAGTTGATAAGTTATGCATGTGACTTTTATTCTTTTGAATTATCTGAATCTGTTATTTAGTGTCTGTTTTTTACTATTAGTTTTGGCATATGTGACATTTTCAAGCAGATACTAGAAGATCTGTAATACGAGGTCAGACAATTAAGTAATGCGACCGATTTTTTTTCTCGGCCTGTGGTAACACTGCGAACCTGTAACTCCGCCACCGTAATAGCAGATCCCTACTCTTTCGATTGAGACCTTGACCACCCTCGTACGATCATTTCTTCGCCAGCTGTTTAGTGTTTTGTAACAACGCGCGAGTAGTGCATGTCACGAAAACCCACCGAATGAACATCGTTCAAGATTGTCTTGAGCAGGTTGAAAGTGATCCTACTCTTCTCGATCGAGTTATTACTGGTGGTATTGTGAATCAAGTAGATTTTTTTAAAAATCGTACGCTTTGTTACACTGCTACTTTGAAAATGATGGCATTTACATTGAAATGCGTATAGGTAATAGTCAAGATTGATCAATAATCAATTACTGAACATTTTTGATTGGAAAAAATTTGTTGAGTAAAAAAAAATTAAATCTTTTGTAGAAATGAATTTAGCCTTAGTGTTAAAACTTTATTGTGATGTATTGAATGTTGAATGCTAGTTTTATATCTCGAAACACAAATAGAAAATTATTATAAAAAGAATTTTTCTAGTTATGATATATATATATATATATATATATATATATATATATATATATATATATATATATATATATATATATTGATTTGTAAATATTGTATCAAAGTAATTATTCATATATATATATATATATATATATATATATATAATAGTTCATATATATATTTTGTATTTAAACATCTAATATTTTATGGGTAATAAACACGCATGCGTCGAAAATGAGGAATGAATTGAACCCGTACACTTTTCTCATATAAAATATTCAATTAAAATATCTATTCAGTATCTGTCCCTATTGATGCAATCCACACTGACATTATTAGTTTGAAAAAAAAACTCGTAGAAAAAGTCCACCAATAAAAATGATGAAATGAAACACATCATTTCCCTCTTACATAAAGACGCAAAGTCAATAATAATAACATTATATGTTTTCATTTCCTTTTCGCATAAAAGCGAGACTCTCTTGTGTTTGTCCTGAAGCCGACATACATACATAACAGAAACGGCCATCGTGTGCCGAAGGATTATGGGAAATCCGGTACGTTGATTTCATACAAATAATAACTCAGATGGGGACAAACAGCGGTTAGTGTCGGTTCGAAAACCCGCCAGCGACGAACGGGCCAAAGCGACCGACAGACGTGGAGTTAGTGCGCAATGTTGGTACGCCGAAGAACTGACATAGAAAATATATGTTTGCGGTTTCCGCATCTATGTCAGGGAATAGGAACAGGAATTATTGTGGATATTAAATGCTACGCTCGATTTTAGATTGTAATAGCGCTAGGGTTTAATATGTGGGTTATCCGAAGGGGAACAGAGCGCGATCGTGATTATTATTATTGTTTTTTCAACGATCAATTGAATATTTTCAGTAATACTACATCCTTAATAGAGCTATTCATATTTTATAAAACACTACTTTAAATCGATAATACTTGAATTAACAGTTTTTTATCAATCTTACACATATAATAAGATTTATAATTCAATAAATATCAACCTGAGGCCTCAATTTTAGTAAATTGTAAAATAAAAACAACTATTTAGACATGCATAAGATTCTTCTATTTTTTTGCCAGAATATAGTTTTTTTCACAAGTTATAAAAACAAAAAAAATATTTGAAATTGAAATATTTATTTTTTACATAAATAATAAATATACATAAGAAACGTTTTGGTCCAGTCCAGTTCTGCCACTGAGGCTAAATAAATTTTCACAATTAATTTACTTTCCCTCCCCATAAGCTAGAAAAAAATATCTGATCAAAAATGTTCAATAAATGATTTTTGACCATTTTTTATTCACTTATAAGCATTTCGATAAATATTTTTCTATACCTCAGATTTATTTACATTTTATCGGTTTAAAGAAGAATAAAAATGCGTATAAGCAACAATCGAAAATAATCATTAATATTCATTGAACATATTTGATCAGAAAATGTTTGTTGTTTTTAGGAAGAGAAACAAACTCGCTCGTAAAACATTTAGTCTGTTGTTTATTTACTAATGGAATTTAATATTGACGGTCTATTTCATGCCTTAAAAGATGTCTAACTAAGTACTATCTTAGGTGCAAGTGTTACAAGTATACAAGTATTTTTGATAATGATTTTTTTAATTATTTAAAAGAGATTAAAATTTTATATTTTAACATTTATGGTTTTGTCTCGTGTAATTTTAATTAGATTAAATTGTTATAAATAGAATAATATAACAGTTTATAAAAAATATATTTTAAAAAGCACCAGTTAATAAGATGACAGAGAAATGGTGGTTAATTTTTTATTTTTAAAGATACAAAAACAATTTGAAAGCCATTAGCTAATTAAACGCTTCTACTGAAACGCCCGTATGTTAAACTTTGTATTAATTGACAAAAAGACTATTTTATATTTAAATATATATTAAAATCTAAACAAAGTTGAAACGCTTTATAAAATGATTATCGTGTGAGTTAGTAGAAATTTAATTAAGATAGAAATTTGAAAGTAACTTTCGATTTTAAAAATCAAAAAACTAAAACATAATTCTCTAATCTAAAATATTTAATAATTAATTGTTGATATTCTTGATTTTTTTTTATATTTATATACGGTTTCACATCGGTCACATCTTGTATCAGGACGTAGAGCCTCAAAATTTTTTATACGCTTTCGACCGATAATAAACTTTTGGAAAAAAATATTATTCAACTCAATTCTCAAGTTCACAATTTTTATAGGTTTTCAAATAAAAAAAACGCGATTTTTTTGATTTTTGGACGACCGTAACTTTTTTTTAATGAAAGAAAGAGTAATAAATTTAATCTCATTAGAAAGAGATTCGTGACCTTTAAATATATCATCCAAAACGCTCTGAGACCATAGTTTCTTTGGAAAACATCAATGGATTCCTAGATCCACGACCGGTTTCAAAAGGTTAAACAAACCTGCAGATTTTTGTATGAACATTTTTATTTTCTTACAGTTTTGTTATTTAAAATTTAATTAAAACAAAAAAAAACTCACACAACCTAAAATAATCAGTTAGTCAGACACTAGGTTCGTATTTTAGGTTATCCTACTAGCATTAGTTTTTTTTTACCAGAAGACCTCAAACTACTTCTCAGTATTCTAATTTTTTAGTTTTAGTTACTGAAATTTTAAATAGAAAGAAAAATATAAAAGTATATATAAGTATTTTAAATTGATAAAATTAGTTTGCCTGTTGTGAAAATATTATTAATTAGATTTTAGTTGAATTTTTAATACAAAATTTAATAAATAGTAACTTGAAAAATCACTACAAATATTGTTTTTCAAAGTTATAAAATAATAAATATATAAACATGTTTTTCTATAGAATGATTTATCATTTACTTACAATATATATATATATATATATATATATATATATATATATATACAAATTTATTATAAATAAGTCACAAATTCAATATACCAGCTGCGCTTGTAAGTTATTTCAATCACAATACAACGGAGCATTTTCTATTGTCAAAACTGTAAATGCAATATAATAGAAAAGTCCACCCGCACATACATGCACACACATTCACACACACACAATACCAAAAGTCCTTATTGCCTGACCATCATCAATCGTTGAGCTGAGCTGTCGTTCAAATATCAAACTAAAATCTAGTTACCGCAAAATGAAGTCAACATACTAAATCAAATAGAAATGTATCGAAAATAAATAATGGAAGATTGCTCTCCCTGTACACTAACCTCTTTCCCTCTGAAAAAAAAAATATATATAATCGTAATCTTTCGACTGTGTAACTTTATCGTTAGGGGAAGTGTGCAACTGCATTCGACACGTCAACTTCCATTATTAACATAATATATTGAGTGTAAATCGACATATTTCGGGGTCGTCGGAATAGAATAAACGGTAAGGGTTGCTCTCGGTCATTCTGTATGCCACCCTGTACTTGATTTTGAATCGAAGTGGACGTAATACGATACGTGATTATTTGGTTTATGTCGGTTTAGCGTTTTTTTATGAGAAAAATGAGATTTTTTTCTAAAAATACTTGGGGTGTAAAATACATTGATTTAATTATAACATACATCTATCTATCTGTTCATCTATCTATCTATTTATATATATATATATATATATATATATATATGTATATATATATATTTGTGTGTTTTTATAAAAAAAATGTTTGAGATTATTAAATGAAAGTTGAGGTATAATTTATTAAAAAGAATATCATATAACGTTTCACGAATAAAGAGAACAAGAATATACCTTGAACTAAAATCATCCTGTCAGCTGGATGTTTTTAATATCAATTAAATTAGATTAAAGATAAAAAAAATTAAAAGTATACGTAGTCGTCCGTTTCGTATTTTGTTAATTAACGAACATTTAATGAATTCAAATATTGCTAATTACAAGTATAACAAATAAGATGTAGCGAGAGCGAAAATGAAAACTTTTTTAATATAAATTTCATATTTTAATGTTGTTTGTTTATTTGTACGAAATTAATTTTGAATAATGGAAAATGTTCGTAATGCGTACGGTATAGAGATAATTCGAAAGAAAATGTTTCGTTTATTATCAATTCTGTGTCTGATCCAAATGGTGTTATGCGTTTAAATTACCGGGCTTTTTATAAATTATGGTAAACTGTTTTCAAAAATTGTATTATATATATTTAACTAATTGTTTTTTACAAATGAATTATTTTCTCACACCATCAAACATAAAAAACATTTCTAATCAAAAATATTCAATAAATGATTATTAACCATTTTTGATTTTTGCTTATAAGCATTTCAATGGCGATGCTTTCATTCTCAGAGTACTAAAGTACAGAAACAACTTTTCTGTTCCTTGACTATATCAATTTTTGATAAAGTAATTCTTCAATGGTTTAACTTATTATATTTTAAATCTATAAACTTCCTTCACAAATAAATGATTCTCTCGCCCCACAAACCACAAGAAAATTGCCAAAAAATTTAATCAATGACATTAATGTATTGTATTAATTAATTACTTTTTTATGTAGTTATGTTTATAATTTAACATTTAATTCCATCGCTAAGTATTAAAACTTTTCTTTAATAAACAAGGGCCTGTGCTTCATGCATTCTCTGACCCCTGGTGGGATCCTACCCTATTAGTTTTGCTCCCTCCTCACACTCGCTTATCACTCCAGATTATAATCACTAATGATTCATCAACATCAGAAATAATTAGGAATGTAAATGGTAAACCTGCTACTTGTAGAGTGTCGCAGGTGGAGAGGGGTGTTACGAGGAGATGGTCCACTTGAACATAAATGTTTGTTTATGAAAATTTTAAGATGAAATAATTTTAAATATATAAAAATTTATATAAAAGTTTAGTTTATTAGAAGTTTCTGCTGCTTTACCACCCGTTTTGAACTTATGCAAAAAATTGATCTTAGTTCCTTATTCTCCATCTTTAATTCAATAGCTCAATTGGAAGCAAAATTAATAATAAAACCACAATCGATTCTACAAAAACAGACCGAAAAATGCACTTTAAATTGATATTAACATGAATACAACGAAATGAAACTTTAATCGAAAAAAATAAGGTTAGAATTCAGAAAACAAAAACCGCAATTATTTTCTTACCAACCTAATATAATAAAAATGAGTCAATATTTGCTATATATATTAGAAAAAGAACATGACATTAAAGATATAAATAATATAATAAAAATTAAAAATCAATCCGCAATATTAAGCATTATTGAAAACCTTGAAATATATTAAAATAAAATATTAAACGAACAAACTGATTTAAATATAGATGTGATGTTTTATATACTTGAATTAAAAACAATACCTTATTTAAAAAAATATAAAAACGAAAATAAATCAGATTCAAAATAAATCTTACATCCATCTGAAGATGTAACATGTTTCCAAACTAATAATGGTTGACAGATGCTTGGATAATCTAACAAGACAAATTCACTGGAAAAAAGTATATATTTTATAAAAATTACTAAAAATATATTTTTAAAAAACTGACATGTTTCATATATCTAAATGTACATTTTTCGATGGAAAAAAAAGATTTTATTAATCAATTTTTCATCACATTGCTCTTATAAATATCACTTACAATTGGTCTAATTCTAGAATTTATTTAGTAAGTTTTCAAAAAAAGGAAATCGAAATTTTCAATTTATTTATTTTAAAAAGTTAGTAAAAATATGTTTTTAAAAATCTGACATATTTTATATATGTAAATGTACATTTCTCAAAAAAAAAAAAACAGTTTTTATTAGTCAATTTTTTATTATATTGCTCTTATCAAGTCAATCAAATCAATCAGATGTCAGTAGTATATCATCATTAAATATCAGTTAGACTAAGTCGAGAATTTATTTAATAAAGTTTGAAAAAAAAATAAATCGGAACATTCAAATTATTTATTTTAAAAAAATTCTCAAAAACATATTTGTTAATAAACGAACACATAATTTATACAAATATACATTTTGTGTAAACCAAAAACAGAATCTTAATAGTCAAGTTTTCGTTACACAAACATTGCTTTTATAAATTTCACTTAGTCTAGCTGGAGAATTTATATAGAAAAGTTTCAATTTATTGATGAAAGGATGCTAATTACTTTTGTGCTTCAATAAACGTTCGTACGTGAGTAATAGATATTTCTGCAAATATAATTCAGTCGACGTTCGCGCATAATTTCAATAATGGAACTATTATTGAAGTCTTGTAATAGAACTGTGTTACACTCTGAAATATATATATATATATATATATATATATATATATATATATATATATATATATATATAATTGAATTTAGTAGGAATGGAAAGACATTTTGTAGTTTTTATTAGAATCTTCTTACATTATACTTATATATATATATATATATATATATATATATATATATATATATATATATATATATATATATATTAAATAAGTAATTCAAATGTACATTTAATATTAACTTAATATTCCTTACAGAATTTTTAACTGTCCTTTTTAACCTTATTTAATAATTTAGTATTGGATGTAATTTCTAAATTTTTAATGGATTTAAAATTTAATTTTATATGTATGTACGTGTGTATGTTTATGTATATATTTGTGTTTATTACGTTTTTAATATCCCAATTATTCCATGATTATATCCGAAATAAAACGCATTTATTATCTTTTATATTTTACATCAATGAATTTAATACCTTCGAATAAAATTCGAAAAAACCAAACTAAATAAAAATGAAATAATTGCGTTTTAGTTCATCTGCTTTTATGACAATGTGAGAAACTTTTGCTGTTAATTTCTCTAGACTGAATATTAATGCTGTTATATATTTGAGTTTATTCTCTCAGATACGTGTTGTTGATTTAAAACGCAATCGTAAAGTCGTATGCTGTTTAAGAAAGTTTCAATCCTAAAGAACGACATTTTCATTTCGATTATGTAAATAAATAATGGTTTCATAAGTCAGTGAACAGAGAATTAGATTTTCTTCATTAGAATTTAAATGATTTTTTGATTAATATTGGTCTTTTTATGTGTTTGAATATCTTTAAGTTTTATTTTTGCTCTTTTTACTTTAAATAATTTCATTGTATGTTTCTGCTGACAGTTTAGTTCTGTTTGTAATTTTCGAAAATAATCCTTGATTTTAAATCCGATATACGGAAATTGAAAGTTATTACCTTTTTAAATGCAGAAATGAACTACCTAATATAGATTTAGACAAATGTTTTATTTATCATACAAGCTACAATTATGGTATACTAACATATGATAAATAATCAAGATTCTATTAGGTTGGCAGGAAAATAATTGCTGTTTTTTGCACAAAAATTAGAGCTTGAAAAACAGAAAAAAATGAGAAAAGGTTAAAGTTATTATTTTTCTATCAATTTAATATTTATTTGTGTTCTTTAAAAAGTGCTCAATATTTTATTCGAAGGTAAGATAACAATTTTTTAACGATTGATCAGAATTTAATCGAATAATTTGTATTTCAGAATTATTCATACATCTGAAAACAATACTTTATGAATAAAATCTGTTTCATTAGATAACTAGTATAAAAATTGATACTTCCTTATAGGCAGGCCTGTTTAAAAAGGAAATATATATTTTTTAATAAATGAATTTTTTTTCATTATATGAACAACAAAATCTTTTATTCATCGAAAATTTTCAAGTAATTGATAATTGTCAATTTTTAATTTCTAGTTATTCGCACATAAATCTCAATTACATTATTCACAAAGCATTAAAGTAAAAAACTCACCTTTTAGATTATCTTAAAGGTTTCCATTTTATAACAACCAATAACTGAAGATTAAATATATCAAACGATTTACTGTGGCTGGATTCATATACTGATTTATAAATTGAGTTTTTAAAACATTCACCTGAAACCTACATCATGTAATATGTATCATAAAACAGGGCATTTGAGTCTTTTCGATTCAATAAAATCAATGATGGGATGTTTTACTCTCATTACATCTCATATGTAAGCATTATTAAAATTGTGTAATTTTAAAATTCGTACTGACCAACAACAAAAATCCATTTAAACAGTAATTTTCACTCTTGTTCATTAATTCACCTCATTTTGCTTTAGTTAATGGTGGTGTAAAAATGAGTTATAATACGTTTTATTCTACTATTATTCGCAAACAAAAAGTATACAACTTCTACGATTAATTTCTCTTAAATGACTATTGCTCTGTTTTCTTTATTATAAATTTGTCTATATTTATAATTCTACCGTGAGCTATTTATTAAATGAATTTAAATCAATATTTAACTTTTTCACAATACTGTCCTGGTACTGTGGCTAAATTCATTTTCACAATTGAATTCTTTTTCATTCCAAAAAGATTTTAGATGGCCAGTACTTTATTATTTGGAAAATAATAGTGTCATTGAAATACATATAAGCAATTGTCAAGAATTTTCATTAATTACAATTTAAATTAGAGGATTATAAAAATAAATTCATACAATCACTTGTCTGGAATAAATTACATTGTAGTTGAAATTATTAACTTTTTTTATTGAAAGATTGAGAAGAAATTCAATAAATATTTTTAGAATCAAATTTTCAGCTCTTGACAGATATATTCATAACGATTATTCTTTTTATTGTTATTTCCATGTTTAGATTCTTGTATTTTTTGTGATTCCAATAGTTATCTCGTTTTTTTTTTAAGATTTAGATCTGTATTTGTTATTCCAATTCTCAGTATCAGAGGTACATGTTTGTATCTGAACTGAAATATCAAATTTATCGACATAAATTTTAAAAAGGATATTTTTAGCTGGTAGGAAAATAAATGCGGTTTTTGTTTTCTGCATTCTAACCTTATTTTTTTTCAATGAAATTGTCATTTCATCGTGTTCAGGTTAATATCATTTTAAAGTGCATTTTTTGGTCTGTATTTTGGTAATATTGACGTTTTATTATTAATTTTGCTTTAAAATGGGATATTGAATTAAAGATGGAAAAGAACCAAATAAGAGCTATTTTTTGCATGAGTTAAAAACGGGAGGTAAATCAGGAGAAACTGCTCGTAAACTAAACGTGCTTTTTGTGTGGGTAACGTTAAGGAATGTGGGATACAGTGGCTGTTCCAAAAAATTCATACTATGGATGAGAGCTTTGAATACGGAGAAGGTCGCAGGCGTCCTTCTTCACTTAATAATGACCAACTGAAGGTGTTAGTTAAATCAGACAACAAAAGTTAAGTGTTTGTCATCCAACAGTTCTGTGCCACCTAAAACAGCAAGGAAAATCCAAAAAAGAGAAAAATGTATATGAAGTTGATGATCATAAACCGCAATTATTTTCCTACCAACCTAATAAAAAATCAGATATAAACAATCAGAATTTGCCAGTGAAATGAAAGACAATATTTATTGCAGATAATTTTTCAAATTTAACACATTTTTTGTAATTTATATTTTTTTGATTAGTCAAATACAATAAAAAAGAGTCAGTCGTCAAATATTCTGTATAATAAAAAAAAATATCAGATCTGAAAAGATAAAAGGTTTATTGCTTTTGTTCAACTCTTATTAATCTGATGTTATAATTTAAAAATATTTTGATCTCTTCTGATATATTTTCTAGTGTCAATTTCTTTATAAGTCTATAAATAACATTCAACAAACTATAAAAGTATTTTATATGACAAAATTACAACATAAATCTTCTTTAAAACACCTTACGAAACATCATGTCTCGTTAAACTCATTCCTGTGCACACGTTTCCATCCTTTGACGTTCGTACTTGCAGTATCTTTAAAAATTGTGCCATATAACCAGTTGTGACAATAGATACGACCGTCGTCGTCGTAAAAATAAACCGAGAAAAGAACCGGCTGTGCATCCACTTGTATAAGTCTTCACGTATTTCTCCTCTATAACTACTTATTTTGCTGCACAAGTCACTACCATGCAACGACAGTCGACATCACGTATGCATTATCGTAATCATTCCGCAGATGTTTTATATAAGTGCCATCTTTCTTGACCGATCAGTAATTTAAAATTGATCGCTTTCTAAAAAATTGATGCGTCCATAACTGTTAAACTATAATTTGAAGTCGTTTCCAGTGCGAGGGGATCGTAAAAAAGCCATTTTTCTTGGTCGTTCTGTGAGGAGTAAAAACGTATTTACGTTTTTTTTTCATCATTTGATTAAGTTGTGTACTGAATATGAACGGTTCACTACATACCGTGACAACATTTTATAGGTAAGAGAGTCATTATTTATATATATATATATATATATATATATATATATATATATTTGTACACCATAAGATATTTATATATTTTAAAAGCTATTACAAGATTATTGCTTTGGTTTATCGTTTTGATGTTTTAAATTATAAACAGTATTAACTGTATGTGGGACAAAACATTTATATTTAACATCAAAATATTGGTAAAAAGTCAATTTTTTAAATACAAGTTCATTCACTTAAATATTTGAATACTTAACTGTGTAAAATAGTATTTTGCAGCAGATTTATTATTAGTAACATCTGTCTATTCTGTAAGTGATACATTTTTTGATCATATCGTATAAAAAAATTATCAATAGATTTTTAATTATTGATCGTTTTTTATTCCTTGATTTTTTCTGATAGCCAGTTATAAAAAATACAGAAACAACTTAAAGAAATATCAAAAATTTTAAAAATTTTAGAAAATAAATAATCCTGATTAGAATAAATCAGTTCATTGACAGGGATTGTTTAGGAATAAAACAATAATTTCTTCATCTTCAGTTGAAGGTAAATACAAAAAGGGAGGATTTCAGAATAGAAAATTTTAAATTAATTTCTAAATTTTATATTCATGTTAAAAATTAAATATTTATCCATATAATTCTGATTTTTTCACTTTAATTTCATACTTAATCATTCTTAGCTAAGATCAAGCGAAAAATATTTGAAAAAAAAACTCTCATCCTAAATACGGGTAAATAGATTAAAGTTGTTTAAAATATCAGCTAAATTAGTTTAAATTAATACATATTATATATATATATATAAATATATATATATATATATATATATATATATATATACTCGTATATATATAAAGGTTATCTATAACAAACAATTTTTAAAAATACTTAACATTTACAAAATATTAATGAAAAATAATATAAAGTTATTATATGTTCAGTTCTTTGTATATTTTCATGCATATAAATAAATAAACCAATATAAATGCAGTTTGTTATATATATATATATATATATATATATATAGAAAGAGAGGAAGAGAATAATACGATTATATTTGAAAATTTGTTAAAGGAATAGATAAGACACACATGAGATAAAAAATACAGAAGTTCCATTTCAACGAAAACAATTCTTAAGATATAATCTAAAGATATATATATATATAAATTTTGTGTTTTTTATGGCACATATTTTATTCCTTCCCTTAAAATAGATTTATTGTCCTTTCTGATAGATTATTTAGTAGGAAAGTATGATGAAAATTTATTATTATTTTTACATTCATTATATTTAAATATTTTAAATTTAAAAAATCGTATTCTGTAGAATTACAAACACATTGTTTATACATATAATAATTTACTCTAAACTTACTTTAATGGAAAATAATTACCATAAATATACGAGAAAATATATAAAACAATAATGAATGCTTTTAAAGGCTTTGTATAAAACTAGTTCAAAAGTTAGTAGTAACATTTCTGTGCATAGGTAATGTTTTTGTTGGTTTTGTATACATTTTATATATTTTTATCTCTGTGTTTACATTAAAACTTGCTTGCATTAAATAATTATTTATTTAGAAATTACTGTGAAAGCATATTAATTTATCTATTAGATATATAGGAAAATACTATGTTAGAGGTAAGCTCATACATTAAATACTAATACAATTAATGATGAATTCTGTTATAACACAAATAGTTTTACATAAAAATAGTATTTGTTTTTTTAAAAAAAACGCAGTAATGGGTAATCTGTGACCTGTGGAAAAATCAATCTGTAAATTCTATGAAAATACCTCTCGAAGGTGAAATTAATTCGATCAAAGCAATACCAAACAAAGAGAATAAATTTGATCTAAGAAATATTTTCTGTATCAAAGCAAATAATAAGGGATACAAATTGTCAGTTTGGTCAAAATTCAATTTTAAAATTAAAATTTATACAATAAATATATAAATTAATATCACTTTAAAAGATGACTAACTTTTCTTATAGACAGGCGTTTCTTATATTTAAACATTGAAGATATTATATAAGAATATATATATATATATATATATATATATATATATATATATATTGTTGGAGTAAAAAATTATATATATGTATATATATATATATATATATATATCTATATAGTTGGAGTAAAAGGATATAACAGAAAATAATTACAGTGAAAATACCGGAATGAACATAAAACAAATAATGAAACCTTTGCAGGCATTAAATAAAAGTAGTTTAAATGTCACTTGCTAAATTATGCAAGTTGTATTTTAATCAAGTTTACTTCTTTGTAAAAGTTTTTTTCTCTTTGTTATTTTCCTATTTTTTTAAGTTAATTTACTCAGATGCTGTATGTACTATTTTATATATATATATATATATATATATATATATATATATATATATATGTATGTATATATGTATATATTTACATATATGTAATCATATACAGAGTGATTCAACTTAAGCTTTCACACAAAAATATTAAAAAAAACGTAAAAATCAAAAAAAAAAATGTTATCTCCCATTTAGTATTTTATTTTAAGTGTATTTTAGTATTACCTTGAACTAATATACCAAACAAAAATAACACTACTTTTCTTAACCCTTGAGCTCCCTTTTAATTGTTCCATATGGAAGCCTAAACTGAATCACCTATATAAACCTTTATATAATGCAAAACTGAAAATTCGGATATAGTGTTTCCCTCATCTGTTTTTCTGTAATTGAATAGTCCTATAAAATAATAAATATTTCATTCAAAACGTTGTTCTATTAAAATAATGAATATTTATTTAAAAATATTCAAATTTATTTAAAAAAAACTACTTTTAATAATTTGACAGTACGTTTATGGAACAATGTTTTTTTTTTTTGTAAAAGTGTTGAATGGTTTTTACAATCATGTTTCAATTAATGAATCTATTATATTATTTAAATTATGTTCTTAAATTAATTCATTAGTTAAAACCTTTTATTCCGTCTATTAAATTCACTGAATTGATTTGCATAAACTTAGCTTTATTGACAATGTATTTCTTACATTGTGGTTGAATTTACTTTCACAAATAAAATTTTTATTCGCTCCATGAACCATAAACATTATTCGGATCAAAAATATTTACTAATTGATTACTTAATATATTCAATCGTTATTTATGTTCATTTTAGTTACTCTTGGTTAAGATAATAAAGTTTTCGTTATCTTACTCCTTCAAGTATGATCATATAGTCACTGAACCGCATGAAAAGCAACAATCTAAAATAATTATTGATCCATTATTCAATATTTTTGATTATAAAAAGACATGATTTAGCGTTTGAGTGGAGGAAATTTATTTGTGATAGTTTTATTAAAATATATTCTTGTGTAAACACAAAGAAAGATCCGGAATAATCGAATTAATAATTTCATGTATGATTCATTCTGATTGTATGATTTGTTCAGCTTTGGGAGGGAAAAATTGTAATACATAAAACGTACAAAAAATGCTAAAATAGTGGAAAAAGTCCGAAAATGCATTACGAATTCATCGACTCACAACCACCATCTTTTTTTCAACAAGGGATTCGTCAGTTACCCGACAGTTGGAGTAAAGTTATATGAAATAATGGGGGATATTTTGAGGGTTGAAACTTATTCCATTTCTCTGTAAATATTTTTTGTAGAGAAAAGGTACCAAAATAATTTGTTCATTTGATCAAATCTTATAAGTAAAATATTGTCATTGTAATCCTTTTTGCTTAAAATTCAATATTTACTATGTTACTTAATACACGAATCTATTTTAATTTAAACATTTTTTAGTGGAACAGTATCTTAAATTATTCAATTTCTTTCAATAATCACAATTGTTCAAGTTTATTGATATATAAAAACACTACAGACGCAGATCTTCATCATTTTTTTTAATTTCTAAATGAATATTTTTAAAAATAATTTACTGAATTAATTGGTTACTAGATTGAGCCGACTTATTATTTTTATTAATCTTCATTGTGTTTTTTTCGTGCGGATTTACTTTTTATTATTTTTGCGAATCTTGTAGGTCACGTCCGAGTTTGTTTTTTCTTTTACGATGGGTTTTGACCACCATTATTTTCGAGTAAATCTTAATTTTAAAACCAAGATCTATCTGAAGATGATCTACATTGAAACCAATCATAGAAGAAAAAAATTCGTACGTAACATAGAATTATTAACAGTAGGTGCACAAGAAAACTACACATTGAATTTTCATAAATGAATGTTTCTACATCTCACAAACAAGAAAATAATTTCTGAGCTAAAATGTTCAATAATTATTGATAATTTTTGGTTGTTGATTATTCTTTTTTCAATGGTGATGCACATTCATCTTCATATCATCAAAGTATATATTGCATTCATCTAAATTTGAGATAAATATCATAATTTTATATTAAAAAATGATATTTTAGAAATAAATAAATAAATAATAATATTCATATTTAATTAAAGAATGTTATTTTAGTAAAAAAAAAATGAAAATAATAGCATGGAAGAATTTTTAGTAAATATTAGTTGTTCTATCTGATAAAGATTAAATTCAAATGTAAAATTAAGGAGAAAACCTGTAAATATTAGTTGTGTAAGTTAATTCAGTGCCCTTTTCGATAAAAAAATCAATATTTATAGAAAAATTGAATATATTTCAATCCTCAAAATATCCTACATTATTTTATATAACTTTGCTCCATTTGTTTGCTTAGTGACGAATCACTTGTCGAAAAAATGGCTGCTTTGAGTCGACAAAGTGATTAATGCATTTTCGTACATCTTCCACTGTTTTAGCATTTTTTACACATTTTATACTTCACAACATATTCCTCCAAAGTTAAATAAATCATTTTCGTGGCTTCGGTAACATTTTTTTTCAATTGAAATACGAAAAGGATGCAATTCCTAATATGTTTCTTTTTGGACCCCATCGTGTCCACTACTGTTTTGTGAGGTTATGTCAATTGCTTGACCAAGACATATAGTGTTTTTAAATGTTAAGTTTGGCACTGAAAAATTCTAAAACGACGAGAAAATATTTTAATTTAAAATAGAGTTACGATTGATTCAATTTAACACAGAATTAATTTTTACACCTAATATTATATTTTCAAAGAGGAATAAATTGAAATCTTACATTTTGGTATCATTTTCTGCTGTATTTGCTTAGAATATACGACGAAACTAAGAATATGTAACAGTTGATGATTTATTTTAACAAGAACTCTGTCGAAGTGCTGTAAAACCCCAATAATCAATCATCCAGAAGAACCTTAACCATACGATTGTTTTGTCTTAAGCAAGAGTATTCTTTTTATTATTTCAATGAGAAATATTTTTGTTATAATAACCACTTTTTAAGTTATCTATGTTGAGGTCATAATTAGAATATAATTCAATTATAATTTATAGATCTGGAGATAAAGTTTGATTCGTACAAAAAATATATGTCACTGTTGTAGAAATGTTTAATTTTCTTATATTTATCTACGTTTATATATTTTCGCTGTGTGTCTGTGTATGTATGTGTGTATATGTATGTGTGTGTATGTCCATGTATATGGCTTTGAATTAAAGCGAGAGCTTAATAGAAAATAATTCCCGCAAACAAAAAATATATATCAGGAAGTACATAAAACAAGTAATGAAACCTTTCGGAGACATCAAATGAAACTAGTTCAAAAGTCAGTTGTAAAAAGTGTCATCTCGATGTAAAAGGTACGCTATAACATTTTCGAGCATGATATCATTACGTACTGTCGAGTACCTAGACTTTTTGGGCTTGTGTCTTAATGCCTGTAGGAAATACGGGACGGTCGGATATATATATATATATATATATATATATATATATATATATATATATATATATATATATATATTGTTTGGATGTGTACCAAGAATGGTGGTAGTGTCGTGTAGTAGAGAGAGACTATCTCACTAGTGTTCTGTTGAAGTCGACTGGTTGTGTGATGTAATCAAACGTAATCGCCCTTTAACCTTTCAAACATTATTACAGCAGCGCCTGCCAACGCTACAGACACTATTACCCCATTCCGGATAATACGAGAAATTCCATTAATTGTGTCGCACGCGGTATATTGTATATTTAACGTGTCAGTTAACCATAAATAACATAATAACTTTATGACAGATATGTTCGTTTTCCATGCATAAACATAATATGAGACACATTAGATTTCGTATTCATCCATTTTTAAATATATATATATATATATATAACAAAAAGGAAAATAAGGAACTAAATATTTATTAAAAAAAATAATTAAAATTATTTGCTCGGATGACATATTTTATAGCGTTAATTTTAAATTAAATTTTATGTGCTCTTTTTTCATTTCAAAATGCAGTTATTATAGAAAAGTAACAAACAATTATTTCATTTTAGATTTTTATATAAAATACTATTTTACAATGCTATTCGAACTGAAGTTTATTAAACGTCAATCGTATGGTTTTTAATAAAAGTGTGTCAGGAGCTTGAACTGAAATTTAGAAAAAACATCTAGACAATTCATTTAACAAAGTTTAATATAAATTTTATTTTTTGAAAATCAATTTGGATTTTTTTAATATTAAGTGGCTGTTTTCTGATATATTGTGCGGTCTTTTATTTTTTTTAATAAATTTCTATTGACTTGTTAAACTGTATATTGTAATTCTTTATTACATGTTTGATCATTTTTATTTTATAGGAAAGTATGTGTGTTTATATATATATATATATATATATATATATATATATATATATTTACAATATATATCAAAAACTATTTCACTAAATAAATTTTTGTCGTTACTTTAAAGAATTTTTAAATATTTTAAAATTAATAGTCTACGCTTCAGATAATAAATTCTAAGTTACTATCTAAGGTGTATAAGTATTTTATATATAATAACATGACTTTTTTAACTCCTGCGCCCCATTTTATTACTTCCCATATGGAAGCCTAAATTGATTCTCTCTCTCAATCTCTTCCGCTTTCTCTCTCTCTCTTTCTCTCTCTCTCTCTCTATATATATATAATGTATGTATATCAATGGTCTTGTATTTGAATGAAAAATATATATATATATCCCAAATACACAGTACCCCATTCACGACTAATTGATATTTTCTTCCGTGAAAAAGCAATGAAAAAAGTCTTTTCCTCATGCATGGCATTAACCACGACGTTTTTATGCGACATTTTTTTTGTGGATCGTTTCGAAAAGGAGCCGAAGCAGGACAAAAAATACGGCTTCCTCTTTAATAATTAACTTTTTCTACACGTTCAGTCGACAAAGATTGCGTCTCCGTAAAAAAAATACACACAGGTCGCAGCAATCCAATTTACACATATAAATTAAATTTCATACCCAGAGGCTACGCCATCGGTGTACATGTAAGAATCCGCCAGTCGAATGTGTCGTTCGAACACGGGAACGCGGTCGAAACGGGCGCATATCAACGTTATTTCCATGCCGGGTCGTTATGAACGCAGCGTATGTCGTAATCCATGCAATTTATTCTCATCATTACGTATAATTTCCGCATTAAATTCAGTTGACAAGTTGAATTTGTCCTGGCTTATTGCAGCCTTATGAGAATCCTGTATGTAGTGTGACAGTGGAACGTACGTGGAACAGAGACGCGGCCATGTCGATTACATGTATCGCAGGTATATCTGTTTCTCTCTCACTGTCTGTCTATTATGGGGTTCTGTGTTAGTTCCGCTATATTCAAACATGCCTTACGTTTACGTTTTATATAAATTGAATTTAGTTTAAATTCGTGGTTATGTAATAAAAACGAAATGCGATAGAAAATTGGAAGAATGTCCGGGATGGATCACGGATTGTATATATTTGGGTATTTTTATATTTTTATGTACAACAAACACATGAATACTCAGAAAGACGCCTACATATATATGTATATATATATATATATATATATATAATATATATATACATATATATATATATATATATATATATATATATATATATATATATATATATATATATATATATATATATATATATATATATATATATATATATATATATTGTGGATTTGTTAGAATTTGATTGATTTCCTACACTGGTCCTTTGTGTACATTGAATACTTTAAATTGGTATTTTTATATTCTGCTGTAGTATATATTTTTATTAGAATCCATAGATTTATTCATATATACCAACCAAAGTTCACAGTTTCGATTTTTTTACTATATATATATATATATATATATATATATATATATATGTATGAAGGAATGTATTAAAAATATATGAATAATGTTCGGAATTTTTTTATGAAAAATAGATGTGTATAAAACGTTATTCAGCTTTTTGCATCGAAAATTTCATATCTGAATATGGAGAATTGTTTAATATTTAATAATTGAGAAGATATATGTATAGATATTAATTTTTTATTTCAAATCGGCTAAAATATTAAAACATGTATTTATCTAGATATTTTTTTTGTTGAAAAGGTTTGTTTGTTTCCTGGAAATGAGGCTGAAATAAAGCATTAAAAAATCTTATCCAAACTAAAAAAAATTTTTTAGGGGAACATATTGAGATTTGGTTCGATTTTGATATTTATTCAGGTTATAAGAGTTATGTTTTGCTTTATAACGTAATGCATTTGTAAATAGTCTTAAAAATCAAATATATAGCTTCATAATTCTCACAGAGTTTGATCACCTTCTTAAAAGTTTTTAAATTTTCCTAAACATTCCTTATTTTTAATTATAAAAAATCGGTATTCTATTTATTATTTTTTATTAACTTTTTTATATTCTGTAAAAAACAATTTATTTACTAGTATCAAGATAGTTAGAATGTTAAAATTTAAATTTAAATAAAAATGTATATACTGGTATTAAGTACGTTAAAAATTTAATATAAAATTTTATATTAAATTTTATGCACAAGATATTTTCATTCGGAACTATTCTTCTGAAATATTCAAAATAATTTTAAATAAATTAGAGGAAAATTTATAATAATTCTCTACGAACTACAGATTTAATTTTTCTGTTCTTTTTTCATACGAATATTTATAAAATAAAATTCTGAGTTTGTAGAAAAATCATTTGAATAACACACAAAACATTGTTCTGATAAAAAATGTTCATTAAAAAATTATTGATCAGAACAATATTTTTGGAGTTTGTATGCTGAAAAACAGTAAAAATTTCATGTTATGTTAAAAATGTAAAATGTTACTGTTGTAATAAAAAAGAAAATAGTTTTTTGAAGTTTTATTTTAAATATTTTTTTACATTTCATATCACTTATACAGTACAAAAAAATCTTTATAACCATTTTTTTTTCTGAAAATTCAAACATTTTTTATTATATTTTAACTAAAAATTAAAACATATACAACGAAAAATTAATATATCATTTTTTTGATATATATATATATATATATATATATATATGTGTGTGTGTGTGTGTGTAGAACTGCATATGAATATGTATATTTCAAAACGTTAAGAAAAATCCGTCTACCTGTATCTTCTATACGAGTGTATTAAGAATCACAACATTCGATAACAAATCTTGATAAGTAAGAAAATTGTATAGTTTTCCTCTCAGTCATCTACAAATCCGATACAAAACAAACATAAAAATCATAAATAAAAGACTTAGAACCGTTTCAGATGCTATATTCTTAGAACAAAATGGATTTACAGAACGCCGTTCTTGTATTGACTATATATTCACAATAAAAGAAAGAACAGAGAAACGTAGAGAATTCGACCTGGAAACACATATATAGCTTGTATAAGGACAACGGGAAAGCTTTTGATCGTGTAAATATAAAGTTGATATGAAAAAAACCGCTGGGACAAAGAGATGTACTGAATATTTTGAGGAAGTCATGAGAAATGTTCATTTTTTAACTGTTATGTTCGTCGATGTGGGAGGATTGGGTATAGTTTATCGTTTTAATCGCTTTTGTTTTAAAAATACTGGTTTTATTTTTATTTGCTGATTTTTCAACATATAAGTATCCTGGAAGTTTCCGAAATAGATTTCGTTATTTTCAAAGAGCTTGGAGGTATATTTCTATATTAAACCGAACTTGTTTTCAACGATTTGTTGACACATTCAGAGTTTTATAAACTGATATTTCCATTTAAAACCTACCGCATTTCTATTTTAGTCTATTTTTTATTTCGTTTAGTTTTTGTATTCTTTGGATAAAATTTGTATTCATATCTTTAGAATTAGTTCATTATTATCAGCTTTGAACACTTTTGGAAACATAATACTAACATTTCTATTTATAATATTTTTTTTTATTTAATAATGCACATTCATGTTTATAAATGAAATTACAATTTCCTGTTCTTTAACTGTCTAAATATTATAGTATTGGTATAGAACTGGGCACAAACAAGATTCAAAAATGATAAATAATCAATTATTGAACATTGTCGATGATGAGTAAAAAATTCATTCGTGAAAACCTCTTGGGATTTTTTAACAAGTGTTAAAAATATTTCTACTAAAAATAGAAAATACTTTCTATAAATAATAAATCAATATTGTTTTTTTTTTTTAAAAATACAATTGAATTATCTCCATCTGATCAGTTGAGTATTTAGTTGGATTAGTGCTCTGATGATAATGAAATCATTATTGAAATGTGTATAAGTCATTATCAAAATGATTAATAATCGATTACTAAATATTTTATTCGGAATATTTTTAATAGTGCAGAATTAACTTTTTTTTATTTACTTTAAAACTTTTGTTTTAAATAAATTTATCTGTCAAACAGATGAAAGTTAGACACTTGGTTCCTCTCCAGGAAATATTAAGATTTTTGAGGAAAAAAATTCAGTAAAATAAATAATTTGATTTAAGTAGCAAAAATCCGATTAATTTTTTTATCATGTCTGATAAATAGTTATTATGTCGAAACGTTGTATTTTAATATTGTATGCTTTCTATTATTTTAATATATATTTACATATATATACATATATATATATATATATATATATATATATATATATATATATATATATATATATATATGCGAATCATGGTACATATGCCAGAAATAAGTGTTTAAATAGCGCTCGCCTATTATCCCGTACCGACAATAACAAACAAACAACAACAGTAACAGCACCGCCGTCGACCCCCGTGCGCTTCATATTGAAAATCCACCCTAATTTCTCATTCCGTAAATATTTTCGGTCTGATGACCGCATTGAACGTGTTCAATCGAGGGTACTTTATTCGTGAATACTAACTATACATATAAGCGCGCGCGCAGTTTAAATAGTCTTTATCCTTTCGCGTTTCCATGTTAGGACGCGTCATGCAGGACAATGATATTATTCACTTGGTTGTGTAATATGTTTAAAACCCTATTTCTAGTTCTCTCACAGCGAACGTCACATACGATATGTTAAGTCAACTGGAAATTTACTTTGACTTGTAATAGTATTTTGTTGCCTGTTATGGTTGGTAAATCGACGTCGGTGAGCGTTCACTGATTTTTTTTGACATTTTGTCAGCGGTATTAAATAAATATTTCGAATGGATAGGTGTATTCTTCGTCGGGGAATCTAATATGTTCTCTTCAAGTCTCAAAGTGTATGTGTGAGCACATATCGTCTATTGTACATTTTTAAAAAAAATTGAATATGCTACACATGGATTAGTAATTGAATATGCGTTTAAAAATACCTTTTGTGTTAGATAGAATAGTATTTTAAATTTATAACTATCGATAGAATAAAAATATTACATTTTAATTGAAAATACACTTAATTACAAATTTATTTCCTTTATAAAATCATTTTTAAAATTGTATTAAATTCTACTTCTTAATCTTCTGAATCAACAAAAAAAAATCGTACATAAGTTTTAGAAATTGGACTAATATTCAATATACCGTAGGTTTCAGTCTAGATTTGTAGTAAATATAACTTTTAATTTAAAAATTCACTTAAATATTTTCATAAACTAATTCATTTTCTCCATACTAACCAAAAAAACTGTTAAGTAAATAATTATTGATGGTTTTTTATTGCTGCTTATTTTGAGGCGATATCTTCATCATAAAAGTATCAATGAAGAGAAAAATCTAATTCTAATCTTCTCCTGTATTTTTATAAAATCACTAATTTTAATATAAGTATCAAACAGTTCACTCTCCTAGTTATTTTTTATATTATTATTGTACTAACTTACTGTTTAAAAAACTAAGACGGTGTTCTTGTTAAGTGTTTAATGTATATTGAATTTATGTATGTTTCTGTTTTTTGTTTATTTCTATTATTTTTAAAGATTGTACTTTATTTTAAATAATTTTTAAAATACTTGTTAAGGTTGAAAGTTTTTAAAAATATTATGTGTTATTTATGATAATTGCCGGTGATGAATTATAGATTCGAAAGGTTTAATGTGCCTTAATATTTGCATTGATATACAATAAATTAATTAAAAATTAGAAAAAGGAATTTAAACTTATGAATGTTTGAGAAATAAATTTCTGATATGAGTGAATTGACTTTCATAAATGAATTATTTCTCCACCTCACAATTAAAAAAAAATATTTTAGATTAAAAATATTCAATATATGATTATTTACTATTTAAAGTTGTTATTTGTATGAATTTTAGTGGTAATGCCAACTAAAGAATGTTAGTCTAGAAAAATCTATTTTTTTCTGACGATTATAGAAGTCAGTGGAATACGTATAGATAATAATGAAAAATAATCATCTATTATACACTTTTAAGAAAGTTATTTATCATTTTCGGAATAAAAAGACAAAGTGAATTTAGCTACAATGTCAGAATTGTGTTGTGATATTTCAGGGATTTTTTTAAAAAAATACAAGTGAAATTTGAATTATAATAAAAACATTAAACTTACTTAAACACTATTTTGAAATATGAAAGATTAATTTTCCCTACAACTGTAATCTACTTATTCAGAAAGGTTTATTCGTAAGTGAAAAGATATAATCAGAAATAATAAAAATTAATTTAGTTTTCAATGCTGAAATTTAATTATTTGAAAATAAGTCATTAGTAAAAAAAATGTGTTTACATAACCACTTGATATTAAAAAATATCAGTCCAAGTTTTATGAATTTCACCTGAAAAATTTTATAAATATATTATTTATATTTATATTTCCAACAATTTTTATTCGATAATGAACATAAATTTCAATAAATTCATTTAGAATGCTCAGTATTTTATTTCACTGAAGATGATGGAATTGCTATTGCTGGAAATGAATTCGAAATACGGATAAACAATAATCCATTATTGAACATTTTTGATTAAAAACATTTTTGTAGTTTGTGGAACGAGTGAAAAAATCTTTTGTATCACAAATTCTAAAAATTATACGAATACGAATCTTGTTTTCTGTCAATTAAAAAATATTCATATTTTCGTTAAATATCTATTAAGATTTTTCAACAAATTTGTATAAAATGTTCTTAAGATATAGGCATTAAAAATCACTTAGAAATTCAATTTTTAAATGCATTAGTTACTTATTTATATAAATTTTATTATCACTGAAATATTAATAAACATGAAAAATAAATAATTACTATGTTCGTATCAATAAAACGTTACTTTCTCAAAAATATAAAAGTAAATCATATTCTATTCATTGTAATTATTTATATTTTTATGACAAAATACTCAAAGTTTTTTTTAAATGTTCAGATAGAGGATAATACTTTTTCAATGATTGATCAGAATTTAATCACACAATTTGAATCAATGATCTATTTATAGATCTAAAAATAATTCGTTTATGAATATGTGTTTTAATTGATTACTAGTTTGAAAATTCGTATTTAATTTTTTTAAAAAAAACTTTTTTATTTAATTAAAAACCTTTTTAGGAATATAAAAATGTTTACAAGATATATAAGTTTGAATCAAATATATTTATCAGTGGAACTATAAAAAATCATTTTACAGCAAAGAATTTGACTGTTCGGTCAGTGTGAAAGATAAAAATAGATTTTAGTAACATATATGCCTATATATATATATATATATATATATTAACAAGCATGCGAATGTAAATAAATATGCAAAATAAAGAGAGTATTTAAAACAGATTACCATTTACACGTATTTCTACTTGAACTTCATAAATATAAATGTTATTTTAATACTTGTTTCTATCACTGTCTGTTTAATATATTGATATTTACAATATATTGATACTCAAATATTAGAAATATTCCAGATTTGAATTTATAAAAAAATATTCGATAAAGATTTTTATAGAAATTATATTTAGAATATCTTATTTATTCATGGTCTAGTTCGTAGAAATGTGTTTATTTTAAAAATATCTCCGTTTTCTTTTCAGTGATCGAAAATGAATTGAAGTAGAAAATGATTTAAAATGATATTACGCTTAGATTAATTTCTAGATTTTTTTTAATATATTAGTATTTTTAACCATTAAAATAATGATTTAACTCTAGAACTACTATATCAGTCACAATTACTCTTATTACTATTTTTCTTAAAAATTTCTAGTTTACATTATATTTTTTTCCCTGAATGATGTCATGACTTTTGCAGCGATATATAAATAATTAGTATTATGAATTTTATTTTTTCTCTATTTTATGAAAACGAGAAATAAATTTGTATCATAACTGTTTATACTGACACCAGTCAAAATGACTGGCGCGAGTCGAGATGTGAGAGTGATAATGAGAGAGCCTATAGCTTATTATCTGTGAAAACAATATAAATTTTCAGTCATTAATTTAAGTTTACAGACGTCGAATGTGAATTGATGTTTTTGTTGTAAATATTGTATGAATAATTATTAGGAACGTTATTCTGAATATTGAAATTTAATTCGTTAAATTTGTACATTTTTCTTGTCTTTTTTTAATTTAAAATTTTATGAGATGATTTTCCCATCTATGCAACTATAAAAAACAAATTAGACAATAACGAATTAAATTTTAAAAAGTAGATAAAAATATTATTCTTCTTTACTTAAAAAAATAATTCACTAGACAGAACTTTTAGTGATTTTTTTATTTTAAAATAAATTCTTATCAGACATTTTTACAAATCATTTTTTTTACCAACACTAAAAGCCACAAATAATTTTCCGTTCAAAAATATTCAATCATTGATTATTGATTATCTTTGATTGTTGTTTATGTGGATTTCAATGGAAATACAAGCATCCTCAGAGTAATGACGTACAGAATTTTTTTTAGAGATTTTTCTGTTCCTTTGCTGAATAAAACACAGTACTTGATCTACATTTTGAAAAAAAAACTTTTTTAAATTGTATCTAATATCCTTCTCCTATTAGAATATATACAATCTAAGTATAAAAAATAGGAACAACAATTAAAAATATATTTTATTTAATTTTTTTTCTATCTGATAGACAATTTTCGCCATCTATTTGTTAATAAATTGTAAGTTTTTTTATAACTTTAATTAGTTTGTAACATTTTCTAGATAAATATTTTTCAGGTTTTTTCTTACACAAAAATTGGTTATTTAAAAAAGATTTATGTTATTAAAAAAATTCAATTTTTCGTCCCATACATTTTACTTGATTCTGAAAAAAAACTGATGGAAATTTTTATACATTACTCCTACTGCGAATTTTTTATATAAGTTCAATCTTTGTCTTGTAGCAATATTTTAACGAATTCCTTTCACTTATATGAATATAAAATATGTGCAAGAGGATATTGTGTGCGAGAATATGGGTGTGCATATACAAATATATATATATATATATATATATATATATATATATATATATATATATATACTTGTGTGTGTATTTGTGGATATGTCAAAATTAGTTAACCAAAAATATTTTTATGTTGCAAAACTGACAAGTAAGAATGTAAAAAAGTAAACGTCAAATGCTCGTACGTCATTGTTAAAAGTTACAGTGATAAATATATTAACATATATCGAGCTGTAAAGGAAAAAAAAAACACCTAAAAAGAATGAAATGTGACAGCTGTGTTTTATATCGTTGCTTGTAAGTTGACAATAGCTCTTTCATGAATTATTATTTGAAAATGGATTCGAAATGGAAATTTATTATGTCCGGAAAAAATTCTGGTTCCCGAAATATATTTCAATTCTGTACATATATTTCCTTTTCGTTATGATTTCATTCATATAGAATTTTTTTACACATCTAAAAAAATGTTCGCGAATTAAAGCCTGTTTAATATTTCTTTTTCAGTATTCGATGCTAAGTAATGCAGATTTATGCTTGATATGTATGTACATGTAACAGTATAAAATTTAATGATTTATTTTTAGTCACTATTTTTGATAAATAGTATCTATCGGTCGGTTTGTCTTTACAGAAAATTTCTGTTAGGTCTGAGTTTACAGTTTAACATTTGTTGCTATTATTATAAATTTCAATAGAAAAATAACTCATTTTGTATAAATATTTAATAATTGTATGTTTGGTATTTGCTTTATTATTTTTTAAAATCATATAATGTATGATATCGTGGCGAACATTCTCCTGTATGGTTCCTGTATGGCGACATATGACTAGGAATCCTTCTACTATACATTTCTGTATGGCGACATCCGACTCATGAGAGTTAATTAAATTTTATTTCTTCCCTCTGTCTGTTTCTCTCTCTATATCTGTATATATATATATATATATATATATATATATATATATATATACACAAAAGATTTAGTTTTAATCCTATAATTTGATATATCTGCATACTTTAATTTAATTTTTATATTTTTCTATAGTTTTAGTACAGTGACAATTCACTTTCACAAATAAATTATTAAACCCCATTCTAAAAACTACAAAAAATCGATTTTGAATCATAAATCATTTATATGGGGTTTTAAACCATAAAAAACCATTTGTTATTAAAAATACATTTTTTTTCTATAAAAAATATTAAATTAGTAATTATTGATCCTTTGTGATTGTTTATGTGGATTTTGATGGTGGTGACATCATCCTCAGAACGCTGATATAAAACAACCTAATTTAAAAACATTTGTTTTGTAGAAAAATTTAATAACAGACTTTTTAGTGCCCTAAATCCCTAATTTTGGCAACAAAAACGGGTATATTTGAATTTTTTATTTTTTTTTTAAAAGAAACAATCTGTTATTTATCGGTAAAGTACTTATAAAGTGATTTATTTATTATAATTAGAAATTAGATTATAAAAGAAAACTTGTTTTCAACACTATTTTGCCAAAAAATTATTAAAAATATTTTAAAACTTGTAATAATACTTTATTGTACTTTTAGCCTGGATTTTGTCTTAAAACTTCTGAGAGATACTAATTTTTTTTTATAAAACTGACTGATTTATGACAAAAAACTGCCATATTTTTATGTGTCTTTTTTCTTTAGAAGATGTAGCCTGTAGAAATTTGGATATTTTTTAAAAACTGATTTTATTTAACTGAGAAAACGTTTTAATTTTTATCAAAAAAAATAAGAATTGTACAAAAATAACATGTTTTTAACAACAATGTGCATGCATAAATGATAGCGATTTTTGCCACTAGAATCACAAAATAATCGTACATCGAACACACAACTAATTTATTACATGAATTTAACATACAGAATACATTCAATAATGAAAAAACCAATTTTCCATTCCATTTCCAGTTTACATTAAATCATATGCGTCAACTGTTCGTGATCTGACAATAAAAATAGAATACATAATAGATAATCCGTCCAAACAAGAATTCGAAAAAAACAATTCATGTATTCGAAAAATGTATTGTGTGAGAACCCGTTGTCGAAACATAATGTAGTGGATTGAAAAAAAAATTAAATGGAAACTAAACGGATGGTTAACTGGCATTTTAAAGGCTTATTTAAGGGTAACTTGGTTAACCCTTCGACGTGATGTATGTTAGAACGTATGCTAATGAGTGGGATAAACGCGTTCGAAATATATTTGGAAATGTGTTGCATGTCACGAATGAACGAATTTGTTGGTGAATTGTTTATTTTTTTATTTTACGAGAACGCTATTTCAATTTTGGCGATTGTAACCTGGAATGTTTATTAAAAAAATTCTGTTTATTATCAGATGCGCGCGAATAAAAATTGTAATGATATTTTTATTCCATCTGAATTAGAAGTATGATTATTTAAAGGTACTTTTTTAATTAATAAGAGATGTTTCTAATTTAATTTATTTTTAGTGTTTTTTTTTTATTTTCATTTATATATAAAAATATCAATTTAATATTTTTTTATAATTATTACAAAACTTGTACCTTATCAGCATTGAACATAATTAAACTTAATAAATTGCACGAATTTTTGAATAAGATCTCATTCTGATATTTTTCTACAATGATGGTTTTTGGTACTCTGGATGAATTTACATTCATTCATACCTTATTGCCCTAACTTCAATTTATATAAAAATTGTTGCATCTAAATTTAAAAATGTCAATCTATAATATTAATCCTTTGCACTCGGAGATTTTTTTCATCTCACCTACCAGCAACTCGAAGATATTTTTTAACAAAATAGTAAGTAACAAATAACTGCTAATAAAATGATATAGCATTGTAAATAATTTCTTTATTCAAATAAAACTTCAAAAATACATTTATTAATTCGTTTGTAAAAAAATAATATTATTTGTCAAATTTACAATCCCCCTCCGGGGGGACAGTCGAGTAGAAAACGTTATTAATTAATTGCTATTCTTTTCTAGTTTCAAAAGACAATCAAATAAATGAAAATATGTATTTAACCTAGTTATAAAATGTATAAAATTATGATTTCTTGCTGAAAATTTACACACTTTATTGGATATTTAAAGAAATTTTATATTTACAATACAATTCTAACACTGAGGCTAAATTAACTTTCATAAATGAATTCTTTTTTCATTTTAAAAACTACAAAACGTTTTTCAGATCGAAAGTATTCAATAAATCATTATTGATCATTGTTGATTGTTACTTATTCATATTTCGATAGTGATGACAATATCTGACATGACATGACTATGACATTATCTTCAAAGTAACAAGGTATAGAAAAATTTGAATTTTGATTCTTGTAGTTACTCAGATGAAAAAATAATTTATTTGTGAAATAAGTGATGAAAAATTATCATTTTTTAAAACAATTTATTGGCTAAAAATTTTTTCAGATGATTTTTAAAGTGAAAAAATAATTAATCATTACAAAATCTTATACTGTTAATAAATTTCTTCTCGTTCGTCAAATATGAATAATTTTTTTGACCAAACACTTTTCTTTATACAACGTTTGATAATTTGATTTGGTACAACATATCATACTGCAAATTAATTTTTACTCTATCACAAAACAAGCAAACTATTTCTAACCAAACATTTTCATTAATTGATTATTAATTATTTGAAATGCCTCTTTTATGCTTTTTGATATCAACATCATCTTCAAGTATTAAAGCACCTATACCTTACTTTCCATCACTGTACTTGAGAATTTTATCAATTAAAAAACACTATGGCCTAGAAAATATTTTGTGTGTTATGGAGTCAAAATTTTGTTTGCAAAAGTGATATTATTTACATATTAAAAAAATCTTGCAATGTCTTCTCAAAATGAAATTTGAATCAAAGATCAACAACAATTTCACCACTTAAATTTATGAGAAAAGTAATCACTGATATTCATATTATTTTAAACAATATCTACAAAATGAATATTTATGTTTGTATGAATCGTTTATTCACTTGAAATGTTATTATTATTGTTTCAACTGAATAATCATAACTTATTTCGAATACAGTGATGAATATCCTATTATAGACTAGAATATATCTCTCAAATGATTATTTATACTATGTTTATACATATATTTATATATATATATATATATATATATATATATATATATATATATATATGTATGTATGTATGTATGTATGCATATATGTATGTATAATATGTAATACAAAATTTACAGAATTTACCATTTAAACAATGTTAGTTGTGCTAGTTAGTTTGTCTTAATTTTAAATTTATTCAAGAGTATTTTAATTTCTGTTTATATAACAATAATATTCTTTATTGGTAAATGTGTCAGTAATAAAATGCAGTATCAACTATAAGCTACTAAATAATATATATGTTTTCTTGTAATTTTAATGTATATTTTAATAGTTTATATTTTTAATAATCAATGTGTTACAAGTTCGATATTGGTTTTAAGTATGCTAACTCTTTATGTAACATCTTTATCAACTTTATCTCTACCTAAAAGTTCTAAGAACGATGGTATCGTTATACAAATGTGCATAAGTGACAATCAAATATAATTAACAATCGTTTATTGAACATTTTTTATTAGAAAAAAATGTGATTTTTTGAAATATGGTGATTTGTGGAGAAAGTAAAAGATTCGTTTATGGAAATGTAATATTTTCTATATTTTCTTAATCAGTTCTAAAATAATTAATTATTTTAATCTATTGAAATGTATTAAAATAGTTTCTTATCAATACCTACATCAAAACCATCGTTCAGTTTGTGCCTCTTTTACCACTCATTTTAAACTCATACAAAATTGTTCTTATATTCTTTTTTCCGTCTTTAATTCAATAGCCCAATTTGTTGCAAAATTATTATTAAAACCAAAGTCGAAGTTACCGAAATACAGACCGAAAAATGCATTTTAAAATAATGTTAACATGATCATGATGAAATGACACTTTCATTGAAAAAATTAAGATTAGAATTCAGAAAACACAAACTGCAATTTTCCTACCAACCTAATAATAATTGTATATTTTTACATCTGTGATTTCGTTCATGCGTTGTCACAATAGAATTCATTAATTTGAAGTTTGTGTTTTTATTGCTAGTTTCCGTACGTGTAACATCTTTAAGTAGATTTTAAGAACTTCAAGATTTACCTGATATTTGCGAAAGTAACAAAATCTATGAGTTTCTTAAAAATCTACCTGGAGATGTTGTACGTGCCGAAACTAGTAGTGGAGAACAGAATCTCAGATAATCAAACTATATTTAATTTTTTAATTTTTTCTGCAATTTGAACTCAAGCTATAATAATTTGTTAATTTTAGAAATAGTTATAAAAATGTTATTAATTATTATAATATTATAAAATTTCGTTAATATGCAGGTTCTTTAATATTTATTTGTAATCAAATACCAGTAATAATTTGAATTATTTATTTTTTTTGTTTGAAATTTCTGAAACAGAAAAAGTAAGATGGTATATGATAGATAGATTGTTGTATAAATTTATTTAAAAAAAATATGTTCTCAATGTGTTACCGTTAATTTTTGACGCTTATCAAACCAGTATTAAAATTAAACAATTTAATTAAATTTCGATACACAACGTCATTAGATAATAATCTGAATTTCCGCTATAAATTATAGTAAACATTGCAAATTATTAATTAATTTGCAGTTAAATCAATAATGATACATAGTGTAGACAAGTATTGATTGACGAGCAAACAATGTCTATTGTCTTATAATCAGAAATTATTAAGTCAACAAATTAGTGAAACACTACAAATATATATATATACGTTTATACATAAAATATATTCTGTATTGTATGTTGTCGGTTTGAATCTAGTTCGGATATTCCTAATAACAAATATGAATAAGATTATTTTAGAAGCGGCGGCTTAAAACTGAATATAATTAGTAGATTACATACGTTGGAACCGTGACTATACCGGATTTGTCAAGTAAACATCAAAATCATTTTAACGTTATCGTGGTATTAAGATCTGTCTTCTTTGTATTGTTGGAAAGTTTTTTTTTATATAGGATTTTTTTTATGTTTTTTTCTTGGAATATTTTCAGCTAATGTTAAAATTAAAAGCATTAAAAATGGAAAAATTTAAAACTATTAATAATTTGCTGGTTCTTTAATCATTTGGTCTTTAATGCTAAAATCATTTCATAATTTATTAATTTATATATATATATATATATATATATAACAAATAAATTTTCGTCACTTTCTTCATAAACTCTGTTAGATTTGTAATTTTAGTTGAAATAATTTAAAATTTATAATAAAAACTATTCTTTTCCAAGTCAAAGATTTTCTCACAAGATTAAAATATTTTCAAACTTTCTAATATAGTCTATTTATGAAGTTATCTCAAATGATGACAAAATAAATAAGCTTTTTTGTATTTTGACTTTCTAAATATGATGGATCACCATTAACATGCAGATATGCAACAATCAAAAATGTTCGATAATAATTTATTGAAAAATTTTAATCCAAAAATATTTTGCGGTTTGTGGAATGAAAAAAATAATATAATACAATTTTAAAAATATTATTATATTATTTATTTTTTGCGTGCGACTTCTTTCTCTTCTCAAACTTGAAAATTAGAAAGAAAAATCTCGTCGAATGAGGATGTAATCGCCGCCATCAATGTGTATTTTACAGACTCGTTTGACTAAGTGTATAGCCTTCAATGGAGACTATGTAGAGAAATAAAATCGTTTTTTTTCAAAAAAACGGTACTTAATTTTCTTTTCTATCATACTTATCAAACGACTCTCGTATTCAATAAAACATTATTGATAATTCTTATTACTTATCATACATTTTAACCAGAAAAAACGATATTCAATTTAAACACATTCAAGTGGAAATTCCATTCTTTTTATTAAAATCGACCGAAAAATGTTTTCGAAAAAGACATTAAATTTTATTAAACACTCACTGATCACGATATTTTAGATCTATTTATATTATATAATTTAAAATTTTATTGTCTCTAAACGACGACATTTAAAATAATAATATTTCAGGTGTTAATAGTTTAAACCTTAAATTACAATTAAAAATAACACTATTGTCATTTTATCATTCAATTATCAGTCGTACCAGTTTGTATAGAAATTACAGATGTGAAATGTCACACATACGTTTGTGTATATATATATATATATATTTATATTTATATATGTAATTCTCGTTTAGGAAAACAGGTCATGATTTCTAATTCATTAAATATCCGTCCTGTTTTTATATGAAATAGTAATAACCTAATTAAAATGAACAAATTAAAAGCATTCAAACATACGTAATTATAATAAAACAAAACGACCTGTATAATGTAGTTTGTAATTTTTTGAACAACACGCGATTAAATTACACGAAATTACGATTTTAACTACGGTTTACGAGCAAACGAGGTCACATAAACCGTCCAATTCGTAATACAAATGATACGAACGAATTGGTTTTATTTACATTAATCATATCGAAGGGGGGCCCATGTATTAAATGGCTAATCATTCATTAATTATGTTCCGTGAAAATGACAAAAATAAATTACTTTCTGCGAATCCGTTGCTTGTAGAACAGATCAGTGCGACGTACGATGCGCGTCGGCGGTGTTTCTGTACATAAAATATACAAGGGGGTCGCGGCGGGCGGGCGGGCGGCGTTCGTCGTTTAAGTTTCACGAAAAAACTTTTTTAAACAAAGTTCAGTTCGCTAGTGTTTTGTCCATTAGCGAATAGACTGGCTTCGCTTGACCTATATAAATCTTAAAGTTACATTTTCATCGTCTCCGATGAGGCATAAATGTTAATGAAAATTTATTTTACAAACGGGATAACTCGACTCTTTATTAACAGTTAAATTAATGTAATTGCTACTTTAGCATTTAGAATTATTAGCATTGTAGGACGAATAAAGTCAGTTTAACAGAACTGAACATGTGGCTCAGACGATATATATAATAATGTAACCAGTATTTCTGTCACAACTCCAAATTAAATTACTGATATGTCGACGAATTCACAACTCGCATGTAAAATACATGTATCCTTTAATTGTAATTATAAAACATTCAGGATTCTTTTTTTTAAAAGTTGTACGAAATATGATTTGAATTTTTATCTATATATTTTTTAAGGAACAATCAAATGTATATAATCAAAGAATAAATATTTAGACAAAACCGATTTGAAGTTAAATAAATCCGTTCAGTTCCAAATATAATCAAAATTAAACACTCCACTCCAAAAGAATAAACTTTATAGAAAAATAAAAATATATCATTGTATTCTTATTTTGTATATGAGGTTTGGTAATTTAATTTCAGAATTGGCACAATGAAAAGAAGCACACTTTAAATAATATGAAAAATGTTTGATATTTATTCAAAGTAATCTCTATTTACTTTAATACACTTATTGTAACATTTTAAAACAGTGCTCTCAAACTCATATATGAACACGGGCCACCAAATTCAATTTAAGAGAGGTTGCGGGTAGCAGACAAAAAAAAACACCCAAAAAAATATTCAGCGAGCAAAAAAATGTCTTTTAGTTATATTCGAAAATAACTCATTTAAATTTTACATTTATTTTTCCTTTAATGAATTTATAATTTATTAAAAAATACATTAATTTTAGGTATTATTATTAAATATTACAACAAAATTAGTAGATGGTTCCTTATCGGCCACGAAGATTTTGCAATATTTTAAAAATGTATTTTATATTTTTTTTAAATTCTATTTTATTATTTTAATGAAATCAGGGTTAAGTATTGGGTTGCGAGCCGCTTCTAAAGTCTTTCGGACCACATTCCCGACACCACTGTTCTAAATGTTTTTGAAAACAGTCAGCAAAGACGTCGGAAGAACCTGTTTTAATTCGGTGGTAGCATCTTTCTTAAAATTTTCTACATCCTGAAATAGTTTCTCTTTTTCATGTTAGGAAAGAGAAAGAAATCCACTGGTGCTAAACAGATTGGTTGATTGTTCTCAACAATACCGTTTTTCATGAGAAATGACTTCACAATCAGCAAAATTGACTGGTGTATTGTCAGGAACAATAATCAATTTCCCTTTTCTGGAAATTTCGGTCACACTCGAGAAATACGTTACAATAATCTCTTCATTACTTCAACGTAAATTCCAATATTAACTGTTTATTCTTCAGGTACACTTTCTATGTACACTTTCTGTTTATCGAAAAAAAACAATCAGCATGGTCTTAATTCTGGATTTTTACAAACAGAACTATTTGAGTCTTAGTGATAATTTTACAATCCACTTCATCCTCTGATAATTCATCTGAGGATCATACTGAAACACTCATGACTCATCACCAGTGACATACAGTGAAGAAAAGTTGAATTTTCGCAACAAGTCTGAACGAAGTCTGCGCAGAATGCAACTCTCATTTTTACAAGAATCTTTTTACTCATCTTTAAGACTGTGCGAGACGAACTTTACACAGATCTTTACGTAAAATTTTTCTACGCGACTCTTTATTGATATTGAACTCATATTCCATCATTTTTAGCGACATTCGGCGATATTTTGCCACAGTTTCACGAACTTTTTCGACTGAATCTGCATTTCGGGTGATCAACAAACGCCTGGTTCTAGTTTCATCTTGAATATCCTCTCGTCCATTTTTGAAACGTTTAAACCATTGAAACACATTAGTATGACTTAAGGTTTTATCACCTTACACAGTTTTCAACATTTCATAATTTTCTGTTACGCTTTCCCCTAATTCACAGTAAATTTAAATATTCACTCGCTGCTCTATGGCAACTGACAGAAACACGATGCACGTGCTAGCTTCCTGTGCAGAAATTACCAGCTGTTCGATTTTCGCTTGACCACCCTCTAATGATAAAACTATATGCTGTTTTTCTTTTGGTTTAACTCCACGTACTCCAGTACTTTAACGTCAATCTGGGATTAAATTACCAAACCTCGCATGTTTTTTAAATGTATGATTCACAAGTGATGTTTCAGTCAACTCAAAGCCAATTTCTTGCAATCAAAAATATTCACCACGAACAATTTTAGCAAATATGTATCTGTTATTGGTCGTTTTTTTATACCTATCTATTCCAAGGATGATCGCTTTCAAAATTCATATAATATTCAATCAATTGGTCAAATAATCAATAATTAATTGTTTATCATTTTTGATCAGAAACATTTTTATGGATTTTAAGGTGAACGGAAAATTAATTTACGAAAAGAATGTAAAAATGTTTATTAAATATGTCTGTATTACAAAAAATAGTTTCCTTACAAATTTACAATTTTTTTTTCTAAAAATCGAAGCAAAATTATTTAACTTATAAAGATTTTTATAAGATTTAATTTTATTTTATATTCAAATCTTCAATGAAATAAATTCTATTATTTTAAAGTAGTATATAATTTCATATCAACACCATATTACGTTTATAAAAGACTCATTATAAAAATCACTTCTACAAAAAAAAATAATCCAAAGAATAATGAAATGAGGTTTTTAAAACTTTGTTTCATTTCATGAGTCTGAATTATGTGCTCTCAAATATTAAATCTTTTGAATGAAAATATTTCAATTTACACAATAGAATTTTTACCTCCACACACATACACATGAAAGTCGAGTATTTGTCCTCTATATTATCTCTCTCCCTCCACACACACACACACACATATATATATATATATATAACATGTTTTACATTACAAATTCTATTTCATCTAATGAATGAATTATTCTATGTTCGACGTTATCAAAAATGGAAATCATTTTCATAAGTTTTTTTTATAAAGATGTATGCATTAATAATAAAATGTCTATGGAAATTAATAACGAGCGAACATAGACGTAGAAAAACTTTTAAGAGTGTTGAT
Organism: Acanthacorydalis orientalis; assembly: GCA_034766995.1. Lineage (NCBI taxonomy): Eukaryota > Metazoa > Arthropoda > Insecta > Megaloptera > Corydalidae > Acanthacorydalis > Acanthacorydalis orientalis. The sequence continues at coordinate 10,560,327 of CM068313.1, read as the reverse complement.
TATCATCAGGTTAAAGCATCAATGGAATCATTATAAAAAGACTGTAACGACATTCACTGGAAAACGGACAGGACCTTTGCAATTATTCGATGTTTTTAAATTACAATGATTATATATTTATAGATTTATTGATGTATTTTTATATGAATAAAAGATATTTCTTTTCTAAAAATAAATGTAATTTCACCGCATATAAATTTCAAAAGATTACAATTTAAGAAAAGAGTGATATAGCACTTTATAAAGACTGCAGTTTCTTTTAGTGTATATATATATATACATGTGTATGTATGTATTCAAGAAATTTCTGTTCGTAGATCGCCTTTTTTTGTCAATTCCCTTTCAATATAAAAATTTACATATTTTATTATAAAAAATATACATCTGTCCATCGAAATCAACAATCTCGTCGGCTGGCTGCATAGATTTTTGCTCATAATAACACGTGTACTGCATAACTCTTAAACCACGTAACTTTATAAAGTGTGCTCTAGCGCCGTCGCGACCACATTTTATTAAAAATGTATGATATATGGATCGTCGTTATGTGTTAGTGCTTTTCAACTTATGATATTTGTATCTCACTCGAGATATTCGAACTTGTCTCATGCAGTTGCAACACACTATGCATTACTTATGTGCGTTGCTGTATGTCTAGACTTCATAGATGATTTCATTATTCTGATAATGAATAATTTAATAGTGAAATTTTAGTGTTACAGTAGAAGACAGGAGGAAATTGCTGTTGAGTTTTAAAATTAGTTTTTTGTATTCGAAAAATAGTTTAATAACAGAACATTTTTAATAGTTTAATACAAGAAATAATAAAACATACAACAATTTGATTGGAATAATTGCTTTTATCAAAATTCTTAGACTGAAATAGCTAAAGAATCCTTAACAATATTATGCTTGAAGTAGATTCTCATATTCATTTTCAACATTTAATTTTTTGAATAATTCATTGTCATACGTTGTACTAATCGATGACTCATGAGTACTGAAACGACAATACTGATACTACAATACTCATGCATGCAATATCGATGTGGATCAACCCCTCTACAGAATTAGTATTATTGAACTGTTCTGTTGAATTAGCCAGTCACCTAGTTTGAATCAATACAAAACGCACTTTAACTACTATAACTATTGACATTTAATAGTTTGAGTGTAATCGATCACATTAATGATAATGATAAGTCAAAATCGAGTGTACTCAATCGTAGAACATAGAGGGACTATTTCAACGCTATCGAGTGTTCTCCGCTAGTTCTATTGAAATTTTGGTTTATTAAATATTTAAGAATTAAATGATTCAATGTTTGAACGAATAACGAAACGTTTAAATTAAATAGTGTTAACAATCTGATAATTTATATTTATAATCTAAATGTCTAATTTGATCAGAAAAAAACTTGAAATGTTTTAGGTAGAATAAAAAATAATTTTTGCAAGTGAATTAAGTTATAGTGCCAAAAAATATGATTTTAAAATTTTAAATATTTTGAAACATACGTTCCTCTGTAATAGTATTTATTTAATTTCACAAATTAATTATAATACAGAAAATCTGTCTCTATATTGTAGTTCTGAAGATGATGACATTTCCATAGAAATGCAGATTAGCAATAATGAATAATCATTGATTGAACATTTATGATTCGAATTTTTTTTGTGATTTGTTTAATAAAGAATAATATTTAAAAAATATTAGTTTGGTGGGAAAATAATTTCGGTTTTTGTTTTATGAATTCAAACCTTATTTTTTTCCGTTGAAAGTATCATTTCATAGTGTTAATGTTAATATCATTTTAAAGTGTATTTTTCGGTCTGTGTTTGGTAATATCGATCTAAGTTTTTATTATTAATTTTGTCTCAAATTGGGCTATTGAATTAAAGATGGAAAAAAGTAAATAAGCTCAATTTTTTGCAGCAGAACCTGCTCGTAAACTAAACAGTGATTTTGGTGTGGGTACTGTTATGAAACGTACAATTGGTTCCAAAAATTTCGTGCTGAGAACGAAAGCCTTGAAGATGAAGGTTATTCAGTTCATAACGACTAACTGAAGGGGTTAATTAAATCAGAACTATTCGAGATTTTGCACAAAAGTTATGCATTAGTCATCCAACAGTTGTGGATCACTTAAAACCACTTACATTAAAAATAATATATGAATTTGAAGGTCATAAACCCCAATTATTTTTCTACCAACCAAATAGAATTTGAAATAAATATTTAAATTTTTCATCCATTAAAAAAAACGAATGAAAATTCCAATTCTATAAAATATTGAAATGGTTAATGTTTGTGTACTTTTAGAGTTTCAAGAAAAATGATTGTTTTATGTAATTTATGAATGTAAACTGATATTTATATATTTTTAATTTGTTAGAGCATATATATTTTTAAATCAATGCATGCATTCGAACCACAATTTTAATAAAGATGAATATCTTTTAAAAAAAAATAATTTAAGATAAATAATTATATTTTAAATTAATTAAAAAAGTTTTAATGAAAGTCAGACACTACATTATTTTAAAACAAATAAATAAATCTTTTTTTCTGTTCACTCTTCAAACCATAATCGTTTTTTAAATCAAAAATTTCGAATGTACATAATAAGCAACAATTAAAATATATTTATAATTATTTACATTTTATAGTTTGTAAAATGAAAAAAACAATTCATTTCTGAAACTGAATTTAATCAATCTTAGAACTGTCTTATGATACTTGTTTCATTCCTGTCAAAAGAATTATTGTATAAAAGCGAAAAAATTACACTTCCCGTCAACGATTTTCTTAAAAATGGGGTAATAACTAAATAATTAAAGCTATTTATCCAAATTTACAATATATAATATAATAATAATTATAAAATTTTATTTACCTTTCATAACACTAAACAATAACATTCAGCAACATTGTTTATTTTCATATATGTTTATTCTGTTATTTATTTTTATGAATAATACAAAAAGTGTTTTATTCTTAACGTCTGTAATTGATCATAACCTTACTTTCACTGGCTCTTATGTAAATAAAAATAAATAAACCGACCTTTATACAAAAACAAATATGTCCGTAAAAACAATGTGCTGTTTTAAAACTAGAATTTTTAATTGCGGGTATGTTTACTTTTGAAAATACAATTCAAAATTAAAACAATATCTTTCTTCCTGAACGAACCATGTTTATCTAACAAACATACACATTTATATATATATATATATATACACAAACATATGTTGTGTATATATATATATATATATATATATATATATATATATATATATATATATATATATATTTGTATATAATTCGGTAGTACTGAGACACGTTTATTGTGTACACGCACGTATGTATACTTGTTTGTATTCGCTTGAATTTTCATTCTTAATTAATTTCATTCAATAGTCATCGTGCGTTCGCTTTCCAGTGAAGTAATCCGAATAAGTAACATTATCAAGTAATGAATATGACTACATAAATTTGAATATTATATAACATGTATGTGAATACAGGGGTTAAGTAGCATGCTGTAATTCATAATTATATCGTCAGTGATTGTTATCCTTTGTGCTGGCTTACAAACCTGCATTAGGGTTGTAGGTTATTGTTATACAATAAAATACGTTACGCGCCTCGCGACACACATTTATATAGTGATGCATCACATGCAAACGTCACATATATACAAATACACATACATATAAGGGTAGCGTCAAATGTTCTCGTCCTAGATAGTGAGGGATATTATTAAAAAAAAAACAAAAAGATTTTCCTATTTTTCTCTATAATCTCTTTTAATTTCAATACATTTTTTACATCGATTAATTATCAGTTCCATCCCTTATAGAAATAATCTTCCGGTTTTATGTTAAAGTGGTCAGTTACCGTCGTTTTTAGGTCATTGTCATCATTAAAACACTTTCCACGTAAAATTTTTTCCAAAAATCGCAACGGGTCATGTCTAGACTGCAAGGTGAGTGATCAAGTTCTTGGAAGACACACTCCCGAATAAAGGCGTGAAAAAGAGTAGCGGTGTGAACTGGAGTATTGTTGTGCAAAAGCGAACTCCTTTGTTGATTTTGCATGCCATTTTTGCGAAAATTATCCAGAAATTTATGCAACAATTTTGCATAATATAGACCATTAACAGTGGTATTGCATTCTTTAAACTTATTAATAAAATACTCTTGTTATTCCAAAAAAATGTGCTCAAGATCTTTTTTATGGATTGAGACAACTTGACTTTTCTTGGGGGAGATTCATCTGTTCGCCTTTATTCAATTGATTTTCTTTTAAACAGAGGAACCTAGTAAATGATCGTCTTTCATCCCCTATTAAAATGAACTCGATTAATACATTTGGATCTAGCTTACAGATCTCTAAAAATGAACGTGTGAAGGCTATTCGACGCTGAACGGTCGAAAGAAATTTAGGTAACTACTTTGCAGTGATGTTATTCATACCAAAATGGCCATAGAAAATTCAGCGAACGATTGTTTGTGAAATATTCAATATTGATGATAATTTTTTCACTTTTAAGAGCCGATCATTAAGCACTAGGTCTTATAAATGTACTATAAAATCGGGCGTGAGCACTTCCACAGGGCAACCGGGACGTGGATTCATTTTCCAGTGACTTTACTCCTATCCCAAATCTCTTAGCTCATTCCTTTTACCGTAGAATATGAAGAACTTTTGTTTGCGCATGCACAAACATGTTAGGCCGAGAATATTTGGCACTACCCTCGTGTATACATACATACATACATACATATATATATATATATATATATATATATATATAAATGCGTATGAAGAAAATACAAACGTCCTTTGTATGTATTTCGTCCTTTACAAATTATATTGTCTGTTATTTGAAATTATATAGTTTCACATAGAATTTAATATATCATTTAATTTCACACACATCATACGATCAAAAATTATTTTTTAAAAAAAAGTTAAATTTAGAAATCAATAAAAATATTGTTCGTTATTTTCTAAAACTAAAAAGTGATACTTTGAAATTGAAACACTTCCTAATTTTCAGTTTATAAAAATCTAAAAAAGTTGTGATTGAAATTCCAAAAAATCTGATTTATATTTATGTATACAAATATAAGTTATATTTATTTATATTTATGTAAATATTGTATTAAGTTTTTTTGCAACTAGTAGAAAATGTTGTATGTTGTAATAATCGAAAAGGTTGAAAAAAATTTATTACAGTTAAGAATGGCAACAAAAGTTCTGACACTGGCAAAATTAACTTTCACAAATATATTCTTTTTCTCAGCGCACAAACATCAAACATTTTCGATCAAAAATGTTCAATAAATTGTTATTAATTCACTAAATAATAATTTAGTGAACGTTTTTAATCGAAAAATATTGATGTATTTTATGGAATGGAAAAATAATTTTGTATTTATATTTTTTAACTTACTAAATATGTAATTTTAGAATTTTAATTCGTACTTGTATAACAAATTATTTTATTTGACAAATAAACATCCTTATGGATGTTAATCTCTTTGCAATAAATTCTTAAAAATATAAGCATAACATTAAACGTAGTAATTTTGTCAGTGAAATAAATCTTACTTTTTTCAAGTACAAAATTTAATTATGGAATAAGAAAAAGTGTAAAAATGATTTATTAATGAATTATAATTTTAAACGTTGAATCATTCTTCGCATTATTTAAGAATGAGTTCACTTCTAACCAAATTATAAATATATATTTTTATACCTGTGTTCTCTTTGATATTTGATAGTAATTGTTTTCGTTTCTGGATCTACTGTCTGTTCTCCTCTGCTAGTTTCTGCACGTGTACTGTCCTTAGATAGAGGTTGAAGACAGATTTAAAATCTGATTTATGTTTAATTTCTGTATGTTTTTTGATTTATTATTTCTAGTTGTTTAAATTAAGTCAAACGATTTATAAATTTAAAAATTAAAAATATCTATTTTCAGAATAATAAATAATAAATTCCACTCATTTTTGAATCATATTACGACATGAAATTAGAATAAATAAACTATTTTAATGATAATATTGCTAAGAATCATAAATCAAAATTCCAGAGAATTCTGTTAGTAAATGTGTAATATCCATTTAGAAAATTTAAATTAAAATTCTAGTTTAATGTATTCGTATAATTTTTGAATAAAATCTCTTATATATATATATATATATATGTGTGTGTGTGTGTGTGTGTATATGTCTATAAGGTAACAATTTTATTTGAAAAAATCTATTCAATACATTATAAAAGGTATAAAAGTTCAACTGAAAAAAATTAAATTGAAAAGAAAATATCTCATTAAAACATTCTCAACCGGCAAGCGAACAATATCTAAATTAATTGAAAAATTCAATAAGCTACCGCAAATCATAACGAATTCTGAAAATTTCAACTATTTAAAAACCCGTTTACATAAATTATCTTCCTGAATTGTTTTAATTAATAACTTCGAACGGTACAGCGAAGTGTCTGTGTCTTCTTTTTTATGTTCCTATTATTGTACATGGGATAAATTTTTATTAAATGTTCTATATATTTCACTCTAAACATTCCAATATTTTTTTTATTATTCGTATATCTGTACTGAACGCGAGATATTACGTCGAGTCGTACATTATTCACTCTATTTATGTATTATTTCTAATTAAATTTCAATACTATTAAAGCATTCAAATATAAAGTTATTCAGTGTATTCACAATACACGAATGTAATATGGGAAAGGTAGAATATCAGCTGTACGTTTAGATATTTATCGTTTCAATTATATTCGTTTTATATTGATAGAACGAATTTAATTAGATATATATATATATATATATATATATATATATATATATATATATTCAATTGTATTAAATGTAATATATTTGAAAATATATAAAATTCTTTTGTACTACAAATTTTAATCAATTTGGATTGAAATTTCAATAAGCCATTTTCATATTGTTAATGAAAACATTATTTAAAATTTGAAAAGCTAGTGTAGAGCAGCCATTTTTTATTTGATTATTAATACGTTCATAAATGAATTCTTTTTTTATTTCAAAGACTACAAAATATTTTTTTCAGAACAGAAATATTTATTGATCATTTTTTATTCTTGCTTATGCACATTTCGATAGAGATACCATCATATTCATAGAGACGAGGTACAGAAAAATCTATAATCTGTACCTTGGTTCTCTGAAAATGATAACATCGGTATCAAAACGAACATAAGAAACAATCAATAATAATTTATTAAACATTTTTGATCAAAGGACATTTTTTAGTTTGTGGAGTGAAGAAATAATTATGCCTTATTACCTTTATTTATTTATAACCTTTTGTACTCCAAACAATTATACAGTAGGATCAGAAGTTTGTATACTACGAATTAGGATAAAAATATGATAAACAGAAAAATATAAACATCCGATGACATTGATGGACGGACGCTTATCAATTCTTTTATCTGTAGATAATAAAATGTGGGCAGTAACACTGTCAGTAGGAGTAGAATGCTTTTAAATGTCTAGGCAGTACAACTGGCCATACGAGCCCAAAGAGTTAATAATTGTTAATAATAAAACATTAATTCAAACTGCTAAAATTAATTAAATTATACTGATAGATAAGTAATTATAAATTTGTTAGTGAAACTTAAATGAGGTATTATATATATATATATATATATATATATATATATATATATATATATATACATAAAACACTAAGAGAATCATTTTAAAAAATTATCAACTATTATTCCATTGCAGTTCATAACTCATTCCATTCTTACAATGACAAACAAGTTTATTCGTTTTTTAGTACTTTTCGATTAACATTGTGATAGTTTCAAGTAGTTTGATACAGTTTCAGTCATAACTGTAAGGAAATTGTAAACTGTTTCTTCATGCTAATGAATTGTAGCTTCGTATAAAACAATAGTTAAAGTTATTACACTATATAACTCACTTAGAATATCGAGATTCAGTGTATAGAGTTATATCGAAAATTAAACGCTATAGAATTATAAAAACGACACGAGGATGATAAATAAATCAATAAGATACAACGAAAATTTTATTAATTAACTTATAAATATGAAACGATTGTTTTAATTAAAAATTCTCATGTGATTTTTAAATTTGTATTCTGTATAATATTATATCATATGAAATGAATTTTTTTCTTTATATGATTTTCTGTGGTTAAATACTATTCTATATACATATATATACATGTATAATATATGTATATATATAAGCAAAGTGAGACAGAATATTGCAATTCATGAACATTGTGTTTATGAACACCGGAATTTAAATTTTAATGCTTAACTAGACAGTAAATTGGCAGATGAAATTGATTTCTGATAATGCATATTATATCTATTTTATTTATTTGAACGAGTGCTTTATTAGCAGTATTTCAAATTCATTGTTAATAATTTTAATATTATATATATATATATATATATATATTTGATTTCAAAGTTGTACTAATCGCTTGAAAATATAATTAATTCTATTATAATTAAAACTATGTTTAATATTTACTTAATTATTCCGAAAATCCGGAAAATAGACAAGTAGAAAATGTTATTCAGTTCGAGATGAATATTCCAATAAATTTGATTAAAAGTTGAAACTGATTGTTTTTTATACATATTGTTTTTATTACTGAGAATTTTGTCTATGTTGTAAACTTATTCAATTAATTTTTTGTTTGTTACAGAGAAAATGTTTGAGAAATAATTTTAGAATTGCTTCATTAAATTAATTAAATTTACTTCACTGATTTTGTTTAAATTTTTAGTTTTTAGTAGAGCAATTATAAAATTGAAAGAATCGAATAATCATAATACAGTTCTAACATTGTGGCTAAATTCACATACACAAATTATTTTTTTACTTGAAAGACTATCAGAAATATTCAATAAATTATTATTGATAGTTTCTGAATGTTTATGAATATTTTGATAGATTTTCCATCATGTTTAAAGCGTTCGTGATATGTTTTTATAATTTGTGGAATGAAAATAAATTATTTAGGAAAAGATCAAATAGTTTAAATTTATAATTCATCATTAAGTAATCACAAAATATTTTTTGGTACAAAAATATTCAATAATTGATTATTGATCAATTTTTAGGTAAAATTTTACTTTCAAAAGAATTAACTTTTTTTAAACTCAATTAAAAGACAATCACAAATGATAAACACTCATTTATTGACCATTTTTGGTAACATAATGTTTAAGTTATTTTTCTTATCCTTAAGGTCACAATTTTCATGGGAAAACAAAATCAAATAATAGTGACCTTAAGAATAAGGAAAATAACTTTAAATCCGGATAGACAGGAACGTAACAAATCACAAAGACATTTTTGTAAATTGTCGGATAAAAAAATAAATAATTTATGTGCGAAAGAAGAAAACAATTGTGACATGGAAGATATAACAATTTTACGAATTAATTTTGTATTAATAGATTTATATATTCATTAATAAAATAAAATGCTACGAATTAGTTCTAATTCTCTTTATAAACAAAACAAGCTGGTCAATTCTTTACTCTTGTACAAAATAATACTTGAAAGCTATAGATATCAAGAAAAGCATAAATATTAATAGATAAAACAAATAAATTAAATTATGAACGCGATAGTGAATAAGAAGTACATTCGATAGGAAGGATGATTTCAAGAAAAGTCAAGCACATAACGCTTTCAGTGTTCTCTGAAGATCATACGTATGTTCTGTAGGTAATTTTCCATCTGC
>CM068313.1:10530511-10545511 GCA_034766995.1 Acanthacorydalis orientalis | reverse complement strand
CAATAAACTCGTATGAAAACGACCAGTAAACCGAAACATTGAAGATAAAATGTCATTACATTTTAACATTGAAAATAAATTAATACTTCATTATTTAAATGTTAAACACAGAATCGTGTAACAACTTTTACAACTATTGTTAAAAATAAATGTGTGTTGAAAGTGTTTTTGTATAAAATTTTATTGGAGAAAGGAATTAAAATGCCAACCGTTTAAATATATATATATATATATATATATATATATATATTAATTTAAAAATAGTGTATAATTTAATTAAAAGATAATTGTATGACACTATTTCAATTAACTGGGTTTCAGTATAGCGCTCTATGACTTTACAAGCCTTAGAACATAATGAAACATGGAAACGAATATTATTTACATTTTTTGATACATATTGTTAACGTTTGATTAGTATTTACAGTGGATACATGTATAAAAATTAATTGACTGATATTATAAAAAAAATAATTTTCAAATAAAAAAATAATTGTATCAAACCAAGAAGTTCTTAGTTTCAGCTGTCTTAAATTTCATTAATCGAAACTTCTCTATACGTACTAAATAGAAGATATGATGTATTTTATGAGTTCTGGTTTAACGCTGTTTCATTGTACGCTAGTATTTCAGTCAAACGTCCTAAGTGTTAATCGAGGTGAATGTTTATGTAATTAAAATAAACATTGGTTTAAATTAAATGTTATTTTTATTTAAAAAAAATGAATTCGATTAATTTTTTATCAGTATTATTTTATTAAAATATAAGAACTGAAACTAATTGTTTTTTTCTTTTTCAATTAAAGAAATGGTTGATTTTTTAATAAAGAATGACACCTGCAATACGATTGAATTTAAAATCAAACCACATTAATCAGAAATTCTATTTGTTCGTATTTTATTTATAACTGATTTAGTCATCGAGAATAAACCATAAATAAATTGTTTGATATTTTCAGTTGTAATTTTCTATTATAATTATTATTTTATATCTTTTCTATTCGTGCAGCTCTCTCAGCTTACAGTAGAATTCAGTTCTTCTATTAATACAATATATATATATATATATATATATATATATATATATATATATATATATATATATATATATATCCTTATAATAACTAATTTCTATGGTTTTCTGGTTAACATTATCGGTGAACCGCGGCTCGACGTACACCGAACCCCGTGTCAGTCCTCATTCCTGTTTTATCATGCGTAAGAAGTCGTTCTTGTTTTCGTTCAGGCTCATCTTTTGTGCACAGTGGCGTAACCATTAAATATATTGGAAAATATACGACCATAAATTATGTTATCTGCTTAAAAGCGTGTTCGAATAGAGGCGAGAGAGAGAACGCGATCGTGTCTTTTTATAAAATCAGTCACGGGTTCGATTTTAATATTTATGATTATGTATGGACAGAATCGCAAATTTTTACGAGATAATGTTTTTCCTTATCGGAACTGTTTTCATTATCGTCGAGTTCACTTGTATTTTATTCGACCGGTTTTACAGCGTTTCTCAAATAACGTTTCAATATTTTTAGAGTCTGGAGAGGATTCGAGGTTTTTTTTACAATGTTGATTTAAACAGTTTATGAATTCGAACTGATATTCATATTTTTTCTAGATGTTTGAGTATAGATAGTTTTTTAAATCAATTCTGATATTTCAGTCAGAAGGTTTAATAAAGAGTAGTATTTTTTTAAGAATTGAATTTTATATAAATATTTATATTTTTTATTGATTCAAAAGTATGTAATAAATTCAAACTCTAGATTGTGTTTTAATAAATAATAAAATTAATTAATTTATATCATTTTTTTTTCGACAAAAATTTTCTGTAAATAATTATCGATCACTTTTGTTCGCTATTTATACAGATTTTGATATCTACTAAAAATCTGATTTATAGAATACAGATTTTCTGAATACAGATTTTTTGTACCTCAATGTTCTAAAGATGAGAGTATTGTAATCAAAATGCGAATGAGCAATAATCAAAAATACCCAGTAATCAAATACTGAATATTTATGATCAGATGAGTGAAAAATTCATTTATGAAAGGGTAGTCTTGACGAATTTCCTATTTATATTCATTTTGATTAACCCTTTGCATCCGTGGAGGGGGAAAGGGTTCTAAAATTTTTAAACAAATATTTATCGATTAATTGGACATTCTTTTATCATAAACAAAATAAAAATTGCAAATTTGTCGGTCACAAGAAACAATATGTTAATTCAGATTCGCAATTAGAAATTTCACATCTATCTGATATATCGTGGAAAATCGTTAATAATTTTCAGGTAAACATAAATCTTCTGATTGGAATCATATAATTGGAACCTAAAAAATTAATTACAATTAAAAATTTGCAGAAATAACATTATTGTTAAGTGTGAAAAATTATGAAACAATTAAGTTTGCACAAAACGTTTCCACATCGATCGTATCTTGTATCTGGACGTCGAGTCTCGAAATTTTTTATACACCTTCAATGATGAAATTTTGGAAAAAAATGTTATTCAATCTAATTCTCAAGTTCACAATTTTTTTAGATTTTCAAATGAAAACACCGCAATTTTTCTGATTTTTGGACGACCGTAATTTTTTTTTAATGTTAGAAAGAATTATAAATTTAGACTCATTAGATTAGTGACCTTTCAATATATCATCCAAATGATAGCGTTCTCAAATCATAGTTTCTTTGAAAAACATCAATGGATTCCTAGATCCACACCCGGATTCAAACGATTAATTAATAATTCACTGTAGAAAGAATGTACAATTTAAACGATTCAGTTTCTTTACTTTCCTCAAATCTATAATAAACTTTATAATATTTGGGATAGAAAAAAAAAGAATAATAATTTATCGGATACTTATGATCAAAGGAAAGTCATCTATTTATGGTGGTATGAGAGAAAAAATTGTTTGTAAATGTGAATTTAGCCACATTTCCAGAATTGTAACAAATAATTGTCCTATTTATTCAATTTAAGAAATTATTAATTTTTATGCTTATTTATAAATAAAATAAAATAGAGTAATATATTATAATTTGATTTAATTTAATATTAAACTCAAAAAGACAGTAAAGTCATTGCCTGTTCCATATTTAAAAGTGTTACCACTTTAATTTCCTTTATTTTTAGTTTAAAGTGATTAATCGTTTCTAGTGAAAGCTGACTTTTATATGCTACTACACAAATGTGTAAATGCATATTTAAAACCATAAATAACGTAATAAATGACTTCATTGTATGAATAAGTAGGTCAGTGAGTTATAGTTCAAGGTTTTGACTTTTCCTGTTTTTTTGAAATGCAAATTCGAACATAAACAAAAAAAGCCCGTATAATATATATTTCTAGATGTATCTCATTATCCTTTTCACATATTTATCATCTTTTTATATTATTTTAACGTCGAACGAAAAAACATACTCCTTATTTTCTACAAGTATCCGTGAATCGTTCCCGTACTCCGAGTTGATATATTTTCAAAGTCGTAACGCAATCACGCGATTCAGTAATAAATAAACTATATTTTTGAAGTACACTAATGGCTTCTGGAATTGGTAAGCGTCATCAATTCACTCCCCATTTTTCCCCAATAATGTTACGCCAGAGACGATCCGCACACTCCACGTTTGCTCTGTAATAATAAGGTTGACATGACATGATCACTCGTTTCATGTTTAAAAGCAATATCGTTGTGTACCGTACACTCTGCCCCGCTGCTCGTCGCACTCGTCCATAGTTTTCATATCGTGTATTCCTGTTGCTGCGAATATCACCTGTATTAATATCACCCCCTAATGTGACTCTTTGCAGTTTAATACTAGGAAAAATTAAACGTTTCGCATGCATTTCTCAACGTCACGTTTACGGTAATTTTATGTCTCTGTATAAAAAAAAAACTTTCCAACCACAAATCGCTTTCAAGGATCTGTATTGCTAACGAGTTTATTAGTTTAATGACTTGTGTGTGTTTTTTTATTGTTTAATACATAGATTTTTGTTCAAGATTTTGTTAAATCATCTGAATGGATACTCTTAACTACAGAATGTCATAAACTAGTAATTTATAACAATTAATTCTACTTGACTTATTATTACACTGATTTATGTAACAGAAGTCAAGCTTGAAAATAAAACTAGCATTAAAATACAGTTCCGACATTTTAGTTAAATCTACTTTTATAATTACTTTTAATGTTAATCATATAATATTAGTTAAAAGTACATCAATTATTAATTATTACTGTGTATTTTTTTACATATGATCCTATTGATGCGTGATCCTAATGTTCTTCATCGTTAATAGTTAAGTAACCTGATTATTTGTGGACAGTCTAGAGCCTGATAGTCTTGGTGGTCGTTTTGGATAATCTGTGTATATGTTCTCTAACGAGTTTTGGCACGATGCTATCTCCATGTAGATATTACAGAAATATCTAATATATATATATATATATATATATCTGAAGATGGTACACGTACTGATCCAAAAGGACAAAGACGATTAAGGCAACGTGTATCAGTTTTCACTTATAATGTTGAAATAACAATAATATTAATACAAACAAATCTATTTCAATTCTTAATATCGGCATAGGAATCAAAATTCGATAAACTTTTTACTATTAAACCAATTAATTTCATTTATAATCTTTTAAAAGATTTGGTGCAACTGAAATAATATTTCAGAACGAAAAATTATACATATCATTTAATATATACGAATCAATATTAAATCAGTATATAAAAATGGCTTTTATGAATAAAATCAAACTTTAAAAAACATATGTATTAGGTATACAAATTAATTCGGTGCCATTTTTACAGAAAATGAATATTTCTTTACAGAAAAGTGGAACACGTTTCAATCTTACAAATAATTCCTACTATTTTATTTAATTTTTTTCCATGTCGAATAACTGACGAAACGTTTGTCGAAAAAAACATAGCGGCTTTCAATCGATGAAATCGTTAATGCATTTTCTGACGTCAACACTGTTTTTTACATATTTTATCCGTCACAGTTTGAACAAATCGTTTCCGTGCTTTCACCAAGATTTTTTCAAGTGGAATGAGAAAAGTATGCAATACTTAATATACTACTTTTTGGACACCATATTATGCACTACTATTTTGTGCGGTTATGTCAACTGCTTAACCAAGACATGTAGCATTTTTAAATGTAAGGCTGGAACCTGAAAATCCTAAAGTGACGGGAAAATATTTTAATTTAAAACAGTGTTATGAATGATTTAATTTAAAGTCACCAAATTATTTTTTAAATCTAATATTAAGTTATTTAAATCTTATATTAAATTATTTATATCTAATATATCGGGCGCTAATGACCTTAGCTATCGAAGCGCCCTAAAACTCCAATAACCAACCAACCTACATCTAATATGTAAGTTTTTTGAAGTAAAATAATTAAATTCTTGAGATAATAAAATAAAAATGTAACTTTGCAGCAATATATATATATATATATATATATATATATATATATATATATATATATATATCAATAATAAAAAATAAATATATATATATATATATATATATATATCAATATATATATATATATATATATATATATATATATATATATATATATATATATATTTGTGTGAATGTATGTAAGTGTGACCATTTAATATATTTTTGTCCAATCAGAATAAAAACCGGAAAACTTTTTACCCAATTGTTGAAAAAAAAACCGTGAATTGATAATTTACAGTTTATAATTGTGGTCGAATTACTTTTTCCATTGAAATTCAAAAAGTTAGAAAACAAATGTACTCAGAGTTACACCGAATGAACGAATCCGCCACTGTTGGCTAGTAATGCGTATGCAATTTTTACGCTTGATTGTTTTTTTTTTGTGTTTTAAATTTACATAGTTTCAGAGTTTGTTGAAAACCTCCCACACAGAGTCGTATACACTGATTACACTCGATTTCTTTCCATCTCACTCGCACGTACACATACAAATGTACACCGTCTATAGATAGATATATATTTTAGATAGATATTAATGATTTTCAGATAGTTCAAAAATCTATTTCTGAAACGGTCTGCTCGTATTAAAATACCGGACATCCAGATTGTTATCACACCGTCAATATAATTCGATCGAAACGTTGCCCTCTGCAACTGATAGGTAGAAAACTATACGTGCTGCTAGAGTGGAACAGTTTGTATGCGACACGCTTCGATTGAGGATTTTGTGTTATCTTCGGTGACTGGGTCAAGGCTATTCCGTTCAAGAACGATTTCAAAGACTAACCCTGGTGGTTGGTACAACGCTTTCACCGAAATCGTTCTACCTCGTCGTGTTGTTTGCTGCGTTTGACCCTCGCCCGAGGCGCACTTTTGCCTCTCTGCCACTAATTTGTGGTAAATGTATTATTTCCATTCTATACCGCCGTGTTATTTATTAGACTGTTCGTTTTAGTTTAATAGATATGGATGGTCGCGTTATTATTTTGTTTATTAATAGATTGGGCTGTGTATAACGAACATTTATATATGTATTAGGTTAAATCATAAATAATTGTAGATTTAGATATAAAAAAAAATACTTTTGAACAGAAGAAAGTTCAATTTTTTTTACATAACATTACACTTTTTAATATTTAATTTTCGTATATTTTTTCAATTCACTATTATTGTTATTTGTAATATCAGTATTCATTAACCCATTCACAGCCTGGAAAATTGTCTTTCCCTGTATGCCAAAAGTTTATTTTAAAGAAAACAACAAAATTTTTTAAAATTTAATATTAATTAGTTACAGATATAGGTGTGGTCGAGTGGCATTTATATTGATTTGAATAAGAAAGTCTACAAAGATATCTCGCAGCCGATACTACTAAATAAAATGTTTATACTGAGTACCGACTACGAGATATCTCGTAATGTTTATTTTATGAAGCTTTTCATATAAAAGTTCTCTTTTTATTTCGTTTCATTCTGCAATAATTGTCGCCTAACAAATCCCTTCTAGCGACAATCAGTAATACAAATGTGTAATGATTCTCATAGGAAAACCCCATAAAACAAGTCAATTCAATTCAAACTTATAGCACAAATTACGAGATATCTCGTAGTTGGCAGTAAATGGGTTAATAAAAACATCCAACTGTACGGTTTAAAACCTCTGATCCTGTTGATACAATGTCCTAATGGTCATTACTGCTTTGAATTATTCAAGTGTCTGTCTTCTAGTACTAGTTTCGGCGTATATGTTAGATTTTAGATAACTTTCATTATCAAACATCTCTCAAAATATATTGCACTTGTCGAAATTAGAGGTTTAAATAGAAAATAAAGTAATTTCGAAAGATAATGATCACCATCAAAAATAATACAGTATTCAGAAAATATAATTCAATGCAAATATCACAATATTCATTAACGTTATAATTGTATATTTCTACTTACTATTTCGTTGGTGTGTTATACCAATAATCTTCCTTATTTTGTATTCTCTGAGCATCTGTTTCCACTACTAGTTGCAGTATATGTAATATCCTCAGGTAAAGGTTGAAGACTGAATTTGAATCTCATTTATGGTTATTTATATATGTTTCGGATGAAATAAGCTTTATAATTTTAAAATTTAAACATTCTTTTTAATATTTATTTGGTTTTATAATTCCTTTTTTAAGATTAATTTAATAAAATTAAAATTTATAAAATATTGTATTATCTTCAAATATTAATACGATATTCAGATAAACATTAATATATATATATATATATATATATATATATATATATATATATGTATATATATATATATATACACTTGAACATGACGCACATACCAAAATTAAATGATTCAGATGATTCACTATGCAACTAAAATAAATTCATGATTACCGTGATAACAAATATAATTGTAAAATAATATTAAACTCGCTTTATTTTTAATACATCATTTTTTAGAAATATGAAAATTGAATATTATTATAATTCAGTTTTTTTATTGTGGCTAAATTTACTTCTAGAAACCAATTTTTCACTCTCTCGGAAACCACAAAAATTACACTTCAGAATGTTAAGACAAAGAAAAATCTTTTCTCAACCTTATCGCTCTGAAAATGATAGCATAGTAATTCAAATGTACATAAAAATAGTTAGAAATGATTAATGATGAATTATTAAACAATTATGATCAGAAAATTATTTTACACTTTTTTAAAGTGAGTCAAATTTTTTTTTATTAAAAAATTTGAAATTAGAATATTTTCATTTAAATATCGTGAATTTATTACAATTTTTACTCGTCAATGAAAACTGTTTAAATAAACATATTTAATTTTAAAAAA
The DNA here is from genome assembly GCA_034766995.1 of Acanthacorydalis orientalis. Lineage (NCBI taxonomy): Eukaryota > Metazoa > Arthropoda > Insecta > Megaloptera > Corydalidae > Acanthacorydalis > Acanthacorydalis orientalis. Next base: position 10,537,155 of record CM068313.1, on the reverse strand, counting down.
TGTCCTGTGATCAATATGAATTTGGACACAAAAAACTATAATGTTTAAAATATTTAATCTTAATTTCTCACAAACGTACAGTGAGTGATTGGATAAAATTATAAAAATTATAACAAAGAACACTAATAAATCTACAAACTTTCCAGTTAATAAACTGATGTATTGATCTGTGCTTAAGAACCTTCATGGTACAAAAAAAATTGTCGAAGTTCTTATTTAAATACCATCAAGTTAAATAGAAATTATTATAAGTAAGAACATATTTATTTATACGAACTGAAAATCTATAAAAATTGAATGATTTTAAATGTATATAAAAATTCGTCTCAATTTTTATAAAAAAAGTAATTTTAAAAATTATATTATTTTAATGATATTAAATAAATAACTTTTGATGTTTTCATATAACAGAACGTTTCTTTTTTTAAATTTAGTATTCAGTCTTCTTTTAGAAATTGAAAATAATACTTTAAATGTAAATTTTACTTTTTGTCTTAAACATCATTAGTATATTGTTAATATTGATTGGTTAGAAGTTCTTTCATATTCCAGATTTTTTTCAATATTTATATATTCGAAATAATAAAAATTAATATTCTGTCGATATATCAAACATAAAAAGAACTTTCAATCATTAAATATTTGACTATGTTCGATACATCGTTTGTATACCTATCCAAAAAGCTGTACTATTATTTTATCTGTCATTCGGATACGAAGAATGATTTATTCTATTTGTTCGTGCCTTTTGATGTTACAGTTATATAAAGCTTTTACGAATAAGAATTTTTCATATAGAATATTTCATGCTTGTTATATACGTTTTAAATATTATCAAACAAACTACTATTAAAAAAGTTTACTCTTGAATAAAATTGAATAAGATGATTTCGTTCTTTTACCAAAAGGCCATTGTAAATACTAGAAGAAATATTTCATAGATAAATTCATTTCTCGTTTGTATAATTGGCGAGGAAATATTTCCTTCCTTTCTTTTCAATTCATTTCACTGTTTTCATTTCGTAAACAGTATAAGATTGTTTATCAAGTTGGTTTTAAAGAATTTTATTATTGAAAGTCATTTTTAAATGTTTTTTAATTTTTTATGAAATATATATATATATATATATATATATATAAATATAAAATAATATGATAGTTGTTTTAATAATAAAATTATTTTCAAATACTGATTTAATCACAGATATGATTTTATAAATAAAAAAACCATTCAAATATTCTCATTTGTTATCATTTTTTTCCTACAAACTGAGAATTCAAACAGCATTTTAAATTGTTTGTTTTTTTTTATAAATATGTATGTACTCTATTTAGAATTTTAATATGAACACATGGTTAGACTGATGTAAATGTAAATTCTGTCGTGTGGATGCTTTATATATTTTGTTGGCTGTCATACACACATGCAACAATGTTTTATATTTTTTCTGGTCTACGAAATTTAAATACATTGAATTGAATATCATTCAAAATGAAAAATACAAAGATATAATCACAGAAGTCAACTCATATGTAAATTGTAAGTAAATGATTTCATTTTTCATTAAGTTGATTTGAAGAAAAATGATTCAGTGTTAATTTTTATTTAAATGATTTGAAATAATCTCAACATACTCTTAGTATTTACTTTCTATTGTCTTGATTTTTATTATAATTAACGTATTTTTTATATTCTTTGATTATTGAATAAAAAGTAATTACATTTTTCGAATATAAGCAACGTTAAAAAGAAAAACTAGTGTGTTTTTTTAGAAAATTATTCTATTTTAAAGATAAATACTACACTTGTTCCCAATGCAACTGATATAAAATTTATTGCTCTGTTGTTTAATTATGGTCTAGCAAAATCTAATCATTGTTTGAACTAATAAATTAGCAATGCCTTCTTTGTCTCAAGAATTCGATTGGAATACAGAGCGCTGTCGATTTCTCTTTTTGATAATTTTGCTTTTATTAACAACTGAATATTTCTTATCGGATTACAACCTGATTAATACGAAAGGCAGTCGAGTGTTTATGTTGTATTGTCCACTATAAAAATACTGAAGAAGTTACAAAAGTGACTATGTAAGAGAGCAATTTTCCTCCAGGTATTCAGTTTTAGAAAGTGTGATAGAATTTAGTCGAGATTAAGTAGAAAAATGACTTTAATAAAAATTCTGTATGTTGAATAAGAGTTTTTTATTTCTTAAATATCAATTCCCTTTTTGACTTGCCCTCGTAATAATTAATTTAATTGTGAAGATAGTTTCATTAGTTAATTAGACATTACTTAAAATTTGGAATAAAAATTGAATAATACCTTTATTTAAATACTATTTAAAATATTAACTTTGAACCTTATTTTTTAATATGTTTATTATTTAAAAAAAATCATTAAGTTTGGACAGTTCATAAAAAAAGATAATTTGAAAAAAGAAACAATTTGTCATTTTAAATATTTTCTGATTGGTTGATTTTTATTAAGTTTAAACCAGAAAAGTTTCTGTCTATACAAATTCTCAAAAAACTATCTACAGAATAAATCTTTAGATAGATTCTCTATAAACTTTCAGAATATTCCAGTTAATGAGCAGTGCGCTGTCTATTTAATAAATATTTAAGAATCTATGTTTCGATTAAGTACATTGTAACTATTATAAATTCTAAAACTATAATGCATTTAGTAAGCGGATTGTGTTTGACCAACTCCTTAAGCTTACTAGAGTACAGGGTACTAGTAGTTGAAACAGTACAGTTTCAGTTTTGAGCTGTCTTGAAACTTGAAACTCATATTACAGCAATGTAACGTGTGGCGAATAATTAAACGCAGACGAATTTAATTCGTCTGTGTGTTTTTTCCCATATAAATGGCTATTATCTAATGGTATTATTTTATCTATGAAAATATATGAAAAGTGGACGTAAAAGTATAATATTAAGCTGAAATTATACCATTTTATAGTTGATAATAAAACATTAGTTTATATTAGATTATTTCTTCTAATTCGAGTTTTTTTATGATGTACATTTATCTATAAACTTTTACTATTAACTATGAAAATTAATCTAATAATTATCACTCTGTTAATTGAAATATGTGTTTTAATAGTATTTTATAAGTTTATTATATTTAACAGAAGTACAGAATGATAGTTATTTTACTATTATTATCGATATAAATTTAATGAAAATTAAAATATTAAAAACACTTTCATATTTTAAAAAAAAAACTTTTGTTTATTCCATTATATATTTTTTGAATTATAATATTTTTAAACTGTTGCTCTAATATGAACGATCTCTATAAAAAAAGTTGAGGCAGTGGTTTTAAGAGGAAATGAAATAAATTAAACTGTGTTTAATCAACTTTTAAAACGTAGAAAGTATGATTTCTTGTTGAAACTTTCACAATTTCTACCGAGTAATTAAAAAAATCATGTATTATTATAAGATGTTCTTTTTTTTATTAAGTCTGAGTAGTTATTTTTTTGATTTTCACAAATGAATTTTTCACTCACTCCACAAACTACAAAAAGTTCTCTGATCCAAAATATTCAATAATTGATTATTAATCATTTTTTAATGTTAGTTATGTGTATTTAGATGACAATTCTACCATCCTGGCCTGATTCTTTTATTTATCCGATTTTTGAAGATTTATATATATATATATATATATATATATATATATATAAATTAGTGATGTTCCTTTCAGTATTTTAGAATCAAAATTTTTTATACAATTTCTTTAACAGTACAATAAAATATTTTTAATCTGAATGTATTTAATGATCTATGATCAATCCAGTTTATCGTTATACAAGTTTTATATTTTTTCCCCGCAGTATTTCCTGTAAATTATGTTATTATATGATTATATTTTTACTTTTAGACAAAATATCTTAAAACATTGATGAATAGAAAAAAACAGATTTACTCTCTTACTTAATTCTTCTTCTTTATAACTTATATAATTAATTTTCTTTTTTAATTTTACTCGCTACTCAAATATTTGATTTTAAGGTCATTTCAAGCTTCAGAATATTTTTGAAATATTGAAAATTCGATCCAATTTTTAATATTTAATGTTAATATTGGGTTCGAAAATGGTTTTAAAAATATTTCTAAATTTTTATCTTAATCGTAATTTGATTTTAAATGAATGCCATTTTCGTAAAATAATTTTCGTCCCTTAACAAGCTACAGCACTTTTTTTATATAAAATAACAAGATTATATATATTATTAAAAACAATCATTCGAAGCCAAATTTTGTAATATATTTTTTTTAAAAAAAATAAAATAATCCAATTAAATATACATTAAACTGAATTTTCTTCATAAAATAACAAGATTATTTAAATTTTTAAAAAACAATCATTCAAAACCAAATCTTGCAATTTAATTTTTCAAAAAAATATAATATCGAGACATGATTGTTCTCAATTATAATCAAGTCACATATTTAAAATAATAATTCGATCCGATGAACACGAAATAAATACATTTATTTAAATGTATAAATCAAATACGATACTTTCTTATTTGAATTTTATTTATATTCCTTCATTTAAATTACAAAAAAAATATAATCAGATTTAAGAATTAAATCTTACACCAACATAACATATTCTTATGTATATATATATATATAATATAGTATAGTGTCAAGGTATAAGATTTCATCGCGTATGACTGCGTTCCAACTAACTAAAATTAATTCTAATTTCATATTCATGTGGAATTCATTTATTCAAATCAAGTCTTTATTCTTTTTTAATCTCGGCTTTAACGAAGATTTAACCACTGTAATATCTGTTTCAGAGAACTTCCATTATGCAGCTGATTTAATTTTAAATTACTGCTAGCGCTACATTTTTTCCCGCGTTTATTTTTAAGAGTATATAAAGTAATTAAAAATAACATCTCTGATGTTAATAAGGAAGTATACAAAAAAAATCTAAGTTTCATTTTATACATACATATATATATATATATATATATATATATATATATATATATTAAGGATACAATTTTATATACTGTTTTAAGATATTTTTTCTTTGAAAAATACAATTATTACCATTAAGTTAATTTCATGTCATATACACTCAGAATATTAATTATACTTCGCTTGAATGTATTAAAAATACCTTTTTTGTAAGGCTTTTTAATCATATTTTATACTTAATGGATATAAAGTATAATGTTTATTGTTATATATATATATATATATATATATATATATATATATATATGTATGTGTGTGTATATTTATATATATATATATATATATATATATATAAGTTTATATTGCTATCTATATTTAAATTTTCGCTAAGTATTTTTTTATAATATTCATTTTCGTCTCTATTTATCTTATTTATTTATAGAGTTGATTGAAGTAATGAAGTAAATATGTTCTTAATTTTTTATTATATTTTTTATTCGCCATTTTTAATACATGTGAATATTTGTAATATTTGTAAAACGATTCATAAATTACTCAAAAATGGCAATCATTTTAATTATAAAATTCAGAGTATAATCATTGGGCTTCACGTAACATAAAGGTAAATTTAGATATTCTACAAATTATCTGCTGGTATGATGAAATGAGATTTTTTTTTAAGAGTTGGAGTAATTTTTTGTACCTCCTCTCTCTCTCCTAGAATAGGTTTCTTCATGAAGTTCAACTAATGTAGCTATTAGTACTGTCGAAGACACATTCTTACTAGCTTTAGTCTTAAAGCATGTAGAGAAATATTAATTTGTGTTCATTTATTTCATGTCAATTTTTTATTTCTTATATATATATATATATATATATATATATATATACGAAATAAAAAATTGAAATAAAAATTTATTTCATGACAATTTTTTATTTCTTCTGTATATGTATAATGTGTGTGTGTATGTGTATTCTGTATATGTACAGAGAAAAATATGATTTCGACTCTTTATCTTTGATAATCATTTCATTCATTAGCGATTTCTATTTTGTTCGAACGAAAAAAAATATTATTCCCAATTAAAATTCGTAATTAATTATTTTCACTGCAGATAATATTTTAATTAGCTTGTAACGAATGTTTCTGATTTAATAAAAATGTATCTGAAAATAATACAGTAAATTATATTGCTTCCTGGGCTTTGTTATTCTGTTTGATATGTATTTTTTTTTCATGCACTGAAAGAAACAAACGATACAAGTATGTCAAAGGAAAGTAATTAAAAATATAAATACTGTTTATGTCCGTAATATGAAATAGTAGCTGTATAAGGTACACATATGCATATATATATATATATATATATATATATATATATATATATATACATATTCAAATAAAGAATGAAATGGATGTGCATATTTTCTTTTTTCAGAATTTTCAAATATATTCTACTTTTCTGCGACAGCAGTCGTTTTTAACTGCTGTCACAGAATATTGTTTAATTAATTTTAAAATACAGAATGGTACGTGTCACAAAGAGTATGGATGATATATATATATATATATATATATATATATATATATATATATATATATATATATATATATATGTAAATGCAAACAAACGATTTTTTTTAATATTTTCCAATTGCTGGATATAATTTTTAATGAAATAATAAAGTTA
>CM068313.1:10395511-10525511 GCA_034766995.1 Acanthacorydalis orientalis | reverse complement strand
GAAAATGTTCATGTATGTGTATTTCTTTCCTGAAACAGAACATTTTGTGAAAGTAAGGCATTTTTTTTGATACTTTTTATTATTTAAAGTTCGAGGTTATTTTCAATTCAAATTAAATAAAAACTATGAAGAAAATAGACATTTTTGGAAATATATTTATTTGATACATCCATTTATGAAAACTATTTGTAGAAACATAGATTCTTCTACTAAAAATTGTTCAGATATATTTTTTGATGGAAAACATTATACAATATATTATGTCTACAAATTAATTCGGTGGCTTCTTTTATAGAATATGAATGCGGAAAAATGGAATATATTTCAATCCTCAAAATATCTCCCATTATTTTGTATAACTTTTCTGCATCTGTTGGGTAACAGACGAATCCCTTGTCGAAAAAAATGTAGTGATTTTGAGTTGATGAAGTTGTAATGAATTTTCGGACCTCTTCGACTGTTTGAGCATTTTTACATGTTCTATGCGTCACAAACATAACAAATCATTTCCTCGGCTTCGGCTAGTTGCCGAAGCCGAGCACATTTTTCACTAGCACTTTTTTCAAGTAGTATGCGAAAAGTATGTAATTCCAAATATGCTGCTTTTTAGACGCCATCGTGTTCACTACTGTTTTGTGAGGTTATACCAACTTCTTGGCCGACATGTTTAGTATTTTTAAATTATAAATTGGGCACTTCAAAATTCTAAAATGACAAAAAAATATTTTAATTCAAAACTGAGTTATGATCCATTCAATTCAAAGGCACCGAATTATTTTTTTTACATCTAATATATATATATATATATATATATATATATGTACTTGTGGGTATATAAAATATTAAGTCTCTGTAAATGTTATATTCGTCTCGAAGCTCTTAAATATATTTAACATTTTTAATTATACACTTTTAATTAATTGTATGTTTTATCCAAATACAACGTACAAATATCATTCTCTTTTTCATTAATACAACAGACCTTTTGCATTGCATGTTCTTATCCCGTCCATCTTTCAAATGCAAACACTCACTGCAATAACAATTACACTGTTATGACAGCACTGACATGACAGTTTATGTTAACTGAAACGACAGTAATTTGCTATATTACAAATACGAACCAAAAAATAAACGAGAAATGTTCTTCTTTCTTGTTCTCTGTAAGACGTTTCTCGTTTTATAAAACTTAATGCAATTAAACAAGCAATTTGCTAATTTCTCTTGCACAATATTGTTATCTTAAAGAGACTGTTATGACAACATGGAAATTAATAATTTGTGTACTTATATTTATCAATATTGAAAACATATTTTTTATTACTGTATTATTATCATTTTAAAATTTTATTCTAGTTTTATTTGTTTGTTTTTGTTGTAACGTCTTTTGAAATTTCGTTTTAGATTATGATGTCTGGAATTGAAATATATATATATATATATATATATATATATATATATATATATATATATATATATATATATATATATATATATATATATATATATATATATATGATAATACAATGTTTTTATTCCTTCCAAATCTTTTACATTTTATATATCAATTTTAAAAATCTACTATAGCCTTAGAAGTAAATTTATTATTTTTATACGCTTTTTCTGAGAGCGTAAAGTAATTTTTTTCGCAAAATATTTACTGTTTTTATTTTGTATTGGTTTTAACTTTTTTTTAAATCAATACTTTATAGTTTTTCAGTATATTTTTTATTCAATGAATAGTTGAAATTGTAAAAGTTAAAGACCGTAGTTATGACTAGTAGATAAAATTTATTTAATTTTATTATAAATTAGTAGTTAAAACAAAACGATTAAATCTAACAAATATCATTACAATAGAGGTATTTTAAAATATGTAAGATTTAAAGAATAGATCATTGTAATTATTTGAAGTTTTAAAATTTTGATGTATGAAATACGGTTTCAGAAGTTATATTAGTAAATATGATTATTGTAAGCATATATGAGTTTTAAATTATTTGAAAGATTTTTAAAAAATTTTTTTTCTAAACTAGAATTCATCGAAGTGAGTTTTTCGATTAAACTTTTAAAATTATGTATAACTAATTTATTAAGTCGTGTTTCAGTTTAATTCAGATTAATTTTGATCAAATCTATTCAAATCAGTTCAAATGTAGTTAAGTCAGTTTCAAAGACAATGCATTTTCCAAGAATTTACTAACAAAAATTTTAAATATATTTTATTAAATATTTAAAGTAATAAACTATAAATAAACCAGTATAAATTTTAAATACTCAAATCTTTATATAACTTTTTTTAATTTTGTCTCTTGGAATAATTTTTTCATCCTTTCATTAACTTTTGTGAAACTTTTGAGCTTCATCCGAATTAAATTTGAATAGAAAATAAAAATTATCTATTATTTTCTATTTCATCGTACAATTTGTTCGATTTTTAAATATTCAAATATTTCTGAATATATTAAAAGATATAATTTATCCAAAAATAAATTAAATAAATAATTTATTTTGATAATAATATTTAATTTCTTAAATTGATAGTTTTGACCATTTTAATCAAATAAAATACATCATTTTTGTTTCAAAATCTTTATTTAAATTACTTACAACAATTAACTGTATTTAAAAATTATATAACAAGATTTATAGTTTTATATGAGACTTATTTTCAAGCAAATCAAATTTTGCAACAATAATTAAACTAAAGGAGTAAACAAAAAAACAAACTGGAACCGTAATCTAATAATCCTTATATTTTATATTATAATGTGCGAAATCTTGAATTTGTCCTAAAGGATAAAACATAATATAACATGATTTATTATTAACATAACCCGTGGACATCAAAACCCAAAAGTATAAAAAATATGTGTATATATATATATATATATATATATATATATATATATATATATATATGTTGGTATCAAAAGAATGGCATTAACACATCTGTTACCGCTGGAATATTGTCGAAAAGTTCACACTTTAACTCCTGCACAGTGTATCGGAGCTAGAATTGAAACAGTTCACGAGCTATATGGCGCAATGCCAATTGGATAATACAATCATAATGTGTAATTTATGTTCTCCAGGCACAAGAACTTCTCGTAGACTGTTCCGTTGAACACGGCCTCTCAAATATACATGCAGTGCGCACACTGTTGCGACAAACAATCGGCCTGTGAATACATAAATGTGGATTGTTGACGTCTTCGTCGTTCGTTACAGGTCTCAGATACGTTTTCGATATGAATTTTCAATAGGTTTATAGATATATGTTGGTACACGTGCACGGAGGATAAACGTACGTTAAACGAATAACGTCATCCTCGTTCGACCAGAGATCGTTGTATATTTCACGTCGGATGATATTAACATTTGTACCAAAGGCGTAGCTAGAGCTACCGCTGAAGAGGTCTCTCGTTTCAAGGGGACACATTTTCTTAGGGTTATGCGTGTAATATTGTAGTTTACAGGGTGTGTTGTTCATATATATATATATATATATATATATATATATATGTGTGTGTGTGTGTAATATATACGGATGGAAGCTTTTGACGATATGAGACAACAAAACAATTGGATGAAAATTTCGTAGAATATCATATGAGTATTATCTTATAATTTATATTGCAGATATTTTGGTTAGGTTTGTAATATTTGTTACAGTTTCTGTTATGTAAAGAAATTATTTTAATTGTACGCAAAGTTTATAGTACTGCAACAATATATATATATATATATATATATATATATATATATATATATATTATTGCAAGTTGGACATTTACAAGAAATATGTAATTATAAATATAGTAATAAGATTCTGAATTCACTTGCCGTTCTTTAAAGTACCTTTAAAAAATACATTAACAAATTACAAAGTACTTTCAGATCAGATCCTCCTTTAGAAGTTAATTATAATGAGACTTTTTTGTCAATTTTCGATAATATAAAATCGTGTGTATTATTTTGGTTGCATTCTACAAATAACAAAAAAAGTGTGTGTGAGGCCATGTGGGGTTTAAGTGAAACTTCTGAGCTGTAAATAAAGAATTATGTTTTATATTTGTTTCTGTTATGTAAAGAAATTATTTTAATTGTATGTAAAGTTTATAATACTACAACAATATATATATATATATATATATATATATATATATATATATATATTGTTGCAAGTTGGACATTTACAAAAATTATATAATTATAAACGAGTAATAAGATTCTGAATTTACTAGCTGCTCTTTAAAGTACCTTTAAAAATATATTAACAAAAAGTACTTTCAGATCAGCTCCTCCTTTAGAAATTGGTTACTATGAGGACCGAACTTGAAGCGCTCTTGCCGGGGCGCTTTTAATAGTCAATTTAATGGACATTGATCACGATGCATAATAAGTATTAGGTTGATAGGAAAATAATTGCAGTTTTTGTTTTCTATATTCGAACCATAATTTTTTTCAATAATTATTTAAATCAATAGTTATTAAATTATTTAAAGTGCATTTTTCGATCTGTACTTCAGTAACATCGACTTTGATTTTACTATTAATTTTGCTTCAAATTGGACTATTGAATTAAAGATGGAAAAAAGTAAGTAAGAGTATTTTTTGTATGAATACAAAACAGTTGGTAAAGTAGCAGAAACTGCTTGTAAACTAAATAATGCTTTTGATGCGGTACTGTTAAATAACGTATGATAGAATGGTGGTTCCAAAAATTACGTGCTGGGGATAAGAGCTTTGAAATTGAAAAAGGTCGCAGGCGTCCTTCTTCAGTTCATAAATACCAATTAAAAACGTTAATTGAATTTGCATTTAGCCCAACAATTTGACAGCTTACACAAAAGTTAGGCGTTAGGCTTCGAACAATTCTGGACATCTTAAAACCACTTCAATTAAAAAATGAATATAAATTTGAATGTCATAAACCGCAATTGTTTTTCTAACAACCTAATACCTTATAAAATCGTTTAACATGTCTAAAATTAAGTAAATATCGAACAATTCAATAAAATAAAACTTTATTCTGTTTGTCAAATTAATTCATTTACAAAAATATAGATTTTATAACATAGAAACTTTATAGATTTCTTTGTTTCTATTAATTATTCTATTAAAGTCGAAAATTGAATATATATGAGAAATTAAATTTTAGCTATCTTAACTGATTTAATAGCAAACTTTTTCGTTTTATACAAGTGCTTAAAAATAATAATTTTCTGTGCCGCCTGTATATTCAGTGACATTTCTCTCGAGTAATAAATTGAAACGACTGAAAAAAAAATCGATTCAGTATCTTCATGATGTGATACGCCACTGGGCCTGTCACAAAATACAAATTTATAATGTTCCACCTAAAAATCATGCCACGCAATATAAATTCAATCCTTGCCCGTGCTGAGGACGAGGACTCGACGCCGTAACGCCTTTAAAAATAAATACCGTGTCGCAGAGTGCGTCTCTTTCGGTCGCACGTTTTGATAACGCGTTCCGCGCACAATTTCCCATTGACGAAAACTTGTGTATAATGTCGATGAATCTGTGAAAATTTTCAACGAATTATATTTTCGCAAATGTCGTTTTTTATTGTTTTATACATTGGACGTGGCGCGCGGCGTTTGTTTTTATTTCCTTCCCGAACTTTTTATGACGCGTATTAACCATAAATGTCAACTTCTTCCTAATACCCAGTGTGTCATTATTTACAAGTTTCGATGCTTTTACGTTGTCGTTTTACACGCGGTGTTTTCAATTTTTTTTCCCGTGTTGTTGTTATGTTACACGTGCCACTCTCTACTTTTTTACTCTTCCCTTATTTTCATTTTGAAATGCTGTTACATTATATATATATATAATCATTTATATTAGGTTGGTGCAAAAATAATTACGGTTTTTACATATCGAGTATAAAGACGCATATATAAGTTAAAAATTATATTTATGATTAAAAATAAAAACCATTGGCCTGCACACATTTCTTCTAACGGGAAACAAGTTTGTTTATTCCTATAAGATAGAATTCTGGAATCCTGGAATTAACGAATTCATCGAAAGCGCTTTGAGCCGATGATCTTAATCTTTGGAAACCTTATCTCATAGGAAATCACTCAAATGTTTAAAAAAAATGGAGACAGGTCGGGAGAAAAAGGTGGGTGAGGTAAGGATTTCATAACCCAGTTCGTCTAATTTTTTTAAAGTAATTTGTTAGACATGTGGTAGGGCGTTGTTATGAAGAAGAATTCATCCTCTTCGATTGAATAATGCTAGCTGTAAACAATCCAACTTCTCATGCATTTTTTTTCAATTTCCTGATAATATTTTTCTGCTGTTATTCTTTCACCAGGATTTAAAAAATTGTGTAGTGAATGATACCACTTGCCGACCATCAAACAGTGACAATGATCTTTTTTTCATGAAGATTCGGTTTATAAAACTGTTTCCGTGCTTCTCCTCGGTCTATCCACTGTGATGAACGTTTCCGATTGTTGTAGAGAATCCACTTTTCATCACATGTGACAATGTGATCAAGAAAAGGATTATTTTTGGTACGGAAAAGAAGCGAAGAGCAGACTTCGTATCGCCGAATTGCTTGATGTTCGTTCAGTTCATACGGCACCCATTTACCAGCTTTTTTGTTTTTCTAGTTAAATTCAAATGTTGAACAAATATTGAATGATCGACATTGAGCTCTTCTGCCACTTCTAGAGTTGTTTTACGTAAATCCACTTCAAAAATGTTTCTTAAATCATTATTGTGTATAGATGAAGGATGTTCACGACCCTCCTCATCATCAAGCCTTTCGTTTCCATTACAAAATTTTTAGAACCAGTGTTGAGCAGTACGTTCACTAATTGACTCTTGGCAAAAAATAAGTTTTATATTATGAGCAGTTTCTGCTATTTTACGTTCCAATTTAAACTCAAACAACAAAATCTCGCGAATTTTCTTTTTTTCATGACTAATTTAAGAGGTTATATCGAACAATACTAAAAAAAAAAACAATATACTTAAGATAAAATCAGTAGTGCTTATTTCATTGTTCACAATAATTTATCACATGACTATAATGATAATAAGACTTAAAATGATAATAACCGCAATTATTTTTGCACCAACCTAATACAAGTCATTATTATTTTTAAACCTCTATTTTTGTCAAAGTCTCCAAAGCTTTTTTTTAAAAAAAAAAGTTTTCTGTACTGAAGCAAATAAAACTTTTACTAAACTTGTTAATAATTTGATTACAATTTAGTAACATACGACTTTTTTAACAAAACAAAGAAGTTAAATAATAAATAATGTTTAATATATCATTGTTTCAAATAGATTAAAAAAGGATCAGTAAATAAATTAATATATAAATTATTTATTTACACTTCCAGTTCATTTATTTCATAATTGTTGTTAACAGATAATCATTTAAATCGAATATTTATTTATATTGTTTAGTTATGACTTTCGAATGAATTAATTTTTAATTATATTTATATTAGATAATAGGGATGGTAAATATAAATAAAATCACTGAACCGGTGAACTGTAAATAATACAACAGAAGTAAATAAATCATCATTAAATTTGAAATTATTTATATTTCAATATAAATGAGTTTTATTTAAATAACCGAAAATTATAAAATAAAAATTCTTATTTTTGACAGATCGTTCATTGATTCGATTATATCAATGAGATTTTTCGAGGGATAATGTACGAAAAGATTTTTAAAATATTATTTATGTAATAAAATATACAACCGCATGAAATATACATAACACATAAACACATTTTTTCTAGTAATAAAAATACTTGAAAAATATACGACTAAAGAAGCCGAAAACCACATACGATGTTTACAAATTTTCTTATGTACACTTTTGTGCGTCATTAAGTTAAATTGATGGGGGCTCCAGTCGTTGGAAAAAATAAAAGAAAAACATACACACATACACTTACAAGATTTGCATAATGACAGCCTTTCATGATAGATTATACTTTTTTTCCGAATATTAACAAGTGTAATTTTCTACGCATAAATGATGATATGGTCATAAAGAGTGGAAACAAAAAGAATTATACACAGTGGATATTCATGTTTTTTTTTATACGAGATGTTTATGGTCAACGTGTAAACGTGGAAAATTATATATTAAATATACAATTAAGTTTCAAATTTGTTTATATTTGAATTATGAATCTAATTTATGTCTTGATAGGAATATAGTTACATAAATAATTCAGTTATTTATGTATATATATATACACTAATAAATACGTTGGTTAAGGACTGAATATCATAAGCCAGTGGTTTCAAAAAAGAACAAAACTTTAAATACTGATTTATCTTATTCACTTCTTGATTTATGCTTAAATATTTTTATTGAATAAGACATTGCTCACAATGCGGTTTTTTTTATGAATTCTAACCTTAATTTTTTTCAATGAAAATGACATTTCATCGTGTTAATATCATTTTAAAGTGCATTTTTTTGTTTGTATTTTGGTAACGTCGACTTTGATTTTATAATTAATTTTGCTTCAAATTGGGGTATTGAATTAAAGATGGAAAAGAAGCAAATAAGAGATTTTTTTTATGTATGAGTTCCAAACGGTTGGTAAAGCAGCAGAAACTGCTCGTAAACTAAAGGATGCTTTTGGTGTGGGTACTGTTAAAGAATGCACAGTTCAATGGTGGTTCCAAAATTTTCGTGGATGAGAGCCTTGAAGCTCACAATTCGAGAACTTACACAAAGCTAGGCGTTAGTCATCTAAAACAGTTTTGGACCGTTAAAACAGTTAGGAAAATTAAAAAAGAAAAATGTATATGAATTTGAAGGTCATAAACTGCAGTTATTTTTCTACCAACCTAATGAATATTAAAAATTATTAATAATCATTTTTGAACTATTATAATCAGATTTTTTGGCTAGTAGGGTGAGAAAATAATTCATTTTTATAATGCAGTGGTGTCAAAATATGTGAATTCAGTCCAATCTAGACATAAGATCCAGATCCATATGAAATCCAGAACTAAGTTTGTACTTAAAAATCATATTTAGAAGAAAATTAATTCAAAATAACCTATAATATTCCATGATTCACAGTTTACTCTTTTTAAAACTGTGCGTAGCGATGCAGTAAACATAGTTTATCACTAATATTTTTCATGAAAATTAGTATTTATGAAGGAATAGAAGGATTTTCAATTAGATGAACATCAAAGTCAATCCTAACACCACCGATTAGTATAAATAGGGCATCTGTATTAGGAGAAAATAAAGAAATATAATTAAAAATATCATTCTACTTCCTCTTTTAACGATCAGTAAACGAATAATTATTGAACAACAGATGCGTACTAAGGTTGGGATTAGTTTTGAAATAAAAGAGAGAAATGAAGCAATATTTACGGTTTCTATCATTATTTTTTTTTAATTCATCAGTGATAGTATCGAATAATAAAAGATAACAAGGACTATCAGTGTCCTGTGAATAACTGAAAGAAGGATATTTGCAAATAAAAATTCTCGTTTAAAAATAATCACTTAAAGAACAATTATTAGGAAGTGCATTTAATGAATATTATTTTCTATAGTAATTGAAGATATTTTCTCTAGATTATATATATATATATATATATATATATATATATATATATATATATCTGTTTAATTTGATATTTATATTTTGTACAGATACCGATTTAAATTTTTTTTCATCGTTTATAGAATCGTCGTAGCGTGAAATAATTTTCCATGCCGCATCTCGTGCACGTTTTCCAGAAAGAATAGTCCATCGCCATAAAGGTGATATATACATGTTTAAAAGGCAGAACACGTAAAAATAATAAAACTGTTTTGAGTGGGGTGTTTGTGCACGTGTGTGTGTGTGCGTACGAGTGTGTATACGTGCACACACTATGCACGTGTGTGTGTATTCTCAGACCATATGTTTTTTCTATTGTCTACTGATATTTATGCTATGGATTTAAGTATATAGGAAGGAGCGTATCAACGTTCGTCCTCATCGCATGTTATTTTATTCTCTCTGTGTTAGAACGTCGCGTCTTGAAGTGAACGCCGTATTTCATATCATAATGTTTTTATTGCAAATGGCTTTCGCGGAGATATTTTAAAATTATAATCGTGTATCTTGACGATAACAGAACAAAATCTTCGACGGAGTCATCGCTTCAAAGTGGGTTAAGATTTTTTTTATTGCTTTTTATCTGATACCGTTCTTATTTTAAAAGATTTATTTACAAACTATTGCGTTCACCATCATCGATGAGAGTCGAAGATGTGAAAGAGTTCATGTACTGTGGATAAAGTGTCATAAAATGCAACGTCTTCATCATAAAAACATATTCAAGTACACACGTTAACTTCAAAATGTTCAACTTCACGGATAATTTTTAAATTAAAGTCTGAAACGGTATTATAGAAAAAATATCAATCGATATTAAGAACAGTTGCGTTATTTTCTGATACTAATGTTTTCTTTTCTAGTGATACATGAATAACTCAATATATAAATAAGTTCTAAAACAATTAAGAAATATTTAATGTTTCAGTTTGTATCGATGAAACATTTTATGTATTTTTATTTATTAACAAGATAAATCATACATACTCTTATCAATAAAATAGATAAAACAATCCTCTTGCTTCATTTCTGTTTCGTATTGAACAAATTTCAGATAAATCCCATTTAAAATAAAATTTTTGAAGTCGAACTTATTAACTTTTAACCTGTCATTCTTAATTGAATGATTAATCTAATCTTCACAATAGAGTTCTGACACTGAGGCTAAATTCACTTTGATAAATTAATTATTTTTTCACCCTACAAACTACACAAATATTCTGATCAAAAATTTTTAATAAATATTAATCCTTTTTGATTTTTGCTTATGAGTATTCTGATGTTGTTGACTTTATTCTTAGAGTTTTAAGGAATAAACAATTTCCGGAGGATCATGAGATCGTCATCGAAAAATACATAAGTAAGAAACAACAATAATTTATTGAAAATTTTTCATCAGAAAAAAATTGTGATTTATGTTTAAAAAAAGATTAGATCTAGAAAAATAACAGCAAAAATTGTTTACGGCTTATAAGATGACGAAAGAATTAATTTGTAAACATAATCTGATCTTTCCAATTTGTGTACTTAGTACTAAATATATTTTTGCTCCTGAGTTACATTTCATGTCGTAGTATATAAGATTATATCTGGAATTTAACACTAGCTCTATTTTTACAAATGGATTTTTCAAAAAAAATCTCACAAACCACTTAATTTTTTTCTGTGATCAAAAAGGTTTAATAAATCATCATTTATCATTTTTTATTGTTGGTTTTTGCGCATTTAGATGTCAATTCTGTCATCTTCAGAGCACCATAGTATATAAAATTTATTGTCAGCACTATATTGTAACTCTAGTTATATCTGTAGATTTTAGAGTATTTTTATAAACGAATTGGGAATCTCCGATGGAATAATTGAGTAATTCAGTTAAATGTTTAATTAGTTTAATTCAAATATAAAAATGTTTTACTTCAATATTTTTTTTAAAAAATTTCATACTTGAAATAATTATATATATATATATATATATATATATATAATTAATTTCCTTTAATCCCTTATTTCTTTTGATATATATATATATATATATATATATATATATATATATATATATATATATATATATATGGGCATTTATATTTACTACCAGTGGCGGGTTATAGCTTCATTGGGCCTAGAAAAATTCAATTAGTACACCCGATGTACAGTGTTGTACTACATTAATGAGTTGATAAAAGATTAGTATAGGGCCCTTCTCTTGGTAGGGTTCTCAAGAAATTGCCCTTTTTGCCCATAGGATAACGCGTTACTGTTTACTACTACTTTAAGCATGTATATCATCTTCGGGCAGATTAGAGATTTGTGTCTAATATCTACTTGAAGCTGGATTACGTGTCGAAACTAGCAGTGGACCTAGAATATCCGTAAAAGCGGAGACCGTTCGGAGAATGCGTCAGAAGGATCACAAATACCAAAATATACAATTATTATACTATTACAGATACAATTGAATTCTTTTGTTACTTGATAATTGTATTCTAGAACGTATTATTGTTAAAATTACTTCATGAATGAATAATTTTACTTTTAGTATAAAAATAGATTGAAAACTAGTAGCACAAAGCAATAAGAGAAAGGGAATTGATTTTTTAAATATATAGTTGTATATATGTTATGCTAATTGTTTTGATTGTAGTAAAATAAATGTATATTTAAAGTATAGTGAGACAGTAACAACGTCGAACTGAATAAAGTATTTCAATTCAATCTATTATGTCAATTATAAAAAAAAATCACATGCCGTGTTATCGAAGCGTTGACCCTAAGAACAAAAAAGAACAGAACAAAAAGAATAAAACAACAACGGTATTAAAGCAACCCATCATTATGAAAATCACGTATTATTCATATCGATTAGAGATACGACAATGATTATTATTGCAATTTGAGAGAATTCGCTCGATTTCGGATTTACGTCGAGGCGTACCATTTCGACGCCATTACGAAACTTTTCCGCCTAATAATTTTCTATAATTTCATCATCTTTATATTTCCTGTCGCATGTTTTCGGATCATAAACACCCCGCGGTTACCACATTTACATGTCACTGTACTTATTATGCAGCACTCGGGGGTTGACTATGCAGATGCGGTGGTGGTTAGTTTCAAGGAGCGGCCTCTGTCTCTACAGGTTCGAGCGTGGCGGCTCATGTTCACGTGTGTGTGTGTGTGGGTATGGGTGGATTGTTTGGTTTCGTGTTCTTCCTGGAAAGTGGGTGGTTTCGGTGACGGTGACATTCGTCACGGGCTGTCGCCGCGCTTGTACTGGACTTTTTTTTTGTTTTTGTTTTAAGGGGATGTTATCTACAGGTTTTTGTTTGTCTAAATATATTGTTACTTTGTAACACAATTGGGGTTGATTTTCCCCCAAGCTGGTATTTTTACATTAAAATAATAGTTAGTACAGTAACCTCGGTATGATTTTGATATATGGTGTTGGCTTTTTTATTTATATTTAGTTATCTTTGTTTGATATTCAAATAAGTGCACTACATTCTTCTAGATAAGTAGTAGATTGTGGGGATATAAGGAAATACCTTTCATTTTTTAATTTTAAACTCAAATAGAGATAAGATTTATTTCTTGACACAATTCATTCTTTCAATTAAATAGTTTTATTTAAGTTTAACTTCTAAATACTCTTATACAATAAGCATTATATTTCAAACATTTAATTTGTCTTTATCTTAAAATATAAACTTTAAATTTTTAGTCTAAAATATAATATATAACTCGATTATCATACTTTTTTCTTTTATTCATAGTTTGAACAAGTAAGAAACAGTAAAATAAGTCTCATATCACAGTAATAATTCGTTCTATTAACCT
Organism: Acanthacorydalis orientalis; assembly: GCA_034766995.1. Classification (NCBI taxonomy): domain Eukaryota; kingdom Metazoa; phylum Arthropoda; class Insecta; order Megaloptera; family Corydalidae; genus Acanthacorydalis; species Acanthacorydalis orientalis. The sequence continues at coordinate 10,512,026 of CM068313.1, read as the reverse complement.
CGTTTCGTTCAAAAAGCCTCTTTGTAATTATGGTATTACAAAAATTCGCCCGGTAATCACTTATATTTTAATTTCTTTCGTACATACAATTTATTGATTTTTCATTCTCTATTTTTTAAAATATATATTATTTGCGGCAGTACACTTATAATAACGATCATATGATTTTTATGTGATTTTTTGTTTATTTTCTTAATAAATACATAGACAAATAATTTAATTCGTTACGAATTCATTAAACACGTAAAATTGTATGCAAATGGATTAGATTTAAATGCAGCATTATCGTTGAAGTGTTGTTTTGTTAATATTTTATCTAAAGCACGCATAGGTTGAATATATAATATGAATTGTAGAGCGTGACGGTATAAAAAGTTTATACATACACACACACACACACATATATATTATATATACAGAGATTTTAATATAGTGGGTGTTTGATTTCTTTGTCAGTGATTTAGAGATATTTTGGTAAGGGAGCATTAACTAAATTATAGAGGTATCGTATATCATGTAAATTAATTTGTGAATATTTTTTGAATTATTTTATAAAAGTTTGAATAGTGGTGTATTATTATTTATTTATAATCTAATTTTATTTCAAGAGAAATTATTTAATAAATATTTCAAATGATAACCTTATCTGTCGAAGTGCTCTAAAACCTCAATAACCAACCAACAACAATTACTTTTCTACCAATCTAATATAATAAACTATAAGCGTCTTTGTATTACGTTGATTGGATTTTAGACAAGTTCGTTAATATCTTTTTCATCTTTAAGATATATATATATATATATATATATATATATATATATATATATATATCATTATCGAAAAAAAAATTTAAAGAACTTTTCTCTGACATCATAATACTTCTTTACAAACAATTTGACAATAATGAGATTTATAAGAATTCCAAAAAACTGTAAGCTCTAAAAAAAACTTGACAACAAAGTATTAAAAGTTAATTTTGATCAAACAAAAATAAACCTCTTTATAAAGGAAGGGGAGTTGAAAAAAACACATTAATATTCTATTGTAAAGACAGAATATCTAAATAATAATTAGTTGCACATTACACTTATTTACAAGTAATCTTTTAAAGTAACGGATTATTTTCAGATGCAAATTCTCTAATTTATAAACAAATTTTACGTTGGGAAAGGTATGAGAAATGTTTACTAGATTAAAAATGACAAATTGAGAAGAAAGAATATAAGTATGTTTGTCTATGATTACAAATATTTTGTTCTTGAGAAACAGACAGATTAGAAAAAATGTTTGTAATAAAGTTGATATAACATCACCATCACCCGCACTCCTAATTGGAAATATGATATGGATAGAACCGATGTTGTAAGATTTTAGAATTAAATAATAAAAAATCTAATACATTTAATAATTAAAATTACTGAAGATGGATGAAAACAGATACGCATGAAAATGTTTTGAATGCTTTAAAATAATATCAATCATGAAAGTTAAGTTTAACAATTATTATTATTGGGTTATATGAATATACGACTTAATGAAACAAGTAAATATTTAAAAAATTCAATATAAATATATTCGAAACAATATAAATCTGAATAAAGAACGTGCTATGCTGTTAGTAAGCTAATTTACATGATATAAAAAAAATTTAATTGATAAAAAATGATACAAAAGGATGCTTATTGTCCAATCTTACATGGATATCAGCATAAGTAAGACTGTTCTAAAGTAACAAATTATCGCGTTATAGTTTTGACTGTGGCTAAATTTATTTCTACAAATAAATATTTTTTTTATCCCACAAACTACAAAGATTATTTTTGATCAAAAATATTCAAATTATTTGATCATTTTTGATTGTTGCTTAAGTGAGTTTCAATGTCAATGCTAATGTCTTCAGAGTAACATTTCTGTGAGTTCTGAAAATTATGGCATCGCCATCGAAACATGCATAATCAATAAAAGACCAAATAAAAAATAAAACGGTCAAATCATTCATTGAAAATTATTGACTAGGAAAATCCTCTGAGGTTTTGTGTGTTGAAAAATAAACACTTGAAAATATGTTATTTAAATGAAGAAAAATCACTAAACCATCATTTATTACATTGTCCAATATAGAAAATTGTACTTCATTGACAAAAACATTAGATAAGATCTTTCAGATATTTTAAATCCGTTTTAAAATCTAAATTTATTACAAGATAACTCATTTTTATTTTTTTTGCACGAAAACAACTTTCTATTTAAATTATATATAGAAAATAATTATTTGATATTTATCATCAAATTTATGGATTTTTATTTTTATCGAATTGAATAATCTAATAACTATAAAATACTTTTTATATTAAGAAGAAAATAATCAGAGTTAAATAAATAAAGTAATTGAATGAAAAATAGTTTGTTTTAATAAAAAAATTCATTGAAAAAAGTGTGTAAAAAAGATAAAATCATAATATTGTGAGTCGTAAATGAAAATGCTTCGACTTTTATGTAAACAAAATTATTCAGTTATGAAAGGATTCAACAACTACATGATACATCTATTTATTCAAGTCATGTGTTTCGTTGAAATTAACTAAATAAATATAAAAGTATAACGTTAAACGGTACCGATCCGTCGTTCCATACATAAAACAAAAATAAACTGTTCCAAAGTACACACGAGCTGAAAAATATTTTAATTGCCCGAGTTTGTATTCGAATTACGTCGAAATATATTTGTTAAAATGTTCCCAGCAATTAACGAACTAAAATATGTACACCGACTTATTTAAATTTCTACTAAACGTTATACATTTTTCGATGCAATTAATAACGTTTTAAGTTAAAATGTATATCTTTTAATACACGATTTCAGCAACGTTGTCCCAACACCACTGGTTTCTCACAAACGGCGCCAGAATAAAATAGTGGCAATAAATAATATGGTAAGGAAGCACAAGACAGGCCTGTTTTCTCGGTATGTTTTATTAGCTCTCGCGCTACCATTAAAATCCACTACACTTCTTGGACATAAATGAATTTCAACTCGTAAAATAACAGAAATTTAATTCATAGAAATTTTCGTGACTGATATAAGAAACGAAAATGCCGAGTGGAAGGGAAAAGCTTCGGTTGAAATAAAAAAAAAACAATAGGACCATAAATTATGAACGGATTTAAGTGGCAATGAAAAGTTCGTGTAAAAACGTAAATATAATATATTTTTATGAATATCTTTATCGGAGTGGATAAAAAAGTTACTGAATAAATTAAAATATCACACAAACGCAAAATTATACACTATATATATATATAAAGACAAAGATAAGAAACAGTTTAAACCAAGTTATAAAAATATTTATAACAAGTAATGAATTTCTTTTATTTTGTTCAACAAATAAGCACCGGTGGATATCAAAGCGTTAATAATTAATAGAATCATAAAGAAATATAGTCGTATTTACCAAAAATCTTGATTAAACTAATCACCTGACTACTTGAATCGATAAACTCTTTTTAAAAATGCAGTGATTACTTCAGTGCGATTATTTTTCTATTTAACCATACAACTGTATCACTCATTACAAATTAATTGCTTGTTTTATTTTTCATTACTTCGATGTAAAATTGTAAACTTAAAAAAACGTTTAATACCTATCATTTTAAAACGTCTCTGGTCTTTAATAAACGTTAATAATTTATTATTGATACACTTTTGTAATTATTTCATGAGCAAAATGTTTGCATATTTAGGAGGTAGTGAATTTCAAATACTTTAAATAGTATTTTGCATAACAAATATTTTAAATGTAAAACAAATAGCACGTTATAACATAATTTTGTTCATAAATTTTCGAAACATTATTTATTTGTATTAACTAATTTATTAGAACTGTTTGTGTAAATATTCAGTTGGTAGAAAAATAATTACGGTTTATGATCTTCAAATTCACATACATTTTTATCTGTTTTGATCTTCCTAGCTGTTTTAAGTGGTCTAGAACTGTTGTATGAGTCAAGGCTAAGTTTTGTGCAAGCTCTCGTATTACACCTACAGTAGGTCGTTATGAACTGAAGTAAAACACCCGCGACCTTCTTCATCTTCAAGGCTCTCATCAGTAGCACAAAATTTTTGAAACCATCATTGCGCCTTTACTTAACAGTACCCACATAAAAAACCATTGCTACGAGCAGTTTCTGCTTATTTACCACCCGTTTTGAACTTATACAAAAACTTATTTGCTTATTTTCCATCTTTAATTCCATATCTCGATTTAAAGCAAAATTAATAATAAAACCAAAGTTGATGTTACCGAAATATGGATTGGAAAATTCATTTTAAAATAAGATTTACATAAACATGATTAAATGTTTTTTTTATTGGAAAAATAAGGTTAGAATTCAGAAAACAAAAACCGCAATTATTTTCCTACCAAATTAACACTACTGTTTGGTAGATGGAGTTTAATTTTGAAACTAGTCTAGTAGTAATACATTGAAGAATACCTACTTAGTTCATTTATGTACGATTAGGGTAGTCTAATGCCTAAATAACTAAGAAAATAGTAGTTTTAATTATTTGTTGATGAATTCTGGTCATCCGACAAGTCACTCTTCAATGTACGACTTGTACAAACTTATATTTATTGCGAGAAAATGTCGAAAATCCAATTATTAACTCGATAAGAAACAAGTTACAAGATCTCTAGTCTAGTAGTGTTATTAAGTATATAAAATTTGAGCTAGTGACTTTTTAAGTGTGTGAATTTTTCAAATCTTTTTATATCGAGTAATAACAGGTTCTGTGAAAGTGGTAGATAAGGAAAAGTATCAACAAGAGCATTAAGAAATTGAAAAGCAGATTTTATTTACAACAACCTAATATTCAATTTGTTTACTAAAATTTTAATTTTATAAATATTTATGTAGATATATATATATATATATATATATATATATTAATTGCAAGATTTGTTTTAAAATATGTACGAAAACATAAATTTTATATACGTAATACAAATTTTAAATATACATGATTGAAGGTTTTGTTTAAAAAATATTAAATTACAAGTTTTTTAAAAAATAAAATTATAATTAATTCTAAATCAAAATCGAATCGTGTTTAAATAAGAGAAAATCAAAATAAATTTAATTATAGATCAGTACTGAAACTATATAGTCTGTAATATAGGATGATTCAATTTAGGCTTATACATGAAAGTATTAAAAAAAATCATATGACTTTTTATTTAGTATTTTTGTTTAATTGTATTTTAGTATTAATTTGAACGAAAATCCTAAATAAAAATAAAAAGGATTTTTTTTAATCTTTTCGATTTTTTCAATACTTTCATATCGGAGCCTAAATTTTAAACTTTTCACTGAAAATTATATATTTCTTCATTTGGAACTATACTCGTTAATAACATTTACAAATGTTCTACGCTATAATTTTTCTTTTTATAATTTTAATTAGTCATGTTTACAGTTTTTATAATTTAATGTTTATTATTAAGTGTTGTCGAGATATCTTAAATATGTATAAGGTAATTTTCATAATTTTTAAATATATTAATAATTCTGTAGTACTACTACTTATATATATATATATATATATATGTATATATATATATATATATATATATATATATATATATATATATATATATATATACATAAATATGTTTATGTAAATGTGTAATTATTTTACGAATTGCAAATGGAAATAGTAATAACTCTGTTGCCATAATTATTAAATAAAAAACGGAACTAAACCATACGGAATTCGAATGAATTAAGACGTCCTATTGACAAGGGGTCTACCCCAATTTGGATAAATTAGTGTTAAGGGCGACACGATATGTATCTATAACCTTTTACAAGCAGAAATTAAATGTATGCCGCATGTTTTTACAGTAGTTGTTAATATAATAGTGGCATTTTACTATATATACTGTGGATAATTTTGCATAAATACGCTGTTTGGTACTTATTAAATATTTATTTATTTATGTCCTTAATAATGTTGTGACGTTATTTTCTCCCAGATCCGTATCTTTTCACTTGTTCGTCAGGTAGTAACAATCTACCTTAATTATGCACAATATAAACATTGTTATTAATGAGGTCACGAGATTTACTTACCTGCTAGACTGAATTAATTTCCTCTGCCTGTTATACACTTCATATGTTGTTTATTTATTGAAATTTTATGTGCCTAGTTTTACGATTGTGTACGAGTATATATTTTATAGTGACATATTAGTTTATAGTTTCATTATAATGTCGTGCAAATATGATGAGACGGTATTTGTGTAGTCGTTGATGCAACGGGATGATAACCAGTTGGCACAAAGTTCGATCCTTGATTTATGACTTGATATGTTTTACTAGTTAGAGGAGTGTTCCAGGAAATTAATTATTGTCATGCTGACAAAGTTATAAAATACCTTGAACAAAGTTTACACACTTCATCTTGAATTATTTGAAGATTTATTTCGAAATTTTAATTCAATTTTCAGATATCAATATCTCGTTTGAGTTACACTTGTAAATAAATTTAATTTACTTCAATTATTTCAACTAGTTTCATTTTTTTAGTTTTTACTAGAAATTTACAATTTATTAATAAATAGTTAGTTGGGGTATGGTTTCTGCTCGTTATTAAAAGTCACTGACTATGCTAATAGATAAAATAATAAATCTTCAAGTAAGGGTTTCTTAATGGATGAAACATGTCTTCAAAAAGGGGACTGAATCCCTTCATAGGGGAATGTAAGAATATAGAAAAATATGTAAAATACTAATCTAGAATAAATATTTGTATACAGTATTTTACAATAACGAGGGTTCTCATGATTCTTCTCTGAAAAATTGAAATTACTGTCGTAAAATTTGAAACTGTGAGATATTATTAAAAAAATATTATTTAAAATATAGAATCATATCATTTAAGTAGAAATTATTGAATTATTTTCGCTAATCTTTAAAGAAGGTGTCTGTTAGCACTAGTTTTACTTTTTATGATATCTTTGGATTGCTTGTTGATGAATGATATAATAATTGATCAACAAGATATCTGAAAATGAATTCAGAATCAAAACAATTCGAAGTAAAGAAATAATCTAGTGCTTGAATAGGATCAGGTCTATTAGTATAATATAAAAGCTGAGTATAGTTATAAAAATTATAATATGAGGTTGGGAGGAAAATAATTGCATGTTTTGTTTTCTGAATTCTAACCTTAAATTTTTTCAATAATATAATTTCGTCGTATTCACGTTAATATCATTTTAAAGTCTATTTTCGCGCTGTATTTGGTAACATTGACTTGGATATTATTAATTTTGCTTCAAATTTCGCTATTGAATTAATGATGAACAAACAAATAATAGTAATGTTTTGTACGAGTTCAAAATGGGCGGTAAAGCAGTAGAAACTGATCATAAACTAAACGATGCTTATAGTGTGTATACTTTTAAGGAACGTACGGTTCAATGGTGGTTCCAAAAATTTCGTGTTGGGGACGAGAACCTTGAAAATGAAGAAGATCGCAGGCATCCTTCTTCAGGTTTCCGGAATTTTACACCACCGGAATAAATACACTTGTAATTAATTGGCAAAAATGTATCGATTCTAATGGTGCTTATTTCAATCAATAAAGTTAATTATTAGTTAAGAAACATGTATATGAATTTGAAAGTTATAAGCCGCAATTATTTTTCTACCGAGATAATATTGAAAAAAATGAAATTATTATTTTATGATTTCTCAGAAAAAAGTTTCATGTTTTATTTATCTTGATAAATATTGTAATTGTTATCAGCAATCTATTTTAATACTTGCATTTATATGTTTATGTTCATGACGGTATTATTTAAAAAATAATATTTCAATACTATTTTTAATACAATTTAAATAATGGAAATAATAAGAGTAATAATCCCGGTTAAGTTTTCTAAAGAAAACTAACATTTTAATTATATATTTAGATTTTTTTTAATAAAATATTTTAGCATTGATACTCTTTCATTGTATTATTTGAAAGAAAATTAACTAAAGTAATTAACATTTTAAATTAAATTAATTTTATATTAATTACTTGTTTAGAAAATTGAAATTGTAACAAAATTATAACCAAAACAAGATCTCATACTCGCAACAATTTATATCTGTTAGAAAATGATTTTTTCAATTTTGTGTTTTAAAAACCTTAAAACTTGTAGCTTAAAATTATTCAGGCATAAATCAGTTATCACTGGTAGAAACTAAGATTTTTAAAACTTAATATCATTTCTGATCGTTCTGTTGATGAATGAAGCTCAAGAAATTCAAGTAAATGAAAAAAAAACTCTACTGATCTGAAAGCTTTCTATAACATATCAAATATTTATTATTATAAAATAGAAAATATTATTTGAATTTCTAAAAAATATTATAAATATTAAAACATTACATGTTTAGATAAATCATTTTTTTATTTAAAAATCTTTTATGTTGAAATCTATTAAGAATCAATGTGTAATAAATTGGCCAGTGCTTGAAAATATTTTAAAAATTTAATTATTATTGTTGATATACTTTATATATATATATATCTATCTATTATCTATCTATCTATCTATATATATATATATATATATATATATATATATATATATATATATATATATATATATATGTACGTATGTATGTATGTGTGCGTGTGTGTAATTTTAGGGAATTACATAATTGAATCATTTTTTTTAAGATTATCTTCAAAATATTTCTAGATTACTTAATTTTCCCATTTAATTAGAATTTCCTGGAAATTACTCATTTCTAATTTATTATCTGTTTCCCTTTCCCTCGCATCTGTTTCTTTATAATTTATAACAAGGTGTTACACACAATTTCTATGTTATAAGCACAGCACATCCATGTTTCTCGATTTATTTTTCCATCCAAAACATAAACAACTTAAACTTTTCAAAAAAATATTCTCCATTCTTTATGTGAATACTTTTTATCTCCATTATCAAAATTATTCACGCTTGAATAAAATGTTTGAGATTTCTTATCATGAATATTATTTAAATTTGAATTTAAAAATATACTATTTATTTCGCTTTTAATCTGGTTTTTATATTTAAATCATTCTGTTTTGTATTAAATAATTTTGTATTTAAATGAAATTCATGGATTCGAGTAATAAATCTGCTAAAACAGTTGATATATTATTTTATTTTATAATATTTGAATATTATACTCTACTTAAATATTTTCACAGAGATTTTTTTTTAAATTCCGTGAATATAAGATTTAATCAAAAAATCGGATAAATGTACAGTGAACTTTTATAGATGGTTCTTAAAGAGAGTTTAATACTTAATATTTAATATAATCCTGTCTGAAAATTTAGACTTTTTGATATAGTATTTCAGAAGATTTGTTCTTTCACAAGTGAGTATTTTACTTCCATGCAAATTACATTTTTTTTCGAATAAAATTTTTAATAATTTGTTTTTAATTATTTCAGTTGTTGCTTATATGCATTGCAAAAAAACTATTATATATTTTATATATATTAGCACCTTTAGGATAATACATTACTTTAGAAATGCACATAAAAAATAATTTAAAGGATCAATAATCAATTATTGGACATTTTTGATCATATGTTTTCTGATCAAAAGAGAATTTTTCTGAAAAGAGAAAGAGAATTTTATTTATGAATTTGGCCATATTTAGAGATTTATTTTTTTATGGTTTTATATATATATACATACATTGGACTTTTTTATTTATTCGAATTTCATGATGATTTTTATTGATTTCTTGAAGTCTGAAAATTTGAAGTATTATTAATTTGCTTTTAAAATGTGTTTAACTAAATAAAAAAAAATCACTAAATTTTATATCCTTTAATGTTTTAAATTTAAACAAAATTCATCAAAAATGAATTAATTCAAGAAACCAGAAGTAAATAATGAAAACAAACAGATGTTGTAAGGTAATAATTCATCTTCACAACGACATGACAATCAGTTTTTGAACAGTATTGAAATAACAATTATTCTAAAATCAATTAAATCTCCTAATTTAATTCTTAATAATTTATTGATGTTTACAAGCGTCTAAATATTAGAAGAGAAATATTTTAATAACACAGAAGATTTATAGTGAAAATCGAATGCTATATATTCTGATACTCTAATTACGATTTAAAAAATGGGTTACAATTAGTAAAGTTGCAATTAAGATTGGAATTCAGAAAATAAAAACCGCAATTATTTTCCTAGCAACCTAATACTTACTGAACATTTTTGATGTGAGTAGAAAGCTCATTTGTGGAAATAAATTTAGCCGCAGTATCAGTAATATTTTGTGAAATTTCATTATCTATTAATAAAAATCAGTCCTGTTGTCATCAAATGATTTTTATTCGTATTCTCATTGGTTGATGGTTTCATGTGATCTTTTTTCTGATGGTTTGATGGTGATGGCATGATCTTATTTCTGATTGATTAACGATGATGTCATCTGTGTTTATCGTCACATTCATTAACTTTCATTAACATTTTCAATTAACATTTTCAAGTAACGTTAGCGAGCGGCAGGCCTCCTCTGGGGGTCGGTGAGTGAAGTAAGTAAGGGGTAGAGCTCTCTGATCGGTTTAAATAAAAATATTTGTTTCACAAATGAATTCTTTTTCACTTTAGAAAAAAAATTTTTTTTCTATCAAAAATATTCAATAAATCATTATTATTTTCAATTAGGTGCATTTAGATAGCAATGCCATCATCCTCGGAGTGTCAAGCTATAGAAAAAATTATAACTTAGACTTTTCAAACAATGTATGTAGGCATATTATATGAATAAATGTTGTTGTAGTTGAAAATAATTTACATAATTGAATGAGAAATTTTGCATAACAATATTTTATTTTTATGAAAGATCATAGATGATGAAATGTTATGAAAAATATATTTCATCTTACCATAAATTGGTCTCCAGACTACCATTTTAGCTGTTTGTTTAAATAAAAGTTGATATAAGTTCTTTTTTATAAAAAAGAAATTGATCAAATATTTGTCGATAAGACTTTTACTGAAGTATTCATATAGCAAATATCACGTATTGTCAATAAAAAAAAACCTATATAGTTACATTATGTATTTGTATATATGTATGGAAAAAAAGTTATAAAAGTGTATACATTCGATGGAAAAAACGTACATTTTCTAAATAAATATGACGTTCTATATTCAAAGACATAAGTCATTCAAATAACAGTTCTATTAAAAAAATAAATGTCAACATAAAAAAGTAAATAAAAAATATACTCGTACTGTATTTTGATATCGGGCCATAAACACGGCTGTGTCACTCGCTCGAAGAGATATCTATCAGCACACCTATACGCTCCAACTATACTGTTTTCTATAATATTATCATGTTATGTTTGTCGCACACTATACTGGTGTTGTAATTTATAAGTCACGACAGTCGCGGTAACTCAGTTCGAAGCCGTTCCAACACGACTGGGTTTATATCCGACCGTGTGACCGGTCGGCCGCCTGGACGGTTGCTTGGTCAACCAACCGACCGGCCAACCAACAGTGTTGCACGGTGAGAGGGTTGCGCCATACATAGACGACTTTTTACTGTTATGAAAGGAAAATTAGTATGGATTTTTTTGCTTTTCCGTGAATTAATTCGTCCGGCTGATGGCAGTCCTGATAAAGCGGTCTGCCTCGTTTTTCCAGCTCACATACTTACGTATTTCCTATTACAGTGCTGTTCAAACATTCATACGTGCGAATGTGCGCTCTGTACTGCGATTTTATACCAAGTGCTGATATTAATGAGTCTAGACGTCGGTCGCGTTTCTTGACTCGCCGCGAAATTATTGGATATAAAAAGTCTGGATCACAAAACATGAACTAAGAACATTCTTACACGAACACACATAAACATACATACATATATATATATATATATATATATATATATATATATATATAAATTACTCTTTACATGTTTGTTAGAAATTATTTTGTATTAAATTAAAGCTCTGTAATATTAGTTGAAAACCATTTATCATATCACAGATGGTTTAAAATAAAAACATTTGATATCTACATTTCACCTAGCTAATTGAACTCAATGTGTAAAAAATGTATATATGTATATATATGTATATATATATATGTATATATGTATATATATATGTATATATATGTATATATATATATATATATATATATATATATATATATATATATATCAAGATCCATGTAGTTTATTTTATATCGTTTGTCTGATATACAAGAGGTGAACACTGTAATTAATTAATATTTCAAAGAAATAATTTGTTTCTCTGTAAATGAAAAAAATATGTCAAACGTTTATTATTTACATGTATGACATTTCTAGGGAAATGTAATTTAATTTTAATGTTTTTGAATTTATTGAAAGTAATTTTTTTTTATTATTACATTTATTTACTGTATCTGTTTTTTTTTGATTATTTTTTTCGTTTTTAATCTGTTTTATCTTTGGCAATGAAAATATTTATAAGATTTTATCTTTCGCACGAATTTAGCTAATTTTTTTCTGTATCCTTAAGTCGCTGTGTGGCATGGTTTTATATTTCTTTAAAAGAAAACTAAAGAGAAATAGAAATTATTTGTAATATGCCTTTTCATGAATCAATAACTACTTAAAACCATAATATTATTATTTTATGATGTTTGGGAGAAAATATGATTTGTAGTTTTTCTTGCACAGCTTTATTTTTATTGAAGAAATTGAATTCAAAATTTAATGAAATTAAAAACTTTCTAAATTTTTATATAGGATATTTCAATTTAGGCTTCCACATAGTAGTATTAAAAGGGGCACAGAGGTTAAGAAAAGTCATTTTATTTTTTATTTAGTATTTCAGTTCAATTCAATACTCAAATAAAATTGAATTAAAATGTTAAATGGAGAATAACATGTTTATTTTTTTTTTTTGTTTCTTTTAATACTTTTTTGGGGATGCGTACGTTGAATTCCCTATATAGCAAATTCATAGAGAATAAATAATATAATATATTTAATAAAATTTATGAGTCTGCTTATATATTTAATAATTTTTAGAATTATTTGTTTTTAACTGGTAATTTTTACCTATAATTGTTTGAAATTTAACTTTTAATTATTAATTTTTATTTAACATCTGAATCGATTCTTTTAGAAGAATAAATTAAATCACAGTTTAACTTTAATCTCATACTTTTATTTGTTTTTTTAAATGAACGAAAAAACCTAACGATAAGAAATTAATAATTATTTATTGCCGAACATTAGAATTGATATCTAACATTTATGAAGAAGTGAAATTGTTAAAAATTAAGAAATTAATAATATAGTTCGACATTGTGCCTAGATTTAATTTCATAAATGAATTATTTTTTAGTCAGTATACCATAAAAAAAAATTTTGAGTCTTTAATGCATATTTCGATTCTGATATTATGATTTTCAGTGAACTAAGGTAGATAATAGGTTTTCTCTACTTTGAAAAATAGATTTTTTCGAATTAGAATGATGGAATCGATATAGAAATGTACATAAGCAATAACCAAAGATGATCAATAATCATTTATCGAACATTTTTGATCAGAAATATGTTTCAATGGTTTGATGAATGAAAAAGAACCCATTTATGAAATTGTGTGTGTTAAAAAATATAATATTCTGAAAATGTTTAAATGACTATGTGTATTTAACACTTGAAGATTTTTGTTGGTGTTGAATAGATATAAGCAAAGAATGATGCTTTTTGATTGAAACCTTTTCGTGTATTCTGTGCTATCGATTCGTGAACAAAAAAGAAGGTCGAGTGTCCTTAGCCCATTGTTTCAGAAACGCAGACATTTAACCATATTTTCTACACTCAACCTTCGCTCATAACCTTGTTTTTTTCCCGCCTCTTCGCCAAAGGTATATATAGGTAGTGGCTGTCAGCCGGTGCGTAATAATAATAACCGGAGGCGGGTGAGTCGCAACCGTTTCTTCTCGTGACCGACGCTTATTGAGCGTCTCTCACGCTCAGCGTCGGTCATAGTGCGTCCTCCAGTAATACACAATACGGTCAAGAGACGCTCATAGATCGCGTGTATTAATTATCGTGCACTGCGCTGCGTTAGATTCATACCGTTTCGTCACGGTTCTTATACCGTACTAATGAAGAAGGGTCGCCGAATACATTATTCGCTGAATTGGGTTTTGTTTGAGTTTATTTTTTTTTTTCACGGGGCAGTCTTGCGTTTGATGTCGAGCCGTTTGATCCCCTTTCTATTTTGTTTACGTTAAGTGAACAATATAAACGGTTTCGAATTAAAAGGTTTCCTCTTTTTTTCTGTTCCAAAAAATCGTTCTTTCACGTTTCGTTTTATCATGTAAGGTAAATGTATGCAAACATATTTGCTGAAAATATATAAATGAGTTAGATTTAGTAATTTATTTTGCAAACATAATCATACAGTATACCTTTAATCATTTTGAATTTAAAATTAAATATTATTAATATTTATAATTTTTAATAATTGCCATAATTAATTAACACAGATTTTCAAGAAGTACAATTATCTAATAATACTTCTAAGATTATAATAATTATTTTAATATTGAGTGGTACCAGGTAAATACAATCGAGGAATAATTGTCAATTAGCTAGAATATTCCTTCTTAGAAATGTAAAATTTCTGGTAATGATTTTGATATATAGCTTGTGGCTTGTAGACAACAAATACTTCATTAATGAATTTTAAAGTTATTAATTCACATGAAATGTAATTATCAATATTATTAGATCGGTAAACAAATAATTGCGGTTTATGACCTATAAATTCATATACATTTTTATCTATTTTGATTTTTCTATGGTTTTAAGTGATCTAGAACTGTTGGATGACTCAAGCATAAGTTTTGTGCAAGCTCTCTAAGTGTCGTGAATAGTTCTGATTCAACTAACGCATTCATTTGATCCTAATGAACTGAAGAAGGACACCCACGAACTTATTCATCTTCCAGGCTCTCGTCGCCAGCACGAAATTTTTGGAACTGCCATTGTACCTTACGTTCCTTAACAGTACCCACACCAAAAATATCGTTTATTTTACGAGCAGTTTCTGCTGTTTCACCACCCGTTTTGAACTCATACAAAAAATGCCCTCTTATTTGCTACTTTTCCATCTTTAATTCAATAGCTCAATTTGAAGCAAAATTAATAATAAAATCAAAGTCGATATTACCAAAATACGGACCAAAAAATTTACTTTAAAATGATATTAACATGAACACAATGAAATAACACTTTCTTTGAAAAAAATAAGATTAGTGTTCAGAAAACAAAAACGGCAATTATTTTCCTACCAACTTAATATTTTTTAAAAAAATAGTTTATAACCTATTTGTAGTCAATTTCAAATAAAATCATTTGAGAATTTTTAATTTATTATATTTTCATGCTGTAAACCTATTGAGGTATACACAGCATGGATGAATTTTAATTAAAGAATAAATTTTTCTTTTTTTTAGAAAGAATGTTCATGCACTAAAAAGTAAATTAATCTCACTGAATCATCAAACGTCATGTACTGAAAATTAAGAAAATCGTTTGGATTTTAATACTCTCTAAAAGCATTATTCTCTGGAATGAACTACATCTCATATGCATTGTTCTTTTCATTAAAAGCTTTTAGTAATCGATTTTTATTTAAAGAATTTTCTGGATAAGAAGTATTTAACTATTCAACGGAGATAAAATTAATTTCATACGAGATGCAGCCATAAACTATCTTAAAATCGGAATTAAATTTAAACAAATAGAATATTTGTTTAAATTTATGAATGATTGAATTGAATAAACGAATTTCCATTCTTTTATAATTACTTTTAAATAATTCTCAACATTATCGTTTGAAAAGTTGTATCATATTGTTGTACAGATTTTTCTATATTTTTATGAAAGAAGTTTGACAAGTTTTGATCAATTTATTTCTTACTTCAACTTAGTATTAAGAATCTCGTACTGTTATTGAAAATCTTTTCGAAAAATAAAAAAAGAGAACTGGATAGAGAGTTGGAATTGTAAGATGGATATTTGAAGACATTCCGCAAAACTTTTTCAAGCAATTGGTATGTTGTGAAGATTTATGTGATATCATACTTTATCGTGAATCAAAACTATTTAATAATTTAAAAGCTGAGTCTTGTCTCTGATTTTGAATCATTTTCTGTCACTTTTTTGAATCTCAAAATAATTTCATAAGTTTATCAATCAATTTTAATGTTGAACTTGTTTGATATACAAAAAAATGACCATTGAATAATAACAACTAAATTAATTATTTAACATTTTTGACTAGGAAAGTTTTATGGTTTGAGGGATGCTTGAAAAATTTATCTGTAAAAACGAATTTAGTTACATTATCAAAACTGTTTTTCAATAAATTTTATGGATGAAATTATATTTAAAAATATTCTAATATATTTTGAACTTTTACAATAAATTAATAGTTTGAAAACTGCACACTTTTTCAAATAAAATTGTATAAAAAGACCTAATTAGATTTCAGAAGAGACTAAGATTTTCTGATACTGATACTGATTTATATTTGTTAGGTTGAAGCATATTTCTTGTTTGTCATTCTTTGGAAATAATATAAAATATGAAATCTTATTTTGTTGTTGAAAAAAATTAACATAAACTTTACGAAATACAATTATTCCTAACAATACATAGATATATTTTTAGTATTAAATAACATCTTTTTAATAAATAATATTCTTCATATTTCCTTTCAAACAACCTATAAATATAAAAATATATTTTTCTTGTTATCTTTTGAAATTTATTTTAATTTAAAACTGTTAACATTCAATACTCTTTCCCTATTTTATTTTACTTTTATATTTACATTCAAAGAATGGATCGAATGCTATATTTTCCAACATTTCACTGACTTATAAATAATTATAAATAAAAAACAACATCTTATAAATATATATACAGGTGTTTTAAAGGTCGGTTTACAACTTATGTTTTATAGTTTCGATATGAAATGAAAAACAGAAAAATTTTTATATGATTATTTAGGCTCAGAAATTACATATCGGAAAGATATCAGTCAAACAGCTATCTCTGTAAAATCGAGCTCTTTTGATAATTTTTTCGTCTCATTTTAGCATATTTCCTGGAATATCTCATTGATTTTCTAACGAATATTCTCATTTAAACTTTCAATTGTGGTCTAGCTTCTTTGTATAAATTTTGTCCTTTAGGTATTCCTATAAAAAATTTTTATTGTTAAATTTGGTGATATTTGTATTCAAATTTCGAGTTTCGATGTCTTCGAGTTTCGAATCTAATTGGTTCGGAGACATGGCATTCAAAATTTCTATCGTGTCACGCGTTATCGGCGACTTAGTGTCCTCTTGTTGAAACTACATGTGCTTTAAACCTAATTTGTCCAATTTACACCTTAAAAAAGATATTAATCACCTCACGATAGCGTTCAGTAGTCACCGTAACAGCTTGACTTAACAGTTCTAATAGAAGTAAGGTCAAATTACAGTATCCAACCAAATACCATATCATACTGTCTTTCTACATGGAAGTAAAAATCATTGATAAATTAATTG
Source organism: Acanthacorydalis orientalis (assembly GCA_034766995.1). Lineage (NCBI taxonomy): Eukaryota > Metazoa > Arthropoda > Insecta > Megaloptera > Corydalidae > Acanthacorydalis > Acanthacorydalis orientalis. The sequence continues at coordinate 10,494,362 of CM068313.1, read as the reverse complement.
TATATTTTCATAACCAAAAAAACAACTATTTTGCTAGTTCACGAAGCCATTCAAGTCAGAGTGAAACTCATTACTCATAATGATTTTTTTCTAAAAGTCCAGGTTGTTTTTATTAAGCTGTAACAACGAATTACTGTTTTTCTGACAGAATTCATGGTCTCTGGTTTAATTTTCTTGTATCAACTGAATCCTATATGAGAAAAAATGTGTCAAGTGTCTCTTAAAAATATTCCACAAACCGTTAAGAGAAAGTCTTAAATTCCTGAGCACGGTGTCTGATGCAGGTGTTTTGTGTTTCGGTTACACTTTGACGCAAAGCTTCAATATTCTTCATTGAACATTCTGTGCTTTTAGATGCTTTGACTTTAGTCTGTCTGTCACTGAACTATCGGTTTCAAAACCAATTCACTAATTGGAATATCATCAGCTTATTTGGAACACTATTGTGACTGAAATTTGCGTAGTTTCCTATACAGAAAACTGATTTTCATAAAAGGTTTTCTTACAAAAATGCATGTTGTCTATTAGAATAACTTTCCATGAGGAATTTCTTACGTTTGATTTCTTCAAATATCGAATTACAACTAACACAGACTCACCAAAACAAAATTGTGACCAATTAAAGTTGAAAACTTACCTTTCAAACAACTCCTGTATATATATATATATATATATATATATATATATATATATATATATATATATATATATATTTGTATCGCGTGTATTTCAAACATGAATGAGTGCCTGACACTAATATTTAACATATAACGAATATAAAAATATATACATTTAAGTCTACCTTTACATAGTCGTCGAGCGAGCGGTGTAAGCTTCTTTCGTGCAAGAAAACTTTCGCAGTAAAAACTCATCAGACGTAGACGTCTTAAGAAAAGATTCACAGCAGAAATTGTTAAATTCTTTTTATAAAGATACAGTTTGTTGTTGTTACATTACAAACGTTCTTTATCTCCGTTCAACGGTGCACATTATGTACCTAGTATTATACGATCTGCGTTGAAAAAAAGAGGAACACTGTAAAAATAAGTTCCGTTCATGACAAGTAAATTTCATAAATATGCTGAAATATGGAAATTTCCTAAGCGCGGTAATTTATGAAACATGTCTTTATATATCTATATATATATATATATATATATATATATATATGTATGTATATATATATTGTTTGTGCATTGCATTTCTTTTCTGTTTGTTTTGTAATTACTTTCAGATCGATTTTTTATACTATCCATTATAGAGGATTCACTGAATATATTTGTCTGTTACTGTAAATATTTAGTATGGTAAATGATTTTAATGATAGCTGTATCGATCTGAAATATATTTTAATATATTAAATGTATTATTTATTAGCGTTTGTTTATATTTACTTGATTATAGTTTGACCTAGAATATATGACAACTTTCAGTTTTATGTTAAGTGTTATGAAAAGATAGCATGATGACTGGATATTGATCATAGTGTTTGAAGTACTTTATTTACTAGTGTTTTATTTATGAATCATTTATGTAAGGTACGACGTTCTTTATTATATAAATTTTAAATATAATAAGTAACAATTAATTTCAAAATTTAAGTTTATATTAAAATATTTGCATAGTGATGAACAGCTTTTTTACTCAAGCATTTATATACTGGCAAGATTATCTAATCACATAATTAAAAATATATATTAATAATCATTTCTTTCATCTTGATTTCGATTTTGACCTAAAGAAACTGTTCTAAAAATTATATTGTTTCAAAAAATAAATCATTTTTTTCATTTTAAACTGTAATTTTTTCATAGTGAAAATTACATAGTTCTTTCATAATCTTTTTATCGTAATTAATTCAGTAAACAAAGAATTAAAAACGGATTTCATTTATATCATTTTATCATTTTTCTACAGTTATTTATTAGTACTTTTTACATATTTTAAAAAGTTTAACTGTGTTAAATTTGTTCATATAGAATTTTGTTATATATTTTGATTATCTCCATCGTTTTATTAATATGATTTATGCTTAGTTTCATTCAAAAATATGCTTAGAAAATAATGATTTTAATATTAGATTAAATTTGAAGTTACTATAAAAACTATAATGAAATGTGACCCCGAGGACAGCAAAAATGATATATTTGCATGTATGATATAAATTTAAATTTTATTTTCTTATATTTATATGAGTTTGTATATATATATATATATATATATATATATATATATATATATATATATATATATATATTCACAAACACGAGGTTTGAGAAAGAAAACGAGACTGCCAATAAATATTTCATTATTGAAAATACAGGATTTAATCATTTAATATTAGAGTGAAAAATTTCTTATTAGAAAACTATTTCTATTTTACAGAAATTATATTTTATAGTAGACCATGTTGGCCCTACTAAATTTATCTCTTTTCTTCTTTCAAACGTCGAATTAATCTTAAAAGTTTTCTGCACACGTCTCTTTTTTCATCGTCTTTTGTACATCTGCGTCATCAAAAGAGGTTCGAAAATTCAGTTCGGTTCAGAAAATTTATTTGTTTTAGAAAAATAAAGTCATCGATGAGGTCTGTTGAATATAGTTTATGTTACATCATTTTTATTTACTTTGCGGGCCAAAACGTACTGATGGAAGATATTTAAGATTTATTGGGTATACAGGTCAATTCTGTGTTTACAGAAAAATGGAATACATTTCAATCCACAAGAAATCCTTCATTATTTTATATAACTTTACTCCATCTGTTTAGTAACTGACGAATTCCTTCTTGAAAAAATGGCTGCTTTTTAAGTCTGTGAAGTCGTAATGCATTTTTGTACCTTTTCTACTATTTTGGTATTTTGCATGTATTATGCGACACAACACTTTTTCTCGAAACTGAACAAAGCAGTTCTGCAGCTTCAGAAAAAAATATTTCAACTGGAATGCGAAACGTATGTAATGCCTAATAAGCTGCTTTTAGGATGCCATTGCGTTCACTACTGTTTTGTGAGGTTATGCCAACTATTTGGTCAAGATATGTTGTGTTTTTAAATCTTAAGTTTGGCACTTTAAAGTCTTAAAACGACAAGAACATTTTTTTAATTTAAAACAAAGTTACGATTCAATTTAAAGGCACCAAATGTATTTTTACACTTATATATTTATATATTTTATACTTATATACTTATAATATATTTTAGTGTTGAGAAACACTATTAATTTTATCTTCATTTTTAAGTGTGTATCATATTCACTTTTTCCAATCAACAAGATGGAGTTATCATTCATTAGATGCGTTGTTTCTTTAGTTTCGGGATAGTACTGTAATACACATATCTTGTTACCTGTAATAACAATGTTTATAAACCCATTTTATATTGAAATTCATTAAAAAATTCAGAAGAGATTTTAACTCGTCAATTTTTTTCTTGTACACACAAAATTTGGCATTCATCTTTACTCACATCTTCCTCATGTCAAAATCTTCAATCATAATCGTGAAAAGTAATTCTTTATCCGTGTCTAATATTTCATCCATCATTTTAATAATCTAAAAGCGATAACTGTGTATAAAATCTTACTTTTTCGACGCTTTTCTAATTTTTGATTGATTAAATCGCGAATTTCCGTTCACGCTTTCTCGACTGACCAGATAGCTTTTATTTAACTCGAATACAACAAAAAGAGGACATTGTTACTTTTTAATTAACATTTTCAATCATAATTTTTGTTTATGGTTTTGTTAGATTTGCTTAAAAACCTGATGTTATTATACTGTTACAGATTTCAGATAATGTTGATAAAACCTTACAAAAACAAGCATTATACAAACATTATTTATCTAATAGGACTTATAAGCACTTATTAAAAGCATAAAATGGCATATTATAATCTATTAGTTTGTAAAAGAATGGAAAATTCTAATAAATAAATATAAGAAAAACTATTAATATAATAAAACCTATCACATAGAAAAACAATAAATAATGACTCAAATATTCACAAAATAAACAAATATGTTCAATATGAGAAGTTGTGCGATATTAAAACCATTTCGTTTATTCTATTATTATATCATTAATCAATACTATAATCCTCCTCTAGCCATATCTGCTATTATAAATAAACAATTGATTTTTCACATTTTTTGTACCTTTTATTCGTGTAAACTCACTATATGTGTATATTGTGTATGGTCTTCAAAAATTCATTCACGTGAGCGGAATTTTTTTTTATGATGAGAGATAGAAATTGAAGGTAAACAAACACGTGTGTATGTATACAATCTCATATGTGGGGATATATAAGTACATGTAGATACTGGTAGATCAAAAATTAAAATGTATTGTATGAGAGATACATATCTGCATAATAACGTGTCGATATGTGATAAAAAATACAGCAAAATTCATCTCTCTCTCTCTCTCTCTCTATATATATATATATATATATATATTAGTAAGTGTTAATGTATTTTGTACAAAATCAGAATTTATATGTAGACACTTTTAATTAACTTCAAATTCAATGATAAATATTTACAAAAATATCATTAGAAATTCATTCAAATTGAAATAAACTATATCAAAAATTGTTATAAAAACAACACCTATTCTTAATATAAACATGAAATAATTCAATTTTGATAAATAATGAAATATTCGTTTTTTATAAAAAACGAATATTGCCATCAGATTAATCTTTCTTTCTGTTCTGTTTTGAGATTTGATTAAATACTTGAAACGGTTTATAATATAAATAATGGATTGTTTTTTTATTACTTCTTTTTTCTTCAAATATACAAACCAATTAATAACTAGTGTAAAAATATAATTTTTCATCATAATAAAGTATTTAATAAGTTATTATTGTCGATTTTAATCATCGAACATATTATATATTTCTAAGAAAATTCTATTATTTTGAAAACCGTAGGCATTATTAATAATTCATTAAAATAAATATGTTTATTTATATAATTAAAACAAGTTGTTCTTGTTCTAAAAATCTATCTTTAAAATGGACTTCTCCTCTAGTACTTTACCTATATATTTTCGTAGCTAAAATGTTTCACTGGCATTTCAAGTTATGAATTATGGATATAAAACGGTATTAAAAGAAAAAAAAGTTCAAGTAAAAACTGGATGTCACTAACAAAAGTGTAGAAATAATTCTAGGTTCCAAAAAAGAAATAAATGCGCGGACAGAGTAAAAAATAGGGATTAAATGACTTTTGTGATTAACATAAATTATTCATTATAAATCATTGAATAAAAATATTTCGTATAAAGATTCGCATTTTATTGTTGAAATATAAATTATTATTTTTTGCTAATTGAAAAACAAAGTCAAATGTATTTTTTTTATTAAACAAATATTTCGAAATGGGAATTATGTTAATTTTGTAAAATAATTGATCATTTGGTCTGGAAAATGAAGAAAATGTGTAATTCTAGTTGTTTTATTTAAAAAATTTCTGTATAAAAATTGTTAAAAAAGAGAATATATATTTTAAAATTTGTGAAAATCTGAAAGTTAAATCTAATTTTATCAAAGATTCATTTATTTAGTCAACAGTTATTTTTTGTGTCTGGAACCTAATATTTTCTTTAATAAAAATCATGAAAGATTATTTATATCTATATCGTCGAGATATAATTTCAAGATATTTTCATTGGAATTTTTATTAAGAGTTGATATTTAAAACAAACCCATCATCTCCTTGTATAATACATTTTATTTTTAAAAAAATAATTTTGTTTTTAGCCGTTACAATATAGTTCTAGTTTTGTGGATAAATCCGTATTCACAATTATTCTGTCTTGATCCCATTAACCAAAAAATTTGATTAGAATTATTTAAAATTAATTTTTACTAGTGAACATTTCAATGAAAATATCATTATCTACAGAACTGTAAGATGCAGAATACTTTTTTGTGGTTTGTGGGACGAATAAAGCATTTTTTGTGAAAGAAAAATCTATTAGTTAAAGATATTATATATATTATATATAATATTTATGTATTTAATATATTATATAATTATTTTATATTGTATTATATATATATATACATATACATATATATGTGCCGGTAATTATGACAGCAGACTAAGTCATATATTTTTCGTATTGAGATATTTAGACTTGCGTTTGTGTGTAATAAAAAATATTTTTCCATTATATAACAAAATATTTTCCAAAGTACTTTTATAATGTAAATCTTTTATCTCATTATGAATTTCTACGAGTATCATGAAAAAACATGCGTTTTTTAATACTTAATATGACTTAAACTATTTTTAAAATTATTCAAACATCTCAAAAATAATTTATAAGAAAAATATTTCAGTTTTATTCAACAAAGAAAGTTATAAACAATAGTATTCACTTACATTTTGTCATTATAACCATGTTACTTAATTTAGAATAATACTAGAGATTTCTTCTTCTTCTTCTTCAATACCGGTATTCTTTTTGTGATGTTTTGAGAGTACAAAAATATTCATGGCAAATTGACGGAATGTACAGTAATAGATCCATTATATCCTTATATTTTTCCTTTATAAGTGATTGGATATTCGCATAATGTGAAAATAATTGAGTTTTTCCGGATATTTTCTGCCTTCCTTTTTTGGGCGAAAGATCTAAAATCTGAAATTCTATTCTCTCATCTAAAGATGTTTTATAGAACATCTGATAAAGGGCATCTTTTAGAAATCTGATTCATTTTATTTTCAACCAATAAACAGATTCTCCCTTAATATTGTTCGTTCTCTTTGTAATTTGTTTCTCTAGAAATTTTTTTTCCAATAGCAATATAATTCTTCGTTTGAGAGCTTTAAGAAAATAAAGTTGACTTAACTTACGGGTTATTTACCTTGAAAGTATTATAGTTTTATACAAAAATCAGATGGGCACATGCATTTTTCCAGAAAAACGTAAAGTCTACAGAAAAGTAAGGGACTTAGTCCACTATCAAAATAAACAAAAACAGAATTATGTTTACCAATCAACTTTATAAAGTCATTAAACGGTACATTTTTTATTTTTTTCTAAGTTCTTCTAGGTTATTAAAATATAAATAATTGTGATATAAAATAAATCATAAAATCATTTTTTTCAATTTTTGACTTACTTCACTGTCATAATTATCGGGGCATATATATATATATATATATATATATATATATAAAATATTTATGTATTTAATTACCACAAAATGAACTTAATACAAACTTGAATAAAATCATTTTAAATTTAAACATTTTCTAAAAAGCATTAAGATATACAGTTGTAGTACAAGTTGTCATTTGAAATTAAGCACACATACATAATATCTGCATTAAAAAAAGAAAAGAAAAGAATTAAATATAACAAGAATATTCATTAAGTTTCAAAAACTAGAATATTAGGAAAAAATATAGTTGGCTGTATTTCAAAAGAACTACTTCACATATTATTTTGGCATCGTGTAGTGAAAAATATTTGCCAGATAGGACAAATGAATTCAATCGAAAATAAAAGAAAATAAATGTAAAAGGAATTAAAAACTTTGTAAAAATCATGTCAGTTTCTAGTATTTGTGCTAGTTTTTTTATGGTAGAAAAAGATTGTGTTATATATATTTTTTTTAATTTGACTCGATTTAAAATTGTTTTTATAGAACAATATGTTTCTTAATTTAATATTTTCATTTATTCTGGTGTTTTAAGTCTACTTCTAATAAAAATTTATTCTTTCAAAATATTTTTCCTATTAAAAATATTAAATAATTAAATATTAATTATTTTTTTATTTGTTTCTATGAAAGTTTTTATCACTTTTATGGTATCATCATCGAAATATACATAAATAGCAATTAAAAAATAACTATAGAATAAAAGTATTTCTTTTTTATACTTTTGATATATATTCCTAGTGATCTTCATTCTTGAGTTTCAGTTTTTTTATTAGAAGATAGGAAGGAGGATCCAAATAGACTAATAAAACCAAGAAAAAACTAGTGTACAATTTTATTAAATTTTTTGTAATTTGTGGAGAAATAGAAAATTAATTTAAGAAAAAGAATTTAGTCACAGTGCCAAAATTATTTTATGTTTTATTATAAACATTTCTATTAATATCAAATAAAAATAACAACGTTGTGGTGAATTATCTTTCTTATTTTTTTATTTTATATTGTTTGTTTCGCATTTTTTTCTGTCTGAGATTTTCACAAATTGACATTTTAGTACACAGTGTGTTCCATTGATGATGAACTAACAGAGATTGAGAGATCTCTTTATTAAACATATGATATATATATATATATACATATATATATATATATATATATATATATATATATATATATATATATATATGCTACACAATATAAATTTTTATTTAATAATCATAACAAATAGTTGAATTTTTTATCATTATATATCTATATATATATATATATAGATATATAGATTTTTAATCTAGTATTTTAGTTCAGTTGTATTTTAGTATTGAATTGAATTAAAATATTAAATAAAAAAAATTATTTGTTTTAACTTTTCCGACTTTCTTTAATACTTTCATTTGGAAGCCTAAATTAAATTAGCTATATATATATATATATATATATATATATATATATATATATATATATATATATGTGTATGTACGAACATTAAAAACAAACTTGCACAACTGAAAATAATTATCTTTATATATATATTCTAAAAAAGAAAACTTTTTGCATTAAAAATCTGTTTGTTGGTTGATAAAACAAATGTATTCAATGTATGGTACTCACTTTTTTGCTGTATTATAAAAAAATGTACGAATATTGTTCTTCTTGCATTCACTTCCATCCATTTTTGTTGTACAAAATGTGTATTTAACAGGAAATAATGAAGCTTGCTTATTTAAACAAGTGTAAAAAATTTATATGTTCATACACACATATGTTTGTATATATATATACATATATATGTATGTATAAATTTAAATTTATTAAGAGCATAAAGGTTTTAGAATTAAATATCTCATAATCTGAAATTTATTTAAGAATATGTTTGTGTTAATAAAAGAAATGAATGGTGAGATTTTTAATTATATTTTATCTTGAATCTAAATTAAATTTAAAATTTTAATTAATCTGTTACCTTAATTTAATTTCTTAACGAATGAAAACGAAATGAAAGCAATCTCACACCTAAATTATTTTCTGTTTTATTGTTATTAATTTTTTTGAAAAACACTCTTTTGAATTATTATTTATTTCATGTATGATTTTGATGATTAGTTTTATAAAAAACTAATCAAATATAAATTATGAAAAATGATTATCCTTAAATATGAATATTCATTAATTTCTATCGTGTGGTAAAGCTACTGATACAATTAAAAATTGTAAACTAGATAATATCGATTTTAATACCAAATTTTAAATGTTTAAACATTTTCTAATGATAGTCATTGTTCATACTCTGAATTTTATTTGTTATTTATAAAACTAATAATCAAATTCTTATATAAAAAAGTAAAAATTTAACAAAATCTTTTTAAAAATATACACCAACAAATATAAAATAATTTAGGTTTAAGAGTTCTTTCATTCATTTTATTCTTCTCATGTTTATGCTTAATCTTCCCTCTTTTGCTAAAAATGTTTGATAGAGTCAATCAAACAATGTTTGATTAATGAGAAATTATATACACTTATTATAAAAAATAATATCTTTTATCAAGAGTTTCTGTTGAAAATCTTAGGTATTAAATCATATCTAAAACTCTAAATTATTATTTATTTATTTATAATAGATGAATGTTCGCACATGTTTCAATTTTTATTTGATTATAAGACACATTTTTAATTACAATATATTTTTAAACCACACAACTGTATATTTTTGAAATTTATAAAATTTATGCAAAATATCTATGTTAATAAATCTTAATTATATATTGACAAAAAATCCTAGATTTTAATTACTTTTAAAAAGGACAAAATTCTTTTTATATATATATATATATATATATATATATATATATATATATATATATATATACATATATATAGGTTGATTCGATTAAGGTTTCCAAATGAAAGTATTAAAGGAAGTCGCAAAAATTATAAAAAAAATGTTATTTTTATTTAGTATTTTAATATTGAATTAAACTAAATGATTTTTTTTTTAATTTTTGCGACTTTTATTGATACATTCATCTGGAAACCTATATTGAATCACCCTATATAATATATTCTTATGGAAACCACAAAAATTATTCCCAAATGATGAATATATAACGGAATTTTTCTAGCGTGCAATCAATGTATTAATCATTCCAGTTATTACATTATGTAAATACGGAGCTTCGATCTATCATATTTTTCTTATGCATGAATACTTAAAGGAAGAAGGGTGAAGCTAATATTTTTAAATTAATTTAAAATATATTTTCTTCGTACTAGGATGTACCATATCATTAATTTTCTACCTTATTAAAAAGTCACATTAGCTTTTGTCTTTTATTTTTTATAAATGCACACAAATATGTATACTGTGTGAAAAAAAAGTATTCACAATTTGATTATTAATAATTTCTTTATTTATTTTCATAAATTTAATTTTATAATAAAAAAAGTTGACAAAGAATGCGTGTTCAAATTGTCTTCCATTTTTATGCAGGCATCTTTGACATCTTTGTGAAACTGAAGTTCATACATGATATATTTCTTGATATTACTGCAAATTCGGCTTCAATAACTTATAGTAATTCATCAATTGTTGCTGGATTGGGACAAAAACTTTATCGTTTAGGTATATTAAAAATCTAATGGCATTAGATCTCGAGACCGTGGTGGGTACTAAACACTGTCTCTTCATCTAATCTGTCTGATTGGAAAAGTTTCATCTGGATAATCCGTAATATTGCGATTAAAATGGGAAGGTGCCCTGTATTGTTGAAAATAAAATTCATCATCATCCCCAAATACCTCACCAGTATATGGGACGATTAATTCTTGAAGCAAGTTGAGATATGTAGTACCAGTAATAGTTGCATCAAAAAAACAATGGTTCAGTCAAGCCCAAAGATGATAATCCATACCACACTGTAATGTCTGGTAAATTCAGTTTTAAATTAGTTTTTTTTTTCATCATGCACGCTTTAAAACGTCATTCTTTCTGGATTCAGCGATTACCGTTTCACGAGCAGCTTTTCGGACAAACTTCTTTTGTGTTTGCCGAAAAAATTCTAGCACTTCTAATTCAGTGTGGTTTGTGATATTTATCCACTCCTAAACTGTCTTATGACTTCGTTGATATTTACCAACTTGTAATACTATTTCAACACCATTTTCTGCAGTTTAAATCTAAATTTGGTATTTCCTATGATTGTAACTAACTTTCAACTGAAAAAGAAAAAGTTTACTGTTACAAACTTAAAATGTGTATACAGTTTTAGATTCATCTCTCTCTCTCTCTCTCTTTATATATTATATTTATATATATATATATATATATATATATATATATATGTATGTATTGTATTAAAAATTTTCTATTTGTTTCAATTCTGATTGTTTGATGTAAAATAGTGATACATTATTATTAAAACAATAAATAACAACTCTCTTATATACACTGTGTGCGTTTGTATATTTAAAAAAAAAATTAAAAATGAAAAATAAAATTTGATCATCGGCTTTGTTTTGCATAAATGCATACATTGTTACATAAATATGAATACACACAATAGCATTTCGAATAAACTGAGCTTTAAGGCAACAACAAAAACGAATCCGCTTATTTGTTTTCTTGTTTTGCACGCTTTTGTTTTATTATCGCAGTCATTGGACATTGTTTTCTATTCGAAAATAATATTAATCATGGCCAGAGATCAGATTATATGTACGTATATAAAACACATATACTAACCAAACGCCTTAATTAAACCGTATCCGGTAAAAGTCTCTAAATAATTGCTAAATAATATCATTGCTCGTTGCGTTTAAATCGTATGAAAAAATGTTTTGTTTTTCGACTATATTCTTTTTAATATTAAACCAATTAATTTTTTTTATTATTATTTATGGAATGTTAATAAACAGGAAGACATGTCGAGGAAATATTTTTTCTTTTTGTATTTTATAGCATGGATATTATTTTACAAGATAGGAAAGTCGGTTCATTTTTTTAATATTATTTTTACTTCTGTCAAGATTTAATCTTTTCATATTTTGTTATTACAAATAGCATTTTTTTAAATTTAAAATTCTTCTACAGTGATAAATAACGTATTTTGTTATTTAACGAATAATAAAATTTAATTTTTTTAAATTGATATTTTTTAATTTCAGAATAAATCCATAAAATATCATTTAATCAAATATCCTGTAATCAATTATTATTGTCTATTTTATTTATTTAATACACTACTGTTATCTTGAAAGAATTAATATGGATTTTTCTATGCTCTGCGTATAGAATTAGCATTAAAATATATATTAATGTTTTAACCATTTGCATTCCAATGGTGAGCCTGCACTCATCATTCTACTCTTTACATTAACTCCAACAGTGAGTATCACTCGTCATCCTATTCTTGACATTAAATACAATGGTGAGTTTCACTCACCATCTTTATCTTTACATCAACTCGAACGGTGCTGAAAATAAAAAAGTTATCTTCACTTTGAGTATATATGATTTTTTTATTTTTCTTTAAAAATATTATAGAATTGGTGGTTTTCCATAGGAAAAAAATTTGAAGTACAAAGGGTTATAATAGACATTAAATAATTAATGAAAACTTGATACAAAAATTATATTTGGAGATTAATTACTTGTGTAAGTAAATTAAACCTCAGGGTTAAACTTAATTGTGCAGTGCAAATTTTCTTATTTATGAAATAAACTTTATAAAATATTTTTCATAACTAATTAAAATTCATATTTTGTTTACCAACCACACCTAGTTTTCGAAATACTGAACAGTTTCTGTTTTATAATGAAGATTATATAAAAAATCAGTATTCATTGAAACAGTGATTTTTTGCAGTATATATTTGAACTTAACTTTGAGATTTGTGAAAAAATTAATCATTATAGAAAGCTACAGTTACAAATCAGATTCGTGGAAAAGACACGTCACAATTGCCACAGAAAACAGATTTATTTTTCTTTCGAGCTTGAGAAATCGTTTTAAAACTTCAACAGATTTAAAAACGATTTGTATCATTCGAGTAAAAAAGAAATGTCTATAAGTACAAGAAAGAAAAGATTACCAGGGGATAAAATCCGTGCCCTATGCTTTTATAACAAGTGCAATGAGATTGTCTCGTTTATAAAGAATTCGAGATCAGCTGTTGTGGACATTTGATATATTGATCTAAGATTTTTTTAACAAATATATTTTTTTGAATTTCTATGAAAGTTTTTCTAAGAAAGATTTAAGTTTCTGTTTTTATGTACTAGGGGATAATAAAAAAAATCTTTTATTTGTCAAAAAATCTTAAAGAAAGTAATTCTTAAATAGAAGTTATTGAAATTCTTAAAAAATACTTAAAAAATTTCAAACTTGCAGAAATATCCTTACATCAATAATTTTATTGACAAAGAAAAATGTAAAAGTATAATTAAATCTTGTTATGAAATAAAACTGTCAATTATATCTAATTATTCTATTTCTGAAAAAGATAGTGTGAATTCATATATTATTTTTAAATAAAGAAGAAAATTAATAAAAGTGTCTGTATGATCTTTGTACTTTTGAATGTTTTGAGTTTCTGATTTTCTCGGCTGGTTTCGGCATGTGTGACATCTTTAGGTATATTTTAGATAACACAGGTAACAAGTTATCTACAATAAAATTGACACATATATTGGATTATTCATGAAATTGAACAGTGAATCTAAAAGAACAAAGAACATCAGAAAAACAAATTAATCGAATCACAGACTTAAGAACCTTTAATCATAATTGAAAAATAAAAAGTTTTCATCAAATTAAACTATTTTCGATTAATCAAATGATAATAACCAATTTAAAACTAGGCACAAATCTCAACTGATTCTTGACATAATGGATTATTTTTATCAATGTAGCTGAGTTTGACTCTAGACTAATATTATTTCATTTTTATTACGAAAGTTTTTTTGATAACTTTTTTTTGAACATTTTATAAGGTAAATAAAATTTTTAAAAACTCAATACTTTTATTTCATTAAGTTTTATTTTATAAATATATTTTTTTCCGCTGTAACTAAATTCACAAATACAAATCAATTTAACTATGCACAAGTTATACAGGTTTTTCTTTCTCAGAATAATTAATAATTGATAGGCCATAGAAGGGGTGGGGAACCTTTTTCATGTTGGTAATCTGCATTTATTTAACTGTAATCAAATAAGGCCGCATTCAAGAAACTTAGACAATTAGATATACTTAAAAATTTACATTATTTTGTAAAAATCCAATTATTGTGTATCTAATAATTTCAAAAAATGAAAACTATGTATTAATTTTAAAGTTAATTAATCTTTTAATGACTTTGTTGTATCTGTTTTTTGTTGGAAAACATTTAAATATTTGATTGCGGCATGGAGGTGCACAGCTTCAGTTGAACCTCTGAATGGGTATCCGTTATAAGTTTCACTTCAAAAAAAATGATTTGTTCTGTAAAGTTTGAATTCAGTTAAAAGGCCACACTTAAGGCCTTAAAATACTACACTTTGGGTCATACTGTTCTTACTTATACTTATCATCTGACAATTTGACTAAATATGTCTTGTTTATACGGAGTGAAAATAAAACTTTGAAAATAAATACTATAATAATTTCAATTGTCTTACCGTACATTTTTCAAATTTTTATATTTTTATTTTTCGATTTTAGAATAATTGCCGATTGTAAAATCGAAATAACTCCGAAGAAAAATACATATCTCTTTATATTTCATTTAGAATTCATTTTTCAAAACACTAGATATTTTCCGATCAGACTTGAATATAAATCTAATGCTTCAAATTTACGTATGCATTTATTCATGACTGTATGTACATGTATTTCCGTCGCGAGTAAAATTACACGCTGCAGCAAGTAATAGTAAAATGCATCTCGTTGATGATGCTGATAGTGAGCTGCTTGCAGCGGATAACAATTTTCCTCATTTTCCTCGTAACTTGTATAATGAACGACCTAAGTTTCCACACAATTGGATTTTCAATTACACGTTCCAATAAACGTGTAACGATGTTATACTCAGGCACAATTCCTACATCCATTCGCATGATGATTATTATATTCTTTTATTCGTTGATTTAATGTCTCGAAATTTTATTGAAATTATGAATCGTGTTTTTTTTTTATTTTTCCATGATGTCTTTATTTTACTTCGCTGTATTGTTTTATTCTTATTTATATTTTCTATGCGCTTAATGAAACCACAGCTGTGTTTATTAATACTAGACGTGTAGACGAATTATTTAATGTCGGATTGTGAATTGTTTTCTAGTCACAATACGTTTCGTTCCACTAATGTAATAGAAAAACACATTAAAAGATCCCAGTTATTTCTAGTTGTGCTCATTTAAATTTCATTCTGAAGTACTTTTTCTAATGGAATCTAAATGTTTATTATTCACGTTGTGAAATTAGATATACACAATTATCCTTTGTGTATTAAACATATTCTTGTTTTAATTAATTTAAAACTCAAATCCTTGTGTTATAAATCTAACTTTATTGTTATTTGGTAGTAATGTAATAAGTTTAATTAAAAAATATAAAAGATTCGAATAAAATAAAAAAAATATATAAAAAAATGTCCAATTCATTTAAATACATCCTTTGAGGTCACTATCTTGAGACGTTATTTTCTATTACTTCGATAAATGAAATGATTCAGTAAATTATTTGAATTGCTTGACTGAAAAGTTGAAAGAATTAATCTAATGATAATTTATTTCAAAACTTATTGTAAAAGTAGAGGATTCAGGAATAAGATCCTCAATTATTTAGTTGAAGTTTTGTTGTATAAGAAAACAGACAATAACACAAAAAAAAATAAATGACTGTATCATCATCGAAATACACATTATTAACAGTAAAAAAAGATCAATAATCAATTATTGATTATTTTTGATCAAAAAAAATGTAGTTTTTTGGAGAGAGAAAAGTTAATTAGTAATAGTGTTTATTATTTTCATTTCGAATTTATAACCAATCAGAATAAAATATATAAATTGTTTGAATTAAATAATAAATTCAAATTAAAAATATTAAAACATTTAGAATTTACGTTTTTATTAATATAAAATTATCTTTAGTGCTTAATTTCCTGTATGAAATTTGCATTTTATACCTAGATAAATTATATTTTTAGTACAGATAAGTCAAGAACTTGAATTATAAGGTATTCGGAACAAAGCTGAAATATTCATGAAAATATTGAATATTGCTTTATTAACAAAGATAAGTTTTTACAGTCAGATATATTCGAGCTGTTTGATTTTTTTTTAACAAAAACTTTCTAGCAAATAATAAATTTTATAGTTCCTTTATACGTATTTAATTCAATAATAAAATACTTGAAAATATCATTTTTCTAGATATTTATGACATTTTCCTTGAAAATTTAATTTCCTCTCTCAATAAAATTCATTCCTAAAATATACATTTTATGACTTCTTCGAGTACGTATTTTTGCGATAAAAAAAATTTACTCCGGCTTAAAAAAAATAAATAAAAATTCATACGCGAAACTAGTGATTTTTATCTTTAAATTAAAGTTATAAATTAACAGAGTATTAAATTCTTTAGCTTGATAACAGTGAACGTTGATGCAGAGACCTGCGTCCCTGTGACCATACTGCTCTTTTAGTTAAAACCCCATTGAAGATCATAAGACTAGACGAACAAATATAACGGTTGTGCTATGATGGACAAGGATGGCGGAAATCGTAATGGAACAAACGTGTGAACTGCGACAAGGACGAAAGTCGAACACGCGGTCGTATCTGTATCTCGAAATGTCATTCTTAGCTGGTGTTCGCACGTTCTACGGAAATTGCATGTTTATAATTTAATCGAAGCCCGTCACGAGATTGTTTAGTCCAAGAGGCAAATTATCTGCTTTTGTCGGCATTCTTGTTTCCTGTTGCTTTTCTTGTTCATGCGAGAATGTACTCTGCCATTAGATATTGAACAGCCTATCAAAATGTCACTTTTTCTGAAGAAAATTAGTCGAAGAAAATGTTTAACATCGTGTAACTATTATAAAATTTATGGTAAGACGTTGACTGTTGAAAATAGTCAATGAAGAATGCATAGTGACATTCGTGAAAGTTCTACATCGTTTTAAGTTTTAATCAGACTGTAAATGATTTGAAAATTAGTTTTAGATTGGTTAAAATTCATGGAACGAACTATTTTGGAACGTGTTAATCAAATATTTTAATAATGATTTTTATAGTTCTCATTTATTCTTACTTTTGATCTGAATGCATAACATGAAAAAAAGAATTTCTAAATTTAGTTATTTTTGCATGGTAAAAATTAAATGTGATTATTTATTATTGTCATATATGTTATATATTTATAAGTTATAATAAACATAAAAGTAAAAATCTACCTTTAAAATCATCTAAAGAAATAATTAAGCATTTATAATTATATTTCTATCACAAAAGAATTATTTGAATATTTTATCTAATAATTTCTGTGACGTTTTAAGTGACATGTCTGTATTTATTTGTGTATATATCAAAATGTACGAACAATGAAATATAATTTCTTAAAAATTATTTGCATAATAAAAGCAGTTGGAAACATCACAAGTAATAAACGAAAGTTGTTTGAACGTTTATTAGCGTTAATTATATTACACATACTATTGGTACTTGAAATGGAAATGTTCTATAACTGTTTCTCTACTAGCATATATAAACAATTCCCACAGTGAATTGCTTTAATTCAGTTCGAGTTTACACATTCAAATTCACTTTAACTTATATTTGGTACGAGGATTGTAATTTCAATTGTTATTGAACTGATCGAAATTAATTTATTTGATAAGAATATATATATATATATATATATATATGTGTGTGTGTGTGTGTAGAGAGAGATATATAGATATACATGATATTTTAATAAAAAATCAAAATCAATGTGATGATATTTTAAGTAAAAAAATATATCAAACATATTTGTAATAAGAATTGAAACAGAAATAAGTTGCTTTTCAAAATATATTGAATTAAAAATCGGTATTGATTTATCTGTAACAAATTCACAATCTATAATAATGTTGTACTGTAGCTAAATTTATTAGGTTGATAGGAAAATAATTGCGGCTTTTGTTTCCTGAATTCTAATCTTATTTTTTTTAAAATGAAAGTGTCATTTCGTCTTGTTCATGTTAATATCATTTTAAAGTGCATTTTCCACTGTGTATTTTGGTAACAATGACTTTGGTTTTATTATTAATTTTGCTTGAAATTGGGCTATTGAATTAAAGATGGAAAGAAGAACATAAGAGCAATTTTTCATGGGTTCAAACCGGCTGGTAAAGCAGCAGAAACTGCTTGTAAACTAAACGATACTTTTGATGTAGGTATTATTAAGGAAGATTATGTGCAATGGTGGTTCCTAAAATGTCGTGCTGGAGAAGAGAGCCTCGAAGTTGAAGAAGGTCACGTACGCTCTTCTTGAGTTCATAAGAACCAACTGAAGGTGTTAGTTGAATCAAAACAATTCGAAAGCTTGCACAAAAGTTTGGCGTTAGTCACCCAATAGTTCTGAACTACTTAAAATAGCTAGAAAAATCACAAAAGAAGAAAATGTATATGAATTTGAGGGTGATAAACCGTAATTATTTTTCTTCCAACCTAATATATCAATCACCAAATAATCAATATCTCATAATTAAGAATTTTAAGTCACACCAATGTTATTTTTGTATATATATATATATATATATAATAATTAATTTATATATATATATATATATATATATATATATATATATATAAATTTTTTAACAATTTCTTAATAAACGCTTTTTCCATCTTAAATGATTCAGTTTATTTCTTTTCAACACATTAGTGATTTATTTTCTGATACCCTCATCTTAATTATTGTTTATTTCTACCTAAACTTTTCTATACTTCTCCCTATCTATCTCTTTACCTCTCCTTATCTTATATATCTCTTTATCTGTCCTTGTCATATATATATATATATATATATATATATATATATATACTAATCTAATGATTCATTTTGGATGAACGATTTTTCTAAATTAAATGATTCAGTGTGTTCATTTTTTTACATAAATTTTCAGCACATTTTCTGATATCCAGACCTTAATTATTGATCAATATTCCTTTCTATTATTTCTCTTTATATATATATATATATATATATATATATATATATATATATATATATATATATATATATAAATATTATACGAATATAGAGTGAAAATTTTCCACTTTGATTACTAAAAAATGTGTATTAGTCATAAAGAAATTTAAAAATGCAAAATTATTATCTCTCGAAAATATTATATGAAATTCATGCATTATTCTAGAGGCTTCGTTTTCATTGATTCAGAAAATTACAAAATACCGTACAAATAGTTCGAACTACCATCGAACATTCTTTTCAACCCACTCTCTCTGTATTGTTTATTTGCCATCAAGTTTCAATTTATCAATATCTCGTTTAAAACCTATCAGCTTACCCATCACCTAACGTCAAACAAACTCAGATCTAAAAGTAATTTCAATCACATATCGACATAGAAAAGAATGTCGATTCAGTAATTTGTTTCTCGTAATTCTCTTCATAATTTTTTTATGAAAATGTAAAATCAGCATATTAAAAAAATTATAGACAGGCAAATAATGGATACATGATATTAAAAAAAGTAATTATTTTGTTATAAAATCATTACTATTTTAATAACATATATAAATAAAGTATGAAATATTTTCCACGAAACTCTTTTTCAAACCATCTGTCGATACGAGTATAAATAATTCAAGATAACATTATCATGGCTTGTAATTTCGAAAAGATCGAAACGGTGATTGATCTCAATCGAAAGCCGTAACACGGAACTATATGCACACACATACATTTATATATATATATATATATATACTCGTTTCTAACTTAACGTTGCATTTTGAAAAATTAATGAGAAAATAATTAAGGCGCCGCCTGACGATCAAACGGTGAATAGAATGACGATTTTCAACACAGCGCATATTTAATGAAAAATATTGCTCTTCACTGTTCGGAATTCGTTCGAATTTATTTTAGTTGATGAATTATTTTTTCATTAATATTGCTCGGATACGGCACGTAATTAATATTCCGTTTGTTTTATACGTTCTGTGATTTTAATTTTTTTTTTAGTTATTGATTGATTTACTCGATGAAGGTTTTTTTTGACACGATTGAGTGTCAACTGGGAATTTGTTGATAAAGGTACATATGCAGATTTATAATTATTTATACACACAAACACACACACACATGTATATATATATATATATATATATTTGTATATATGTAATGAAAATATTTATTTTTCGATAATGTTATTAATAT
The DNA here is from genome assembly GCA_034766995.1 of Acanthacorydalis orientalis. NCBI lineage: Eukaryota > Metazoa > Arthropoda > Insecta > Megaloptera > Corydalidae > Acanthacorydalis > Acanthacorydalis orientalis. The sequence continues at coordinate 10,473,749 of CM068313.1, read as the reverse complement.
TCCAAAGCTTGAACTTTTTTTGAATATCAATTTATTCAAAAAAAAAACATTTGTGTGTGTTTTAAAGATATTGAATACACTTTTAATTATATAATATAATGTATATATATATATATATATATATATATATATCGAAAAATAATTAATTTCGGGTTATTCTATAAAAAGTAAGGATTATCTTTCGGACGAAACGATATGAGGCTTTTAAAAGAATTCAGAATTTTATTATTGCCAACTTTTTTTATAAAATTAAAATATATTTCCTTTAAGACATGACATTTATTTTTGTGTGTTAAAACCACTGGTTAATTCGTTGAAAACTTTTAAGAATACATTGAAGGGGATTCAGTAGAAATTAAAATCTTATTAGAATCATTTCCACCGGATTTGCTGTCCCAATTAAATATATTAACATTGATTGTCATTATTGTCAAAATAATTGTTATTATTTAATAGAAATATCTAAAAAATAGTCCAAACGATTCATATTTTTTGTAGCTATTGAAATATACTCCTTACTATGATATTTTTTGATCAATCTTGGTATCATTGAATGACAAAATACATTGCTATGTTTGTATACGCGGCCGTAATTGTCACTCCCTCAGTTACATACACATATTTTTTAATAGGCAGTGATTTAAGGTCAGATATCAGCTAAATAGATAGTGATATCATCAATTTATATAGTACAGATGAATTGCTAAAATGACCCTACGAATATGTATTATATAAGAGCTGTTCTATAAGTATTTGTATTTTTTATTTAAAGATTTACACGAATATAAAAATCGAATGAAGTATCTATTTAATTGACTATTTTAACGATATGTTTCTTTCTTATTTGTACACTTTTCTCAATTTCTTGAATATTTTTCTATATTTTTATTTATAAATTATAAAAATACATACTTTTTGTTTTCAAAAATATTCGGTAATTAATTATTGATCATTTTAATTGATTCATATAGTCATTTCGTTTGAATTTTCAGAATTACCTGAACGAAAGTCATAAAAAAATCTTCCAAAATGAATTAACATTTCACTCCACAAGCCACAAATTTTTTTCTTTATCAAAGATTTTAAATAAATTATTTTTCATCATTTTTCATTATCGATTATTGATCTTTTTTGATTTAATCACATGTAGAGGGCGATTTCATCATCTTGGAGAAAAATATCTTTTGTTTGGTTTTTAGGATTAAAAAAATATATCTGTGAAAATGATATCAGTTACACTGTTAAAAATATATTGTAATAAAAAATCTTTTAGTATGGTAAAACAATCTTTTCCTGTATTTTATTGACTTGAGGATGATGAAATAAATAACAGTTAAAATAATCGATAAACAGATATTCAAAATATTTGATTAAAAAATATTTCAAAGATTTTTAGATGAGAAAAAAAATATTAATGAAAATCAATTATCCACAGGTTTTAAAACATCTATGAGTAATTTTTGATTTTATAATCGTTTACACATAATATTAGTTTTCAAATATTTTTTCAACTATTACAAATATCAAAAGTATATTTTTTCTGTTTATTTAAAAGTTAATAAGGAGAATTAGTCTCGTAATTATTTTGAAAATTTTCAGCAATAAATGTAGGAGCATTTCTTTAGTTCTAGTGTATTCTTCTTTTCACTCTTTTTATTATTCCTAACATATATGTTTCTATGATTATCCGTGTTAGAGTTATAATTGTGGCTTTTTATATCTGTAATTCCATTGTTTTATTATTTTTTCGATTGAATCTCACTGAATCATACTTAGGTACAATTCTATTCGGGTGTCAACTTATGATCTAAATTTATATATCTGTCCTATTTAGTCACTGAATTGTTTTCAATTTTTGTAACTTCAAGTTCTTTCTTATAAATTAAATAAGACAGAATAAATTGATAGAATACTTTTTCAAATTTGAAACTGTTAGTAAATTTCCTATCAAATATAAAATTGTTATTCGTTCGCAAAACAGACAAAATAATTATATATTTTGCCTTTTTTCACTTTAAAGATGATGCCATAGCTATTGAAATGAGCATAAACACGTTTTAATGATACTTTTCTGTACTTCTAAGCTATTGAATCGCTGAACTGAGGATATTCAACTCTCGAGAAGAAATGATTAACATAGAGATAACAAGCAACATTTTTCTACTTCTGTATAGCTGTTTGTAAAAACTTCGAGTTCTAAATCTCTGTAGAACTTGCTTTTCACATATAATTCTCATTTATACTGCATTTTCAATAAGTCTTGAGAATTTCATCCATTTCTTTCATTGAAATATATTTCACAGATTCAACAACAGATGATTTTTGAAATCCTATTGTAATGTAACTTGAAATTTCATATAACGAGGTAAATCTTTACTTTATAATGAATTATTTTTATTTCTTTTCTTTCATTTTTTAAATACGCTAAAACATTCGACATTTATTGAGGTTTTATAGATTTATTTTTAATGGTTCGTTTATTTTTTAATATTTTTTCTGCCTTTTTAACATGTTTCTAAATATATATATATATATATATATATATATATATATCCAGTGTAAATGTTTCAGTTTGTGTATGATTAATAATAAATGATAGTAATTAAATAGATGGAGTTAATTTATTTGTGAGTGTGTTAGTTGTATGCAAATTGCTGTAAAGTAGATTTAAATTATGGATAATTTATATATTTTAGAAAGTACATATTTACGAGTACATAATTGAAATAATCCTGTATCATACAAACATTTCATGTAGCTGATATCAAGCGAACTATTATTATCTAGTACAATGAGACGAATTGCTCAATAAGGTTAGCGGACAGATTTTACTATTCATCAGTCAAACAGTATCAGATAGCAGGCATGAAATCGTGTGTGTATGTATACGAGTTTGTACCACATATATGTTTGTGTGTGTGTATGTGTAGAGTGTGTATGTGTAGCACAGAAGCTGGAGCAAAATCATCACCACCTACAGCCAGCTACTGGGGTATCATTGCCATAGCGTATCCTACCATTATAAATCAGCGTCGCCGTCAAGAGGAATAGAATACCTGGTACACAGTCGCACTATTCTACAGGCGATCGTCGTATACGTACCTCCTTTTCTCTCCACTTCCATATATCTGTTCGTTGACAAATGCTGTGCTACGCAATTGTGCGCTATCAAATGACAGTTAATCCATCCTTCAACTTCCCAAGTGTCACAGCGCGTAATTATATGGATTGGTGGAAATGTGGCTCTAAAGAAAAATGGATCGAAATTTGTACTCGGTTAAAGTTAGTCGACGAACGCTGTTTTTCCTTTGTGCTACGCAAACTGGCTTCTCTCGTTCAATTCAACGTGCGCACGACTAAGGAATTTCGTGTTTAGAAACCGGCTGTTATGGTTTTAGAAATTTCACAGTGTATTGTAACGGGAGAGACGTGTCGTAGTCTGTACGGTGCCAGAGTTGGAACGACATTTGGCAATTAAACCTGTTACGAGAAAGGTTAATGTATAGAAAGATAAATAATCTTTTACATTATTAATATACTTAACGTTCCGTGTTTACGTCGCTCTTGTTTCATGCACGTTGCTGCTTCTCTTTTATTAATCCCGAGGAACGGTCTCGTGATTTTATAAAATCGTTTTTGTTATCACGTTTTATACGAAAATAGTTTTTCATGATTTATTTTATCAACAAAGTCAATGGGAATGTTATTAATTTATAACATTTTTCATACTCATCTACATAAAAATATTGTTAATCCAATATCAAATGATAATTGACGCATTTGGTTTATTATTTCCTACAAGTTCGTTACACATTAATCAACAAATTAGTGTTTAATCAAATTTAGATGCGACTCTTTTTTAATATTTACCTACATTTTTCCAACATAAAAATCAAGCGACTTATTTTAGAGACTCTGATTCTCCACATTTGTAAATATAACTCACCTCACCTCTTAATCAAGATTCGACACTGGATTAATAACGATACTTTATAAAAAAAAACTCTTTATTAACTGACAGATAGCCTAAGAATATAAATGAGAGAATTCTGAAAAGCTGTCAAATAAGAGTTTAAAGATGGTCAAAGACATTAGTATTATTTATGATGAATATAAAAAAACATTTCAAAATATTTCCCAGTATTTACTTGTTCATCACTACAATTTATAAATATTAGGCTGGTAGGAAAATAATTACGGTTTTAGTTCTCTGAATTCTAACCTTAGTTTTTTTTTAATAAAGTTGTCATTTCATCGTATTCATATTAATATCACTTTAAAGTACATTTTTCGGTCTGTATTGTGATATCTACTCATTTATAAAAATATACAATTATAATTTAATTACAATTTTTATGATATTCAATGATATTTGATTGTTTACGAGAAATTCGATAAAAAATACTGTTTGAGTATAATTTAACCTCCCAGAAGCCAAACTGTACAATTATACTTTCTGTCAATTTCTCATTTTTTTTATTAGGGTGGTAAGAAAATTATTGGAATTTTTGTTTTCTGAATTCTAACCTTAATTTTTTTCAATGAAAGTATCATTTTCGTTTTTATATTAAAATATCATTTTAAAGTGGATTTTTCGGTCTGTATTTTGATAGCATCAACTTTGATTATATTATTAATTTTTCTTCAAATTGGGCTATTGAATTAAAGATGGAAAAAACGGGTGCAAAACGGGAAGTAAAGCGGCAGAAACTGCTCGTAAACTAAACGATGATTTTGGTGTGGGTACTGTTAAGGAAGGTAATGTGCAATGGTGGTTCCAAAAATTTCGTGCTGGGGATGAGAGCCCTGAAGATGAAGAATGTCGCGAGCGTCCTTTTTCAGTTCATAACGATGAACTGAAGGCGTTAGTTGAATTAGAACCGTGCACAACAATTCTACAGTTTACACAAAAGTCAGGCTTCAGTCATCCAACAGTTGTGGACCACTTAAATTAAAAAAAAGTATCTGAATTTGAAGGTGATAGACTGCAATTACTTTTCTACCAGCCTTTTCTACCAACCTAATAATTTTTCAGAATTAGAGAAAGTAAATAGATTTGTTCAATGTGCTTGAATGCATCCCTGAAATTTTATTTTTACTTATTTAATATAAAAATGTTTTGAAAGACGAGTATAAAAAAATAATCATCCCGTGTGAAAAACTTCCCTGCAACGATGACTTAAAGGATCAATTTAATTCTATTTAAAAATGCATGCACACGTTCTTCGTAATTAGTTTTCTTTCGAACCGAAGTTAATCGTTCATTGCATTCACTTCCGCATACAACATTTTTATTTTCTTTTTCATATCATCAACGATTTTTTTATATTATCAAGTTAGTGTTTGTATTGAAAGCATGTCAGACATAAAAGAAGTGTATGACACGATGTCGTCGAACGATTCGAGTAAAGTTGTATTTTATCAAAGAATGTTTGTGGTGGTGTACGTGACAGTGCCTGGTCTAGTAGTCGTGAAGGATTCTTGGCAACTTACGTTCAATAAGTACACTTCAAGGATATTAAATTGCACGCTTTACCCTGATTAAAAGCAGATATATAGTCGAGATTAATACTACAAAAAGTAACTCGAGATATATCTTGTATCCAATGGATGATTACTCTGTAATATTGTATATAGGTAATCGGAGACTTATTAACCTTCATTTAAAATTTATCGACTGGTGTTTGATAAATAATATTTCCTTTGTTGAATATTTTTATTTATTTATTCTAAGATTTCAAATAGTTTCATTATTATTTTATATAATTCTATTACACAAATATATTATTACATATATATATATATATATATATATATATATATATATATATATATATAATAAAGAGAAAAAAAGAATAAAACTGAACTTCAACTTCATACATATTTCAATAAATAATTTGAAGAATATTTGAGATATTTTTAATTTATGATAGTTATTTTTTCTAAAACAATATTTGTATTTGTTCATTTTTAATAACTCCAAGGATATTAAATTGCGCACTTTACCCTGATTAAAAGCAGATATATCATAGAGATTAATACTACAATAAGTAACTCGAGATATATCTTGTGTCTAATAGATGATTTCTCTGTAATATTGGGTGTAAGTAATCAGAGACATATTAACCTTCATTTAAAATTTATCGACTGGTATTTGATAAATAATATTATTTTTATTGAATATTTTTATTTATTTATTATAAGATTTGCAAATAGTTTCATTATTAATTTATATAATTCTATTACAAAATATATTAATACATATATATATATATATATATATATAATAAAACGAAAAAACAATGAAACTGAACTTCAACTTCATACATTTTTTTTATTCAACTTCATACATATTTCAGTAAATACTTAGAATAAGAAGATAATATAGAATATAGAAGTAAATACTTAGAAGAATATTTTAGATTTTTTTAATTTCGGTTGGTTATTTTTTCTAAAAAAAATTATTTATTATTAAAAACTAGTGAAGGTTCAAAGAAAATAACCATGGTTTTAACGAAATTATATTTTAAATAAACACACTTGTAGTTTTATTCTTTTTCTTCGTTCAAAAAATGAATTATTAGGTGTGAAAATTAATTCGATGCGTTTAAATTGTATCAATTGTAAATCTGTTTTAAATGAAAATATTTTCTTGTCGTTTTTGGATTTTTAAGTGATAACCTTAACATTTAAAAACACTTTTATGTCTTTACCAAGCAGTTGGCTATACTTCAGAAATTAATAGTGAACACAATGGCGTCTGAAAAGCGAGATATTATAAATTGCATACTTTTCACATTCCAGTTAAAAAATGTTGCCTAAATCGCAGGATAGATTTTATCGGCTTTGGGAGAAAGTGTGAAATTATGCATAAAATATTCAAAAAATGCAAAAATAGTGGAAGAGGTTTCGAAAATACATTATTACAAATTTCATCGACTCAAAACCACAATTTTTTCTATAAAGTATTCGTGTGTTAAAATATTTCTACAGATGGAGCAAAGTTATACAAAATAATGGAGGATATTTTCAAGACTGAATTGTATTCAATTTTTCCTTAAATAAACATTCATTTTCTTTTAAAAAAAAGCACCGAATTTATTTGCACACCTAATATTTTAATAAAATATTATTTTTTGTGTTTATCGACATGAATTATAAGATTTATAAATAAATACAATATTTATACATATTTGTTTTATATTATACCTATTTTTCCTCAAATATTAACAAAAATTCGATAACAAATTAATGTTTTAAAAAAATTAATTACAAATTATTCAATATTTATTCTAGGATGTACACTTTTTCTTTATATCTGATGCGGAGCTTTAATAATACATTGAAATGATGAGTTTTCAGTAATTAAAATTCATTAAATTTAAAGGACGGTCCTTTTATCAGACCTAAAAGCACGCATATTCGCAATTATTGTAATTAAATTACAAAAAGGCGTATTTGTTACTATTTTGATTAAATTGAATAATTTTGCGTGACAAAAGTAAATTTTCTGATTCTTATTTAAAATTCATACTTTATACAAATTTAATAGAAAATATAAAGGGAACATTTGTAAAAAATTCAATATTCAGGATTATATAATTTGATCATTCTTTTCTTCTTAATATAGTTTTAGCACTCTCACAAAATTCTCTTTTACAAATGAATTCTTGATTCATCTCACAGACCATAAAATAGTTTTTTAGCAGAAATCTTCATTAATTGATTATTGTTAATTTTTTATTGTTACCTATGCGCTTTTTAATATTATTTCCAGAACGTTAAAGATCAGAATAATATTCTGCATCTTAGTTCTTTGTGTATTCTGAGAAATATGAGTACAATAGAAATCATTTAACACTTCGTCCCAAGGGTAGTATATTGGATCTTCTTATATTGTTTAGTAGGATTTTATTTCATTATTACATTTATTGACGTAGAATTATAGGCTAGTCATCATAAAAAAGGGCATATAATATATAAAAAACAATATTTTTATTGATATCAACTAAAACTCGGATGGAGTCATTTTTTCCCCTTAAATTCGTTCATTCCTTTTGTTAGATATTGTTGCTATAAATTTATATCAAATTTAAATTTCATCCTTCTATTCTACATTTAATATTCTTTACCAATAATCAGTCCTATGTTTTTAATTAACCAGTTCTTAGAGAATAAACAAGAATACGATCAATACATTCTATTTCTTCGAATAATACTCAACTTTATTGCTTGATATAATTATAATATGATTTATAAACATTTAGAGAAATATGTCTTAATTTTCATAACTCTCGATATTAGTTTAATTGTGTAAAAAGTTATTATTATAGATTGTAAAATCTAAAGTTTCTGAAGAATACTATTTTTTTGTCTGAAAGTTTCGTTTCTTTTTCATAGCAGTTTATGTTTTATATCAATATATTTTTCGTTAAATTTAATATATTTACAAAATGAATAAAATTGATGATGAAAATAAATATATATTTTATTAAATGACATTTTAAACGACGTCTCAAATGCTCACTCATTTGTTAGCGACTCCACACACATTCATACAAATTTCTACATATGTTAAAGCGTTAGATTTTTCAAACATGTCATTTTTTGACAGAAAATTCTAATTATAGATAGATAAAGAACGTATACAGTCTGTAGTTATGTTAAACGTATTTTTATAACCGAAATCAATGAATAAAATGTTCATATATAATCGGTTTAAAATTTTTTAAGACAGAGTTTGTCACATTGTAAAATTTGACTTTTTAAAAAAAGTTAAGAGAGTTTAATCAAAAGAGATGTTAAATAAATTGAAAATAAATATCGAATTTATTTGACTATTATTAAATATCAATTCGTATAACATTTTATATCAGTCTAGAAAATTTTAAATCACTTTTTTTCTCTCTAAATTTAATTGTTTTAAATCGTTCTCTTAAACAGTAATGAAATATATCAAATTAAGGGACTAAAATACAATGTTAATTTTTTTCATTAAACTTAATTTTTTTATATTAATATTAATACTTTTAGGCTGATATTTTTAATATCCTATTATTTTTTTTCGATTTTTCTTTTTCATAATTAGAATTATTCAATAGCGAAATGTAAAACTTTCAATAACTGATAATCAATCATTTGGAATCTGGTTTTCTTGGCAATTATATAAAATCCAAATAAAAAAACGCGGAATAGTTAAAATTAGTTATTAATATTTTTAATTAAAAAAACTGTAAAGAAAGAAAAATCTTTTGTGAAAGAAATTATGTACAGTGCAAAGAACTATAATTGTAATTTCTATGAAATGTTCTCAAAAGTAAAATGTAGTTAATATAACAACCGAACTAGGATTAAATTTAATGAGATTTTAATATCTATCAATATAATATAATATATATATATATATATATATATATATATATATATATATATATATAATTATTGGGAATGGCTGTACATACATGATAAGTGAATGTGTTTAAAACGGATATGAAAATGAATGGAGGCCATGGCCATTTATTAAATGCTTTTTATAAAATGATTAAACGACATATAAAATATTTTTCATACATCTGAATTTCTGGTGAACGTTTTAAGGATATGTCAAGTGTGTAAATAGAGCAAGTGATCTCCTCTTATTTTTACAATGATATATGACTCGTAGCTTGGATATGTTACGCCCAACAGTATCGGGACAACATGAAATAAATCATAAAACTTTGTTTTTCAACCATTTATACATACAAACATACATACATACACATGTATATATATATATATATATATATATATATATATATATATACATTTCAAAGATGAGAATACACAAAAATATCTCTGACATACAGCAAGTCGTCTACATGTTTTACATCAATTTTTTATTATTTCTGCAGACATTTGCGAATCGTTTTTCTTGTCACATGTTGTATATACATTTTTAATATTCATATCTACACAACGAACATACATAAATTTATATATATATTTATAAAATTCATATTGGAATTATAGAAGCAAATGTATTATTTAAAATATGATATAGTGAAGTATAACTTGATAATGTAATTAATTAATTGTTTGTTTTTCTTTCAGGTAAGTCATCCATTTCGAATCATCATTTTTTTAATTAATGGTAAGATTATATTATTATTGACAAATATATATATATATATATATATATATGAATTATATTAAAAAAAGTATTTACAAATAGAAAAGTTATTGAACTGAAGGCAATACAAATAGAAATGTAAATAATAGTATGAAATTTGATTCAACGGTGTGAAATTATTTTAGTTTGAGAGTTAATGATAGATCGCAGCCTTGATTACAATATAAATATATTTTGTATTTTTTTTTTGAAAACAAAACTTATTTTTAATCCTTATATTTAAATTATATTCTTCAACCAAAAATATATTTTATCCTATAAAGAGTTAAATTTTTTATTTCAAAACAGATACTTATTTTTATTTAAATTATTCTCATATAATTTTTCAGTATTTCATTCATTTAACTTAAGTAAGTACCTAAATTTACATACTATATTTGTGTTTTTGAAATTACTATTATTTTTCAATATAATCTTTTTGAAATTGAAACGACTTTATGTAGGATGTTTTAGTTCGTTTATCCCCTTCAGGATGTCCTATTCTCAATGTGTTAAAATATCTGTTTAACTCCACTTTTAATCATCATATGAAGAAAATTACTTACTACTAAAGATTTTTTTAAGGTTTGGGAATTGATAAACCAAGTGAATACGGTGTATTGGGCGCAGCAAATCTTTTTTCAATCCCACTTCAATTCAAATTTGCATTCAGTTGTGTTTTAACTTAAGTTCAGTTAATGCAGCACCCATCTTTCCGATACTTTAAATATTTCATTCTTCGATTAGGATATGAAATTCCCGTTTTTCTGAAATGCCCGTAGCCTTGTCAATATCAGACACTTAAATAATATCGTGCCTTTTATTAATGATTTCTGGTGGCGTTCCACTTTGGGACATTCATTACGAAAGTTATCTTCCAGCCATGTTTAAATTCTGCAGTCCATCTTTTTGCAGTTATAACTGCTGAACACATGTTATCTAACACATTTTCCAATTTGTTAAAATTTTCTGCTGATGTTAAACCTTTTTTAACAGAAATCTTTATCACTACCCAATGTTCAATTTCATACCTTTCAAAAACACTGAATTGATTTAAATAGCTATTTACACCAAAATATTTAACAGATCAATTTGATATTTCACAGATATTCATAAAACAGGTATGGAAATACAACAGTGCAAAATTTTAGATATAGCACCGACATCTATATACCAGGTTGCTAACTTTCAAACTGTCCTTACGTATATGTATATATATATATATATATATATATATATATATATATATATATATATATATATATATATATTGTACGTGTACACAATCTACATATAATAGTAATATTATTTTATTTGTAATTTAATACTTCTTTGATTATCAGTGTCTTGAGTGTGAAATTTAATTTTATATATAGTTGGTATAATTGGTTTTACTCGAGAACTCAATAAAAATTGTTCACATTTCTCTTATTTGAAAATAAACCAACCTCTTAGTTTAAGTAAGACATAATTTTTCTTCCTGTTCAGCTACTCGACTGTACCTGCAATGTGTGTAATAGGACCGTTTCATTTACAACCTTTTCGATTAATGCGAAGTCACGTTAATTGGCAATATTCCCAGATATATATCTATATATATATATATATATATATATATATATATATATATATATATATGCTTTTACGTGTATTTAACGGAGGTCTGGAACATATAACACGATAGCTAATAGAATTAATCCATTTCAAATAGACTAATTGGTGAAAATCCGAACTAATGAGTAACATGTAAAATTATTCATTATAAACCGTAATGGATTTTATTGAGGAAGTATTTTGCTATTCATTTGAATGGAAAAGTATATTAATGGGGAAGTTTACCTTTTTATAACAAAAATATACGAATTGAATCAATTAGTGGAAATTTCTCATCGAAATTGTAGCATAAATTGAGAAAAATAATATATTTTAATTAAAAAATTATTTGAAACTGTTTTTTTTTATATATAAAAGAGGTATTCACATCGTCATTTTTGTATAAATTATATTATAGTACAAATTTAAAATTGTTGTTATTATTCAGTTAATAAATTAAAAATAATTCTTCGGTAATAAGAATATAAAATTTTGCTTGTATCGAAATCTTTTATGTATTAAAAATAAAATTTATTTCTCGCTAATCAATGTTAAGATTAAAAAAAATATTAATACTATATTATTTATTCATAAATTCTGACAAGAATGTCTGGAACAAATTATATGAAATCAATATGTCTAGATATCTGCATATCTCTTTATTGCGAATATTTTCCATAAATTGGCAGTAAAATATTTAAAAAGTAATCAATTCGATAAAAAAATATGGTATTTAACAACACGTTCTCTTACATTTATCTTCTTTCGCACGACAGAAAATATTCATATTATTTCTTTGCATAATTATTACTTTCTTTCGGTTATCCCTGTATATATGCAGATAAGGCAAATGTATATAACGAAATGTTTTTCAATTCATTTGAATAATAAAATATTCCTAGCTCATTCGTATAAAAAAGAACGTAACGTTACACGAATACCATGTATAAAGTATTTTTGGTTGACTGAGGTGTAAAAAAAATTAATAATGAATGTACATATTTCGTTTTGTGAATAATAAAAAAAAAGAAACCATCAACGTTGTTTATTTATAAATCGCATCTCTGAAATCTGTACGGACCTCTCTAATAATATCTAAAAGAGAAAGATTCAGTTACTTTTTGTCGTTAATTATTCATTAAGGGATTCTTTTCAACGGTAACCCGTTCAGACCGATCCACAACCCCCTGAAATATGTACAAAGAGGTGAATTATAAATGGACTGAGTTCTCGTTCTTGATTTAACACTTCCGTACGCGCGTAAGCTCCCCTTTTTTGTTCTCTCTGTATATATATATATGTATATATATATATATATAACAGTATACAATTTTCGCTTCTTACTACACTTCCGCTTATATAATATGATTACATAAGAAGTCGAGAAAGTTTCGCTGTTGTTTTAATTCGATGTAATTATTTTTGCGTAGAAATTTGCTTTTTATGTTTAACTGGACAGTATTTCTAACTGAAAATCGATTCTAATGTTCTACAAAATACCAAAAAAACTACACACATTCACAAATGGTAAATGAATGTAGGAATTTCATCTGCAATTCATTTTCCTTCCTGTGCAATTATTATTTATGTAAGATAAAGCCAGCTTTTGAAATATTTTTTTTTAATATTATTTTAGAATATCATTGCTTAATTCACTCAGAGAGTATGCTGTATGTAAATATAAATGTAAATGTAATTCTTTGATCATATTTGTATATTCTTAAGAGTTTATTAGTCAGCTGTTATTCTCATACATTTATATATATATATATATATATATATATATATATATATATATATATATAGATGTATGTATATATATACATATAACAACAAAGCAAATAGTTGAATTAAATACAAATCCAGTTCGATTGTTAGATTGTTAGAGTAGTTCTATTGCTATTACAAGGATATCTTTCTCTATCAGCATTATGGAGATCTTATGATGAAAATATGGTCTTACTGCTATACATTTAAATTAATTTTGTATGTTTTTTTCTTTTAATGAAATAAAACTAATTAAAAATTATTATATGTATGGAAAACAAATTAGGTTAAGATTTTTTTAATTATACAATACGGTAGTTGCATATTTTATTTGATTTTATTTTCACGTATGAATTCAATTTGCCTCCACAAACCACAAAATAATGTCCAATAAATGATTATTGATCATTTTTACTACTTTGATATTTTCTTTTCCTTGAGGCCACTATCAGATAGTGGAGGACAACTTCAGATAGGTACTGACTGTATAGATTTCTTTGTTATTTATCTTAATTTTGTATACTGTTATAAATTCACAAACTCAATATGAAGATATCGAAATACAAAACCGGTAATGTAGAAACAAAAACGAATAATTGTGACCCGAAGCAAAAGAAAATAATTTTACATTTTTTACATACTAGCGCTCTGAATTATGATAGATTTTTCATAGAAATGAGTATGAGTAATAATCAAAATTTCGTAGAATTCTTCTCTGATTTTGTTTTTAAAAGAAAAATGTTATAACTCATTTAAAAATTAATAATTTAATCTACTTATCAAAGTTCCTTTCAAAAATGATTTTGTCGCACTCCTGAAATCACAACACGCATTTTCAGTTAGAAATGTTGAATAATTGATTATCAATCAGGCCTGATTTTTATCTAACGATGCTGTCGAAACTTTGAAGAATAAAGAAAAAACAAACAAAAAGATTATTTACACACATAATATTTTTTAACGTAGAATACAAATAAGATTTTTCTGTATCTTAATGCTTTGAATATGATGGCATCATCATCGAAATTCTTAGTTAGCAGTAATCAAAAATGTATTAATTAATTTCTAAAGTGAATTTTGTTGGTATCAGAACTTTATTTGGAATTTTGATTTTATTGTAGAAAAAATTTACCTTGACAATTATTTTATTCTTTTTATAAAACAGTTGATTGTTTTATGAATATTTATAGATGAAAATATTATTTTTTCAAATAAATCAGTTTCTTACATTCTGAATAAGATTTACAAGAAAAATGTTCATCAATTATTCATTGTAGATTTTGATTTTAAAATTTATTACTTCTTTGCTATGATTTAATTTTTTCTGTACCTCATTAACTTAGTTTTTTAACCTTAATACGCTCAAGATAATTTAATAAGCATTGAAATATGCATAAGTCTAAATAAAAATCTATAATAAACAATAGACGATTTCTTATAACCTGTAAGAAGTGTTTCATTTATAAAAGAAAATTTAGCTACAAGATAAAAAATATAATTACCAAAAATGTAATATTATTATCAAAAATTCACTAATAAACGACAAATCTATATTATTTCAATATATTTTATGACATTACAAAATGCACGTTCATAAATAATTGTTTTCTTCATCCAAACAATAAATAATATAATCGTAATTCGTCATACAAATAAATAATAAAAACATAAATATTTTTCAGATTAAAAAGTTTCAATAAATGTTTTTAATTTTTTTTTATTATTAATTAGAAATTTATATCATACTCTTAATGCTAAGTTACAAAAAAATATTTTTTCTCGATTTACTGTAAATGAATAAAAAGAGAAAATAGATTTAAGATTTTGTACAAAAACTGAAATTTAAGTGGAAGTAATGTAAGAAAATAATCATATTTTTGAATGTTTGAGTATTTGATTTGTTTTTTTCTTTTGAGAATAATATGATAAAATAAGAATAAATAAAATATTAATGGAAATTTAGAAAAAAATACAACAGAATTACTGAAATGTGCTCCAAAAAATGATTATTAATTTTACCTCAGAATTCTAAGAACGATAATATTGTAATAGAGATGGATACAAATTAATTAAGAATTATTTATAAACGTCATTGAATATTTTAATTAAAAAAAAACATAGTTTCTTGAATGAACGATAAAACATTTGTAAAAATATTTATTATGTTGAAATATTTACTTTCTTATTTTAAAAAAATGAGGTTATATTCTTAATACAAGTTAGTGGCAAGGTATTTATTATTTTCTCGAAAAAAAATATTGTTTGATTGAAATTTATATAAAATTAAACAATATATGCTATATTATCAATTTATATAAATGAATATTTATATAAAATGCAACTAATTCTTCGAAAGTCCATAATAAAGACTTAAAGGGGTGGACAAACACTGATCATTAGTTATTAGAAAACCAAACCGTTTACACAAAATACGACAGTGAAAGATGGTCCCGAGTTCGATCCAATGCAGTAACATTATAAAGCACGTGATTTACAGGGCGAGTCGGCTGCTACAGCTGGTGCTGTCCACTAGGGTAACACAAACCATATAAACTGACCTCTGATTCGTGTATATAACGTCCATGGGGAGGGTAGTTCTATGCACGTTAGGGGTGAGTTGTTTCGTTCCTATACGAACCACCCCATCCACAATGAATGGACGACCGTTCTAAAAGCGGCGAAACGATAAATAGATACTTTTTTTCCACAGTTTGTTTTTACTGTGTTCTGGTAATGGAGCGACGAAAAAAAAATTTATTCGTTTGATACAAATGTGAAATAGATAAGTGTTTAGGGGATTCTATGTATACCTGTGGAATATTTTTATATATACTAGTACTGTTGACACTAATTGGCTACGTGAAATGATATTTGTATCGATAAAATGTCATTCAATAGTCTGTTTTTTTTACAAATATATTTTTTATAGTGATGTCTATATTTGTATATATATATATATATATATATATATATATATATATATATATATGTATGTATGTATTGAAAAATAATTAATCAATTTTATTTGGCAATATAAAAGATCAAATTGGTCTCATATAATAAAAGAACTAGTTTTTAATAGACTATTTTTCATAAACATTCATTCCGTTCACTTTTCGTTGAATGAATAAAAACGTTCCCGATTTTTCTACATTTGAATCAATAGAATTCTCAGAAAGCAGCGTTTTTTTCAGTCTTCTATGTACGTTTATTCATAATAAATTTCTAATTTAGTAAGATATAATTTGTACTTTATATACTGAATTTTTTTCTGTCAGGCTATATTATATTCGTTTGTACGAAAATGGAACGTCATTAAATAATAATATAATGGAGAAAAAACTTCTACTACTTCAAATATTGATTACAGAAACCTCAACTGTATATACATACATACATACATACATACATATATATATATATATATATATATATATATATATATATATAAATTGTTCTTTTACAAATTATATACACAATAAACGCAAATATAAAATAATTTGTAAGTATACTTTAATGTAATATGAAATTCAAATTGAAAAATACAATCTGTGGACAGAGAATAATAAATTTACATTTTGTACGCCTTGGAACTGGTGAAAGCATTTAATAAAGTTCGGTAGTTAATTTTTAACAATCTCACTTTCGGTATATATAATACATAAATCACTTTCCCTGTGGCTTTTTACATAAATACATACATACACACATACATACATATATATATATATATATATACCCATAATTTATATATTGTGTATTCCGAATCAAATTTTTATTTTAATTAATATTTTAATATACACGAACTCAACGATTTCACTTGCAATTTATTTACATGTTCAAAATTTCATATAATCAAACAATGGAGTTCAGTTTGTGGATCCCTTTTTTATCTACACAGTGCCAATTTTTATATTTGATTTATTATTAGCACTAACTGTGCGTTTTAGTGTTTGGTCATAGATTATGGTTGTAGTTCGATTAATATCTGTACTGTTATGAAAAATGTATTTTTGAAAAAAAAAACATTGTATTGACAAATAAATGTTCCCCTGCATATGATTTGTTCTAAATTTGTTTTGTATGTAATGGTGAATGAATGTTTTTTTTAATTTATGTATCTGATTTTTAATTTTTTTTAAATCGATTAAATCGTAGTTTGAGTTAGTTGTAGCTGATTAGCTAATAAATTGAACTAGTGGGTTATTGATATTAGACCACGTTTGAATTGTAGAGCATATAATTATTTTTAGATAGGAATAATTATTTAATCAGTACTAGTTTTCCAAAAAAATATTTTTTAATTAATTATGGGTTAAATAGCGTGTAAAAATTAAAAAATTCTATCTTTTGAGAATAATAATATCGCCGTCAAAATATGCATAAGCAGCACTCAAAAACGATCAACAATAATTTATTGAAGAGTGAATTCAGACACAGTGCCAGATCGATATTATTATTGATTGACACAGGTGTCAATTCACAAGAAGAATCAGACTGTCTAGGCAGTCCCGATGACCTCCCTAGTAATTTTTTGATAATCAGATTAACTGTGATTAATCCCGTTTCACTACTTGAATGAATCGATTAAATTCCTGCCTTTCATATCCTATATTTAAGATTTTTGTTTTTTAAAATTTCAATCGTTCGTTAGAGAGTAATTTTTTAATTAAAAAAGTGTGTGTCTTGTAGGATAAATGAGATATTTATTGTGAAGGAAAAAGTGTTTAAAAATGATCATATCATTTTCTTTTTTGCATCTTTTACCTTTTCCCTGTGCATTTTTATATTTATTAACATTTGTTATAAAAAAGTATGATTGATTTGTTGATATATTAATGAATCAAAAGTTTAATTCTAAAAATAAGTAATATAGTCATGTTTGTTAAGAAAATATTATTTTAAAATTTGAAATAATATTCGTACTGATAAATAGTTGGAAATTTATTGTTGTTGTTAATGATATCAAGTTTTTTGTACTAAAACAATTTATTATAAAATAACATATCACGTTCCATATTTCATAATTTCATATTGAATAGATTAAATAAAATATACGATAAGTTTTAATAAACAACTAAAATCATGATAAAATTATACTAAATGAATCTATAGGATTAATAAGCTTAAACATCGTTCATATTCCTTCGTAATAAGAAAAAGTATAAAGAATAAAAGCAATTAATTATTTTTCTATTTTCAATTTAAGTTTTAATCTGTGCATAATCTAATTTTTAATTAATTTACGTAAACATGTTTTATAGTCTGTAGTGCAGTTTCAGCGAGAAACGTTCGTTATACGCTTTATTAAAAATAATTTACAAAGATATTACAAAGATTAAAAATAGTACACGAATAAATAGAGGAAACGAGTAATATTCCTACCAGGTTATATATTTATATATGTTAATGCTGTTTATATATTTTTTACTGTTAAAAAACTGAGATCTAAAAGATTTTCTTATAATTAAACTGTTAGTTAGTGTTAATAAATGCGAAAATTAAATTTTAAAAAATAATTTAATTTGATTATATTTTAAATATTTGTCGAGTTTAAAATATTTTTGTTTTCAGTTTTACTCTTTTCAACAGAATTTTATTCTTTTTTTTTGTTTTTGGTAAATAAATCAATAGATTGATCAGTTTTAATCATATTTTTGATCAAAAATAATTCTTGTTATTTAATACGATCGATTTGAGTATTATTTCCATATTCAAATTTTAAAAAAATTATATATCTCCATCAGTCATAACCACAAAAAGACCAAAATGAGATTTTCTGTGTCTGCGCTCTGATGATAAGAGAATCGCCATCGAAAGGCGCCAAAACAGACCAAAATTAATCATAAAGAATTGTTCAATATTATGAAGGAAGATTTACTTGAATATTTTTTATAAAATCTAAAAGAATTATTGGAATAAAAAAAATAAAAATCATCAACACTAATTAAAATATTTAATAATAAGGTCTAATATTCGTTTCATAACTGTAAATGTGATGTATGAAATCTGTTTATTGTGATAGAAATGCACAAACGAGCTATACATATCCATTTCAGAACACTTTTAGATTCTTTAGTAGCCCAGTTTTTCTCACAATATAGTTCTAGCATTATGATTCAGTTTTTTGTACTTCAGCGCTTTTAGGATGATGGAATTGTCATTGAAATACACTTAAGAAACAATTAAAAATTATCAGCAATCGTTTATTTATTATTTTTGATCAAAAACTATTCGTGGTCTGTAAAATGAGCAAAAAAATCAATATAAAAGCTTAGTTTTTCTCTTTTCATCCATTTTCGTATATCCTTGTTCGTGAATAAACGTTATTTATGAGATTCTTCTAAGTCCGAAAATAAGAAATTTAAATAATGTCATGTTCAACACAAACAGACAGAAAAAATATTATATATGTATATATATATATATAGACTTTCACATTTAAGGGAGTTTTTCAGCCAGTACCATATTTCAGAAATGAATTTTTCATTTATCTCAGAAACCACAAAAAAATGTATCAAAAATGAACAATAATTAAATATTGATCAATTTTGATTGTTACTGAAGTGCATTTCGATGACGATGACATCATATTCAGAGCATTAAGTAAAACAATCATTTAGAAAAATGAATTCAGTCATAGTTTAAAACTATATTGTGGAAAATATGATTCTTTGACTTCCAGATAGGATGAAAAATCATTTGAGAAATATTTAAAATTGGTAATATATCGATTTTATCTCTAATTGTATGGAAGAGAAGAGACTGGATGTTTGTAAAGTTCATTGAGCTTATCCATACTTGACCGCTTCACTAACTGGAACTATTCTAAAGAGATAGCCCTTCATTCAAAAACATTAGATCGATTTATATGCTCTACATCTAAAATTTTTTATTCTACATTTTTTATAATAGATAACAGGTCTAAAAGATATCAGAATGTTTACTTTATTTTCATTTACTACAAAATGTGTAAACTTCAGTTTTAAAAAGTATTCAAAATCAATAAATTTGATTAAAAAAATAAATTATTGTATTAGAAAAATGAATATTATATTATTTTTATTCATGTAAGATACAGTTGAGTTCTTGTGATATTTCAAAAATACCTATATTAATATTTTAAAATTTGCTCGCTGAATTTTTTTTATAAAAACTGTATTTTCTAAATATTAAAAACTAACTTATTTTATAATATAGTTTTTGGTTAAATTGATTTTCACTCCTTCCACAAGTCACAAAAGATTTTTCTAACTAAAAATATTCTATAACTTATAAGTCATTACTGACTGTTGCTTATGTGTATTTTAATGACGTTTTCATTATCAATAATGTATTGAAAATACAGAATCTTTTGCATTTGTACCTTACTTCTCTGAGGAAGATGATATCACTATTGAAGTGCATAAGTAACTATCAAAAATAGTCAATAATTAATTATTTAAAATTTTTGTACACATCTTTTGTGGTTTATAAAGAATTCAAAAATTTAATTTTACAAGTATTTTATTTAACATAAAACTAACAAAATAAAAAATACAAGTAACTGCTTATTTCTAACTGTTTATTTATTGTAATTTTTCTGTGACCAAGGCAGTACTGAAAAATCTGAGTAGATTTAAATGAATTTATAAAAAGAAATTTAATTTTTCAAGTGTTGATTTTAATGCAATTCTATTACAGTTAGCTCATGCATAGTATATAGCTATAGACTCTTTTGTCTGGAGAATTTAATATTTTCTATATACAATGGGAAAATAAAAATTCAACATATTTTTTTATTTATAAATGTATTTAAGTATGAATATTCATCAAAATAATATATATATATATATATATATATATATATATATATATATATATACAATTCTTCAAATGCATATTGAGTTAATCATCATTGCATGTTTGTAATATGTTAATAACCCATCATGTCAATTAGTATAATTAAAATGATATTCTGAAGATATACAAAAAAATAACAGAATAATTCCTTCGGTGATACTTTTTCCATAACCAGTCATTACAAAATATTAAAATTCAACACTCATACAATACATTCATTAGATATTCTGTTTGTCTACAACTGAATGTCACATGAAAACTAAAGATGAGGCAATAAACTCTAAATACCACTTAAATTCATAACTAACGATTACAGAACGGAATAAAGATATTTAACGATAACTACGAACTACTCAATGAACGGTATATGAACGTACTAATTATTAAAACGAATTAAAACCTTACAACTTGTTGCAGAATTTAACATTCTGCATACATAAAATGATATTCTTTTATTTAAAGTTTCTTTTATCTTTTCGGAAATGTTGTTTACTCGTTCGTTTATTCGCAATGTTCTACAAGAATAAAACATATTTCGTTTTATATCTTTCCAATACAGAATATAAATATTTAAAGCAATCAATACAAATACATTTTATTATCCGGCATCGAAGTCGTACGATAAAACCCTTGAATATTATACACATTGAGACTATAGAAATAAATTGCTACTAGAACAATTCAAGAGAGGAAATATCATAAATTATGTATATGTATATATATATAAATATATGTATAAATACATATATATATATATATATATATATATATATATATATATATATATATATATGTTTATGTGTATAGTTAATCATACTTTTTGTTGTCGTGTACTTAACAACGGCTATAAGGTTCAGTTGAAGAAAATATATGAATCTTTGACACGATCGAAGCGTCATGAACACAAAACTGTAACATCAGAGAATAAACATAAATCTCAATTTGAAAACGACGCCGTACGTACGTGTACGGCAAGAAATCAAAGATTTATTGCGGCACACATCAACTAGAAAAACATTGAGCTGTTTTCATATACCGTTGTAGTTTTAGAACACACTTGTTATAGTTTCGAACAATGGCTTTTGTTCACTCTGCAATGACCTATATCAAAACCGATGCTGACCTGTTACGGAGATGAAGTTTGTTCTGTCGGAAACTAACAAAACATTACTGAACTGACCAATACAAGACATGTCTGTGTGTGTACGTTCTTACGTTCGACATATAAGCTCGTTTGTCTACATTTACTTTTATATATATTATTCTTTTATACTCCTCATTCGTTTATTTATCTCGTTTTCGTTTAAGGTCTAGATGACAAAAAATAAAAAAATGTGATGTTTGGATTTGTACAGAAATTTAATGAGGTACAAGTTTTATGTCCGTACAGAGACATGCTTTAGATATATCTGTAAGATGGTCTTAAATCTTATCGATTATCGAATGTTCTATATAACCATTATATGAGCTGAATTTGCTTCAAAATTCTTTCTTCGTAAGCGCTATTCTCCAGTTAATATTTTTTTTCTACATTAATAATTAAATCAAATCCTACTGCGCTAAAACAGAGAATTTGCGGTTCTTTCGAATGAAACTCCAGCTATAAAACCTGATATATCCATAGCATGTACCTTGTTATTATTCTTAATAATTGTTTTATATTTTTCTTATTAGTATTTATTAACAATTCACCGTTGGCATGAAATTCAAAACTTAAGAATTAATTTAAACTTTTTTTTTTAAAAAAAATATTTCTAATCATATATATTTACTCTTTAATCGTTATTATCTTGTTTTACCTTGTAACTATTTTTTATTTTCTATGTGAATCCTGCAGTTAATATGTGAGTTCAGTATGATCGGTATGTGATCAAAGAATATTTTTTTCTTTTTTAGAAAAAGATAATTGTACATTTAGAATTCAATTACACAATTATAAAAAAAGAATGAGTTAATATTTATTTTTTCTAGAGATCTACATTTGAGATTAGATTACAGACATGCATTTCTTAAATCCATTATTCTGTTTAGTAGAAGTCTTTAAGCAGAGATTAAACATGAAAATCGGTCAAAAATAAAATTTTTATTCGTTTCTGGAATCCTTACTATCTGACTTTCTGTTTTAAATAAGTATACTTACAATTATTATTATTTTATGTCCGAATTTTTCTAGTAAATTCCATTCCTTTCGATGCTACAATCCATGTAACTTGTTCACTATCTAGTAAAAAAAATAATATTTTATATATTTGTAAAACGCTAGAGATTATAAAGCATGATCTGTACATTAGCGTTCTGAAGATAATGGCATCGTTACTAAAATGCACATAACTGACAATCAAAAATGATCAATAATCATTTAATGTACATTTTTGATCAAAAAAAATTGTAGTGGTATGTCGAGATAAATTAATTCATTTAGAAAAGCAAAAAATCGTCCACAATCTATATTAAATGGATCTTCTGAATACTATAAAGCCTGAATAATGTATATTCGACGCATTCTTGAAACTCCTAAAAGCGCCTGGAGCACTAAAAGGATGAAATGATTTAAAGAGACAAAGAGTTTCACAAATGAATTTATCTACACAGAACCGGAAACTCTATTGAGACGAGGGAGTGTCGCAAGCTATTTTCTTTTAATTAATCGAATCCACCATAAATTCTTTTTTCGTCTCACAAGTCATAAAAAAGTTTCCGATGATAAATATTTCACTAAATCATTATTTATCATTTTTTACTTTCGCTTATGTATATTTCGATGAAGATTTAATCTCTCCTGTAATAATATTATAAATCTAACGATTTGATTAATAGAATATATTGAAATATCGACAATTATAATAAATTGAAGAGGTA
Source organism: Acanthacorydalis orientalis (assembly GCA_034766995.1). NCBI lineage: Eukaryota > Metazoa > Arthropoda > Insecta > Megaloptera > Corydalidae > Acanthacorydalis > Acanthacorydalis orientalis. The sequence continues at coordinate 10,449,538 of CM068313.1, read as the reverse complement.
GAATTTCTAGTTTTATTGACTTATAGTATGAAAAATTACAAAATTCGTTTTATTTGTGACATTCCCTCATATGTTCCAATCCTGTCACAATTTATTCATATAGGGCACTGTAACTAATTACAATGTCTATTATTTATCGCCGAGATCATTAATAACTATCATAACCCTAATAGATCAGTCAACCTACTCCCTAAAACACAAATAAAAAATTAATATACGTACATATAATTACACACACATAATAATACATTTTCCATATACCCTACTTTGTACACTGACAATATCTAATTAACACCTACTGAAAAAATTATGCACAGACCATTTTCAACAGCATATGCATTCAGTTTCAATTCAACGACTGCATTTAGCTGCACGGTGTGTCAATTAAGATAATTAAAATGTTACCATTCAGTCAGCTGGACGTTGTTTCTTTGTAGTAGACCGTAATAGATAGCACCGTCATTAACGTGGCTGGGGGTTCGACGTCACAGATAATATCTCATCTATTATCACGACAATCTATGTGTCCAAATATATTATACATATATACATACACACACATATATTTACACCAGGATATTTCGTATGTGTTTGTTACAATCAAAGTGGACAGGATGTATAAATCCTTTGTTAATATCGAATGCTTTGTGCATTCAGTAATATCAAAGTGGTTTTCATCTATATTGTCTCAGCTTGGCTTGTTGATGGATTTATTCTCCTCCATATATATATATATATATATATATATATATATATATATATATGTCTATCATTTATGCATGTAAATTTCGTCTACTGTTGTAAATGAAATGCATAGAATGTCTACAAGAAACAATTACAAATGTACTGATTTTACGACATATTCACGTTTGAACTTAATGTACACAAATGTTTAACATAACCTCGTTCAAACTATTCGAATAATTAAGATATATATTGTAGAATTTCATTTACTGTATTAATGTTTATTTAAAATATCAACTGGAGGCACTGAGTTGAATTAAATTATATGTGAAGTTATATTGTTTTAAAATTGTTTAAGTGCATAGAAATAAATTCATTTAAGAAATATCTGTTTTAAATTATTTTAATCTACGATGAAGTAACTTTTGAGTAATCAATTTGGCAGATTTTTTATTTATTTTTACAACGGTATTAAAACACATTTTTTGCTGTAAAATAATAATTGAACAAATTAAAATTTTTATCTATGTGACAAAAGTCAATAATCTAAATATTACAATTGCTATTGGAAATATAAACTATTTAAATTGAATGTCTGGCATAAATGAACAATGAATAGTGGGCATTAAAGTTTAATGAATTAATAATTAATATCACAAATTTATAATAAATATTGCTTTGTAATCTATTTGAAATGATTAATATTTAATAATTAATGATTACATTACTTTGGTTTATTAATAATCGTTGTTGAAATGCTTTAATAATTACTTGCTTTATGTCTGTACAAATAAAAGATCAGATCTTTGAAAATATGGATGATAAATAGATTGACAAAAAGTGAATTATTATCTACAATAATAATATTTTTTTATTAGTTTATTTTTGAAATTATTGAATTGTTTAAAATATTTGTTTTATAATAGTGAATGAATTTTTTACTTATCTCGGAAAACATAAAACTCTTTTCAAAAAATGATAGAATTGTCATTGTTGCACCTAAGTAAAATGAATCAATAATCAGTTATTAATTTTATTGATCAGGAAAAAATGTTTTTTGTTGTGGATGAAAAAGTGATTTTAGCCTCAGTATTAAAAATATTTGTTTTTGAGAATATTTTTAAATAGTTATAATAAAATTAAACTTTATTTAAAATCTTGTTAAAACAATTTGTTAATGCATATTTTTACCCAATTAGTATTTAATACTAATTAGTAAAAAAATCATTGTATTGACGCTTTTTAGATTTTTAAAAATACTCCATGGAGTCTTATTTCAGAATTGAACTTAGATTTTTTCTGTACCATTTTTTTCTATGTTTTCTTTTATCTCCATTTTTATCTCAAATTGTTGATTCTTTTAAAAAAAATTTAAATATTAAGAAAAAAAGACGTTGTAGATAAAATCAGCTAAATATGATGCTTTTAAAAAATAGTCCATTTTGAATAATAGTTTATTTTTATAACAGTTTGCTTATAGTTTCATTTTTAATCAAAATTGATAAAAAATATTAACATTTTGAATAGGCACATTATAATATATATTATTAATGTTTTCATTCGACATTTTTGGCAATTTTTGTTGAATTTTCTGTAAGATTTTTCAATAATATCTTTTTATTTACTATAGTGCCAACAGAAAAAATGTTATTGAATAAAAATTTAATAACTGAGAAATTTTTTTAAAAATATGTAAAAAAATAAAACCTAAAAACAGTTAAAAGTATAAATGTCAAAATGCAGAATCAAAACTTCAAAATAAATAACTTCTCACTGAAAAACTTCAGTTGAGAGTCATAAAAATGCACTGCACATCAGCAAGACTATTTATGTAGAATATTAATTTCATAAAAAGTCATAAAAATATGTGATTTAAAATTTACATCTTTCAGAAAATATGAAACCAAAGTAGCTGGTTTTTCATTTTCACACCAAAATAAAATAAACCTTTGATTAAAAAATGTTCAATTGATCAAATGATCTCATAATCATTTTTAATTATTGATGATGTACATTTTGATACAATCATTCACAGAATATTAAGATGGAGAAAATTTGGATTTTTCTGTCCCTTTTCGCCCTCAAATTGATGGCATTGTCATCGAAATACGCTTGAAAAACAATCAAAAATAATCTATAATCAATTACTGAAAATTTTTGAACACAAACATCTCTTTTTAAATTAAATTCTATAATTTGGTATATATCTTTAACAAATTTGGGTGTTAATGCTTAGCTGTCAACGCACCAATAAATCTCAAATATCCATCTGTCTTTAATATATTTTTCTGATTTTTAAATATCATGTTTTAATATTTCCATCAGCTCACTCTTTCCTTCTCAAAATTTTTCATATTAAACGACCTGTATTTATTATTTTTTTAGAAAATACAATTAACTGAAATCAAATAAAACACTTGTATTATTATGGTATTACTAAAATAATTATTAAAAAAAACAATCTCAGGTATTCAAAAATAGTAAAAAGAAGTATATCGTATAAAATAACAAATTTAATACTGATTATTTTATTTACAGATTAAATAAATAATTTTCAAAAACCACGATAATAAATATCAATATAATTTTATAAATAAATAATTTTAATTAACGTATTGTAAAACTATATAAATCATAAACTCTGTTGTTCACATATAAAATAACCAATAAATTCACATATTTTCAGTAATGGATAGGTATTAATTAGAGATTGTCTGCGAATATATAAATTATTACAGATAATTATAAATGTATATACGTTAATACTAATATTTCATCGAATGGATTGATAGATATATTTTTATTTTAGTTATTAATGATTTTATAGATCATATTTAATCCAATTATGAAACACTATATTGATAATTCTATCAGCGTATGGAAATTATCAGAGTTTAATGGAATGAAAATTAATAATAGAGATGTATTCATTGATATTTGTAATTCTGAAAAAGATTTAACTGTAATTAAAATATATGCGTTTTATATTCTTTTATAGAATTTTTATTACATTTTACTCATTGTATTTGATTGAAATATGGATTTGTCTTGAATTTATCTATCTATCTATCTATTTATCTATCTATCTATCTATATATATATATATATATATATATATATATATATATATATATATATATATATATATATATATATATATATATGGGAACCACTCAATATAGTAGACATATATTTCCCGATTGTATATTCGAACAGATTCGTAACATTAGTACTTTTTCAGTATTAACTTGAAAAAAAACTGATAAAATCTCGAAACATCATTATCAGCCGAACGTACGCCTAAACTCGAATTCACAAAGTTCTAAATTGAAAGCAACCACCTTTGAAATTTCCTTTCAGTGCTGATAAAAGATCATAAAACATTAAGACCCATTCTCACATTCGATACGAAAATTCAATATAAAGAATAATAGGAAAAAAGTATAAAAGAAACACAAATTGTATTTAAGCTTTATGTTCATTCACAAATATCTTTTCATATATACATATATCATATATATATATATATATATATATATATATATATACAGGTTGTTTGAAATGTAGTTTAACAACTTTACTTTGATGGGTTTGTGTTGATCAGATTTGATATTTAACCCGTTTATTACCTTCTAATTTTTTTATGTTCCACCCAAAAATACCTTGGAAAATATACATTTTTGAATCTATTTATTAAAGATAACATATTTTTCTTCAAAATGAAGATACCTACACGTTTTCTTTCTATATTTTATTCTAAAATATATGTAGTTTTATATAAGAGAAAGAAAAAGAATATTTTACATAAGTTGAAAAGTTATAATCAATGGTAAAAAATGTTTTTCTTTGGAAAAACATATACAAACTCTTTTACAAACATATTCATATTTTTAAGAAAATAAAAACGGTTGTATTTAATGGAACACAAAAGTATATACGAGTGCACTGAAACATAAGTCACCATATGAATATCTATGTCGTTAACTTCAGGTATTTGCGCTCATCTGAGACGAAACTTGATGAAACACATATATTCCTGTCCAGTGGAAATATTTTCTACTTTAAAATTTCATTTTATAAAAATGAAGTGCCATTACATGGATTAAAATCGTATTGAAAATAAAAAGCCGATATATCGGCTCGAAATATTTCTCGGGAAAAATGGAAGGCTGATATATTAACTCTAAGGTACTAAGAGGGTTAAAGAGAGCGGATGTGAGAACTTCATTATGAAATTCTATTCGATTAGACAATGCATATTTATTTTAAAAATAATTTGTAAATATCAATCTCCAATTTCAGTAATGCTTAGAAAAGTGGGTTAAAGTTTCAATTATAATAATGTGCTAAATAAGCTTACGATATTCCGATTAGTGAAGAGATTTGAAAAAATGGTTCAGTGGCAGACACATTAAAGTCTGATGGTACTCGCACCATACACTCAATAGAGAATATTGAAACTGTTCCCAAAATGTGGTCGAAACACCGAGAACCTCAATCAGACATCATGCACGGAAATTGGGTGATTTCCTTAGATTGTGTGGAGTATTTTGATGAAGGACTTACATTTTTTCTGTATAAGATTTAGTTAAGACAAACACTTCAATCCAGAGATAAATAATATAAAAGTTCGTTCTTATAGCTCAGTACAGACAATTCAAACTTTTAGAACAAAATCCTGACTGTCGAGTCTCGCTTTAACCTAAATGGTTTCGGTAATAAGCAAAATAATCTCTTTTGAGGTCCTGACAACCTGAAAATGATCCATTAACGACCCTTACATACACTTATAATGAAAGTGTGGTGTTGTACTTGATTCGGAGGTATCATTGGACCTTACTTCTTTGAGAACACAACGAGAAATGCTGTTACGGTGATTGATGAACTCTGTAGTGAGATAACTGACAAATTTTTAATACATGAATTGGACAAATGAGATTTAGATAACATCTGGTTTCAACAAGAAGGTACTACGTCACACCGTGCTATGATGGAAATTTAGATGTTCATATTTCCAGATCATTTAATCTCGAGATTCGACGACATCGATTGACTATAAAAATCATTAAATTTTACGGCATCACAATTTTTTCTGTGGATAAAATTTAAGAACAACGTTTCGGAAAATAAGCCGAAAATTGAATATTCGTAAAGAAATCTGTGATATAACCCACAAAATGTAAAAAAATATGATGAAAAATGTTTTCGAAAGATTCTGCTTTTGAGTAGTTTAAGAAATATGAATTTCCATGCGCAATTCATAAGCTGAAATAAAGTAATCATGTAAAATATTTACTATTTTTTATTTCATGTAGAATAATAAGTAAAAATAAGTTCTAAACCAACCTTTAAAACATTCTGTGTATATATATACATATATATATATATATATATATATATATATATATATATATATATATATATATATATATATAATATGAATGTATATTTTTGAATGCCAATGTATTGTGTATGTTCAAATACACAGAATAAATGAAACGAGCACATTAAACATGCGTAGCTCCTGAAAAATTTCTACTTGATATACGAAACCCAAGCGAAAAAAAATTCAGTCATTAATTTTGACATCTGCATTGTGTACAGAGAATGAAGCACGGTCGTGTGTAATTTCCATCAAATATTAACGTCGCTGAAAACTCTACATCATTTTCATTATGATTTTTTGTCGTTAAGTATATATTTAGTGTCAAAATCGGCTTGTTAGAATCACTGTGTCAAATATGTCAGTACGTAGCAAGTAATATAAAAAGGGACTTTCTACACAATCATACATTTATATATATATAAATATATATATTTACACACGCATGTATACGCACTCACGCACCTACATAATGAACATGACATATTATTTTCGATGTTTTTCGTTTTAGATTTTTATCTCCGTGAAAAATGATTTCTTCGACGGTAAATAAACACACATATATAGACACATTTACACTTTCTTTGTCAAACTTTACAATATATCAAAAGAAACGCATGTTTCTGATATTTATATATATATATAAATATAAGGAAGTAAGAATATAAAAAAATTGAAACTTTGAAATGAAATACATCACCTGTCATTCTGAAAATAATTATTCGAAAACTTGATAAGTTAAATGTTATTTTATCTATTTAATTTCGATATTTTTAATTCTAATATTCTATTTATTAAATCTTAACCAGTGAAATTATAGTCAGATAAAAATAAAAAAATGTAATTTAATTTTATGGATTGCCAGTGAAGATTTTCATACTTTTAAGAAAAATGAGACAATTTTAAGCAAATATACTTGGTTAGAAAAAAATTATATTTCGGTTAATTTTGACTTACAGTTAATTAAATTTGTACACAATACTAATAACATATTGGATTTTCTTTATTGATAATAAAATCAAAAATAATTTGAAAGGTCATACGAAAAAAAATTAAATATAAAAGAAATGGATTTTTTTACGCTAACACTGTTCGCTCTTTTCTGAAAAAAATATAACACACGGCGGAATTTTTTTTGCATACATCAATATCGAGGAAATAAAGGTAGATAAATGGATAAAATAAAAAATAAAATTTAATTTCCTGCTACACTGACATAATTATTATATTTCTGTTGTAAGAATTAATTCGATTTCCACAAATTACAAAGTTCCAGCAAGATGGATTAAAAAGTCATACCGCTAGTGTCCATGACTGCTGTAATAGTGCTCTTTCTGTACCATATCATTTCCAAAAATGGAGATGTTGTTTGGCCAGAAAGATGGACAGAGATGACGGCATGTGATTATTTATTTTGGGATTATCTGAAGAGTAAGGTGTATATTGATCATCCACACATTATTCCTAAACTGAAATTAAAAATCCAAGAAGCAATTGGAAAGATTTCGCCATATATGTCAAGACGTGTAATGGCAAATGTTTGAATAACATTACAAGAATGAGTGCACCGAAATCGTGTTCATCTATTAAACGTTATTTTTAAAAAAATAAAATCGGCCAATATACCTAACAAGAATCTGTAAACATAATATGTGAAAAAAATCATTTAATTATTCCCTATAGATTTTTTTCCATTCTCTGACGCCCCTGTACATACATACACAATATAATACATTTTAACTCATTTTCAAATTAAATAGCCACGCTCCATCACTACCACATTATTTGAAACTCTGTCAATACCACAAAATTGTGTGGTTGCGTGCCACAAACATGATTATTACTAACCGTAAATATGATTGTTGACAGTAAATACATGTACAGCTGTTGTGCATATAATGAGTTTTTTTCTTATACATGCAGAACGGGGGCAACGAAATAACATTTAACTGATTGATAAATAAAATACACGAGAATCATTTTAACAAATTGTTTCAATCGAAATTTTATTAACCAATATATTAATAATATATTTAAAATAAACAAATATATACAATAAACAAATAAAGTATCATATTAAACAAGAAAATGAATTTTTTTGAGTATTTTATTAGGTTGGTAGAAAAATAATTGCGGTTTATGACCTTCAAATTCGTAACAAAACCGCAATTATTTCCTGTCAATAATTTTTTTTATATAGATGAAAATATTCTTTAGGAAAAAATTTTTTTAAAAATATAAGGATGAAATGAAACGACTTTTAAATAAATAACTGTTGGTATAGAAACCATAACTTTGAATAAATAATAATTAAATTCATATATATATATATATATATATATATATATATATATATATATATATATATATATATTTATAATTATTATAAGTCATTGAAAAGAAAACCCCACTTAATTTATATATTTTCATATATAAAAAAATCAGTACGACAATTTTGAATTTTCAAAGAAAATACTGAGAACGTCACATAGATTAGATTGGACTGAAGTGATTATTACTTCGAGCGTTTGATCAGTCTGTCTGAAATAAAATCCAGTCTTGTAGAATATTTCATCTTTTATTCAGAAAAAACTTGATAAAAGAAATATACTAAATGAGTTTTGAATTTGTTGGCGATGAAGTTGAATTTACAGAATAAAATTTCGAATTGAAATGCAATTTCACGAATATTTTTTTATATTTTTGAACGTTGTGATTTACAAGATCAGTGTTTTACTTAAACTATCAAAAATGACGTATAATATGTTTTTATATTTATGTTTTTTTTAAAAAGAAACCAAGTGTTTGTATGTTAATCTAAATATTTATTATTAACCTTTTGAAGCCGGGTGTGAATCTAGGAATCCATTCATGTTTTTCAAAGAAACTATGATCTCAGAGCGTTATCTTTTGTATGATATATTTAAAGGTCACTAATCTCTTTCAAATGAAAATAAATTTATAAATTTCTTTTATTAAAAAAAATTACATTCATCCAAAAATTAGAAAAAAAGCATTTTTTTTCATTTGAAAATCTATAAAAATTGTGAACTTGATAATTAGGTTGAATAACACTTTTTTTCCAAAATTTCATCATTAAAAGTGTATAAAAAGTGTATAAAATATTTTTATATTTTATTTAACAGTCTTATTAAATTATTACAGATAACAATTTAAAAATAAATTTATAAACCTGATTCTATTTGTTTCAATTATCATAAAAACTGTATTTTTTCTAACTAAAAAAATCTCTTAGTACGAATATTCCTACTACTCTCTACTTTTTAAATTTAATCAATTAAACAAATATATTTTTCGATTTAAATTCAATACATTTCCAATATATAACAATTCCAATAAATTTGACAATTATGAAAAAGCGCAACCTTTAAATCGAACTCATTAAACGCATTCGGAAAATCATAAACATTCCAACAAAATATTTCCGTTGTTGTGTATAGTTTTTTCCCTGTAAAAAAAACGTTAATTTACTTTTAATACCGTAATAAACAATTTACCTTCATTGTTTATCACAGTTCGCATATGTTCCAGTACTTACAAAGCACTTAAATAATGATAAAAAATTGAAACATGGTAATATAATGTCCATTACTACCTTATAAAATTATCATAAATAATTATAATTCATTTGTGTAGCATTAAAATGCTACAATAATTGATTAGACAATTATCTGTCCTGGTTTGTATTCATTCAACCATTTATTCCAAGATTTATATATATATATATATATATATATAATGTGTGTGTGTATAAGAAGGAAATGAAATGAATGCGCGCTATTCAATGTTTGTTTTTTGAAAGCGTATTATTTATTAACGCTAAAAGTGGTTATGTTTCAAGGAACTTGGAACGAATAAATACAGAGAGTGGATTGTAATTTTCGATGAAGATAATGATGATGGCTAATGATTGCGTAATGGATGCCGTAATAATATATATACTTCCAAGCTGCATACGATTGTTTTAACAATAGGTAGTTGGAATAAGGGTTGGAATATTTAATTTTTGATATATATTTTTATTTACTCATTTAGACAGAAGAAGTGAATTAAAATTGAAAATTTTAAAAAAATTGAGAAAATATTATGATAATAAAAACTTGTATTTCTATCTAATTTTTATCTTAATATTTTTGAGGTAAGAGAATAAGAGGAAGGTTTTTATCATTTACATTCAAAGAGAAATATGTATTTTCATCATTGTTAACATATTTTTATTGGATTTAGATAATTATACCACTTTAATAAAATATGTCAGACTTATAAAATTGATCTACATTTTCAACCAGAAAATCAATCAATCAGAATATAGATTTAATAACTACTGTATCATAATTTTGAATATTAATACTTTAATATTTTCTTCTTTGAATTAGTATACCTTCTTTATAAATAAATTATTTTCTCAGTCTATATATTTTCTATATAAATCAGCAACATTTTTCTGATCAAAAATGTTTAATAAATAATTATTGATTATTTTTGATGATTAATTATGCGCATTTTAATTATTATGTTGTTATTATTGTTCTTTCTTCGAGTTCTAACATGTAGAAAAAGTTAAGGTATCAAAAAATATTTTTGTGCCTTTTAGTAAAATATATATTCAATTTTTTTTATAAATAAATTCTTTTTTCGCCTCATAAATCACAAAAAAAGGATAAAAATTCTCAATACTTTTTAATAAAATATATTCAAGTTCATATAGAAAATATTTAAATTTTAGTGTTTTGACTGTATGTTTTAAATGAATGTGCAAATTATAAAAAAGGAATTTCCATCAATTAGAGAAAAACTAATGAACACTTTTCTGTTATTTTCTACCAAATACTTAAATGATAAAGTTTCTTGTTTAATTTCTGATTAGTGAATACAAAAACTCAAAACAAGGAATTAAATAATCTTGATTAAAAATTTAGTGTACTCATTTCGGGCATATAAAGTAATCTTCATGGAAATTAACACATGTTTCTTTTTAAAACTAATATTTATAAGTTTAATATAAATTCAATATTTAATATTTTATCTCAGTTTGTATTTTTTATTCAATCATAATTTTATAATATATGTAAATCCTCACTAATTGAGACCAATTTATTGTATAAATACTGTTATTTTATCTGTGCAGTGATATGAAAAGATTTGGAAACATTGTAAAGACAGATTTTTAAATCAGTTCAATATGATTATTCCGATGGTCTTCTTTTGAATCACTTGAATTTCTGGTTTTGACTAGTTTCAGCATATTTATCATCTTAGATAGATTTGAAATATTTATCTTAGATATTTTCAGTTGAATTATATTGGATCATTCGCGGATATTAATACGTTTGTTGAAAAATTTCGAATAAAAACATAGAGGATGATCAGTCATAAGGTTGAAACAGTTTAAATTTTTTTTACTAAAGAAATTATATTTTTCATCTATATAATATAAACCCACAATTCTAGTCATTTTGTCCGCAGGAAAATGTCTATGGTGACGAGAAATGTTTTCTTTGTCAGCTCATATTTTTCAAATTTAATTGATTATTTTTCTCTGGCGCTAATGATCTTAGCTGTCGAAGCGCCCCAAAATCCCAATAATCAACCAACCATCATTATGTTTCGTTCTTCAATATTTTTTATGTTTAAACATATTATGTTGTAAAAACCAATAAACAGTTTTTTCTCTCTATCTACCCGTCAATATTGATAGCCTGTATATATACTAGTGTTATAAATAAAATATGATACAAAGAAAGATTCAAATCATAAAATGTTATAAATATTTCAATATGTATTAAAATTTGAATTCATATAATATATATTTTCTCCTAGTGGTTTTAGATTCTGGTTAAATTCATTTTCACAAATGAATTTTTCACTCAAAAATGTATGTGCTAAAAATGTTCAATCAGCTATTAATCATTTTTGATTGTTACTTATGAGTATTTTGCTGATTATGTTATCATCTTTAGACGACTAAGGTAGTTTAACGGTTTGTGGATCTTGAAAAAATATATTTTCCATTTTATTTAAATTTTAAAATTATTAGTGATTTATAAATGAAAGTAAAAATTTATGAAATTTTCTACAGTTATCATTAATTATTGTAAAATAGTCATTCAAAAAAATATTATTGGAATTTTTTTAAAATATCTCTCTCTTTACATATGTATATATATATATATATATATATATATAGAGAGAGAGAGAGAGAGAGAGAAAGAAAGAAAATGTATAACTGAATACAGAATATATATATATATATATATGTGTGTGTGTGTTTTTATGTGTAAAAGAGAAAATAAGAAAATAGATTACTCGTTAATAACAAAGTAGTTAAAATGATACGTTTCATCCTCAGTGGTCAAAATAGTACTATACCTAGAAGACAAATGTACTGAGACTAGACTTGTAATTATTGTCGTAGTAAAGTTGAAATTCTCACGAGACGTTCTAAAATTCACAGTGTTTTCAATGTTAAAACGAGTTAAATACATAAAAGAAAAAACATTCACTTAAATAAAGTTTACACAGTAACTACGTTCATTTTCTCCGAACTTTTATTAAGATTTTATTACTTGAAAAGTTTTGTTTTTATGTTGAATTGAAGTGGACATATTTTTTTTAGTTGAAGAGTAGTTAGGTATTTTATTTGTTCAGTGTCGTGTACATGTGATTGTTATTAACAAAATTTGTAACATAATATTTAAAAGTGTTTGGGAATTGATGTTAAATGTGATCATTATAAATAAACTGTTATAAAACTTTTAATAAATAAAAAGTTATAACGAATTTAATGTCAATGAAATGATATTGATTTTTATTAAAACCCGGGGATGCTGCATCCCACTCGTTGATGCTCGCTCTCCCTTAACAAATAACAGAAATCAACAAATTATATACAAAAATAACCTACATAAAGTGTAAGTTGTAAAAATTTATTGGAAAATTTTATAAAAATTAACAACAAAATATAGAATTAAAATGTGTTACAATTTATTTACTCCAAACTTCAGTGAATACATTATTTTGAATAATTTTTTATCACTTTTACACTGAAATCGCATACTATCTTTCATTGCACACCGTGAGAGAGTTATACACATGTGATTGATGTCAACCAATCAGAACAGAGAACACGTTATCTCCATCAACCAATCACAACACGAATAAAAGTCATTTGACCATGAAAACAGGACTGATTTTTTATTATGGAAAGAAAATAATGCTGGGGATACACATGTTCCATCGATTTTCAAAAATTCCTGTCAAGAAAATACTTTATATAGTGAACCCACTATAAAATACTCGTATGACAAAACTTCTCAGTACTGTATACAAGATGTCGGAAAATTGTTGGACAGTTATTTTCCTCAATTTTAATTATCTCTTAATTCAATTAAATAACATTCACCGAAATTAATCAAAACAAAAAAGTCGTACTGAAAGGGTTAAGATTTAATTTTGATAAATATTATATCAAAACAAAAATATTAGAATACAATTTTTATAGAAATAATTAATTACAAGCTTAAATTGATTAAACCTTAAATTTCGTTCTTTTAAATAATTAAGAAACATTTACAATTAATTATATATCTTCATAAAGAAGAATGTTTGATTTGGATATTTGAGTTATATTTAATTTATTCATTTTTTTTGATTCTCAATGAATCAAAAAATCAAAATATTTTTTGTAAGAAAATCCTATTTCTTATTTTTGAATATTTTTTACTTTTTGTACATTTTATTGAAGCAAAACATTTAAAAATATTTTTTTCTAAAAACAAATTTAAAAATCTTTGTGATCAAAAATCTTTAATAAATTATTATTGATCATTTTTGATTGTTACTTATATGTATTCAAATGAAAATTTCATCCTCTTAGAAGCATTCAAGTATAGAAAAATATGATTTTTCTCTACCTTAACAAATTAATTTGTGATAGCGAATTTTGCACACAGTTCCTGTAGTGTATTGTGATACATTTTTGTATAATTTATTTAAACTAATTTGTTAATGTACTTTTTTAAACAAGGATAATATTTTACAATATTTCTAATCAATTTATTTCATATAAATATATTTTTGTATAAATATATATATATATACAAATGTGTCTGTATAATGTGTTATTATATTTAAGTGTGGACGCAGATATTTATTTATCTAAAATAATTACTCACGTCTACAAATATTTATACGGTAAACCTATCTAAAAAAAAAACTTCATTAAAAATACAACATATATGTACACCCCTGCTATCATCGTACGAGAATCGAAAATGTATCCATCGCACTCGAAACTCTATTGACGTGTATGCATACGAGTGAAACAGAGCGTACCATAATTTTCGTTAAAAAAATACTCGAACGTTGTCCATATTTTACTCGGCCCCGAATACTTTTCGTCCGTTATACGTGAGGCAGAGTGATTATAAATATATAATGAGGCCTGATATTTATCTTTATAGCTCAATGTTGTGCGCTCATGACGGTCAATACCATGCCTGGACATTATTTTTGGCTTAGCTTAATTTTTTGTAATTCAGACATTCTCCGCCTACACTTACTTTATTTGAATCTGATTTTTTGGCGATTTTTTTGTATTTATTTTCAGTAAAGTGGTATTTTTATACATACATATATACATATACATATATATATATATATATATATATATATATGTATGTATATATATATATATATAATTTAAGTACAGGTTAAATTTTATTAACAATTTCTTATCTTTAAATATTTTTATAGTTTAATACTCAATAAAAATAATGAACTATATTATTTGAAAACGTTTATTACGAATTTCAACAATGTAGTAAATAGAAAAAGGCATTTATTTCAAGTGAATGACTTATTTATGAACACGTTTTATTATGTAAAAAAATTGTAGTTGTATAAGTACATACATTCTCAATATCGAATAATACTTATTATACTGAGATAAGTGCGTTTGATAGTTTTTTTCTCGTTTTAAATCCGTTAGTATTATAAAAAAAACTCAATCATGTAAATGGATTTACTTCAAATATTTTTTTATATTATAAATAGAAAATTATTTTATATATAGACATATAATGTATATCCATAAAATGTAATGGTAATGAATTTATTATAAAACTTAATTCTTGTATGATACTTCTAGAAAAACTAAAAACTGAACTGAAACTGATATTCGTTTAGTTTTTTATATTGTTTATTAATTGATATTTGTTAATAAATATTAATTTTACTTTTTTTCTCTGGCAAGTTTTTAATTTCGTACAATGGACATTAATTTATTAAAAAAGAATAAAGTAATATGAATACAGTTCAGACATTGAAGTTAAATTTTATAAATATTAAATTTTAATAAATGAATTTGTTAACTTGTTACTTGTTAATTATTATTCGTTATATATATATATATATATATATATATATATATATATATATATATCTTGTTCACATTATATATATATATATATATATATATATATATATATATATATAACGTTAATGGTTACAACTTATTAAAATATCAAATACTTTTGTATGAAATTTCAAATGAAAATTAGAAAGACAGACAATTAGAAATCAGACATTTTTATATATCGATGTAGTATTTATTAAAATATGTGAAAACACTGAGAATAATCAACAAATATTTTACTGAAATAAATTATAAATGTATCCACATGACAATTTGAAATTTCAATTCATTCTTATAATATTTTTTTTTGAAAAAAAGGAAGAAAGTAAATGAATATGCAAGTTTGGGTGTTGACTTTGATTTATTGAATCTGTATAAAATATTGTAAAAGTGGACAATCGATTCAGTGTACAAGATATAAAACCGTTATTTCCGAAACGAATACCAAAGATTTACTTTGATAAAGTAAATTGAATTAGTAGCAGCCTTAAAGATAACACACGGCCGAATGATATAACAACAGTTTATAACGTGTTTATTATCAGTATTTTCTCCACAATTTTTACTCGATGTCTATGAATTAGTTCAGAGTGAACAACGTTAATAAAAGGCATAACACTCGGAACATCGTATACGTTTTATTGCCCGGCATCGTAGCGTCAGATGCACACACATACGAACACGCACAAACACACACACGTGCATTTGTACGCACCCACACAGACGTAATCGCACACACGCAGCGCAAAATGTTCGCCACAAGACCTGTTGTAGCGCCCACTGACACGGCTTTAATATATGACGCTTGAGGCCGCCGGTGCGCACTCCGGCGTGCGTGCGTGTGTTGCTCTCACGCTGATGCGTTTTGTAGGTCGAAGCTGTGCGTTTTCTCTGCCGCAACCTTCACGCGAGATGGCCCGGGGATTCTATTCACATGGCGTGAATTTGTGCAGACAGTTCTTTCGTGGTTATCCCTTTTTTTTGTTCACAGGGCTGTCAACTTTTTGTACAGTTCCGCTGACGTGCGGTTAATTATAAAACTTTTTGGAATTTCGTACGACAATTAAGTGGTGGTACTTGTGTGAAGTTGAAATGAAGATTGTTTTTTTTATATGTGTGTGTATATGTCTTTATACATATATTTCATTCTATTTATATACGGAATCATATACATATACATATATATATATATATATATATATATATATATATATATATATATACACACAAAAATTCTAAATGTAATCCCATATACTCTATATAGCTTATTTATTCTGATTTCTAATTTATTTATTATTTTTAGAAAATCGTGACAATTCTGTTATATTTTTTTTCTCATATTTCGAAACAAACTTAATATAAATTCACTTTTTGTGAATTAAAATATTATAAAGAATACTTTTTTAAAGTTAACCCTTAACGTCCGAGAGCCTTTTTTGTAATACTCGCCCATAAGATGACAGAAAATTAGGTGAAAGCTTATAAAACGTTTATAAGATTGAAAACTTAAATAACACATTTAAACTGGTTTATTTAGATATAAATTCAAGATATTTAGTCGATTTGTATTTCTATAAATAAAATTAATTTTTATAATTTTTGAGAGTATGATATTTTTCAAAGCAGTCTCCAATGTGTAAGAATGGATTCGCGGGACATGTTGAACAATATGTGGATGGTTGTTTACTCCCGCCTTTAATCTTTCTATCGGAACATACATATCGGAAATCACAAATATATAATATTTACACGTTGTAACTTTCTAAATAACAAAACTGCACTGAATATCATTGTGACGAAACTGTTGTGCAAATGCCATAATATTCACATCTTAAAACGTTATATAACTGTAAATATTTCTTGTTAGTGCATGATCAACTAACTATCTAATGTAATAAGTTGCAATATTTGATAAAAAAAACTACAGCAATGATTAATAAATAAAATGAAAATTAAATTCTTACATATCCCCGTATTGGGATCTTTCGTTTTTGTACATATCAGTCACTAACTGATTTTTTTTTACATATCAGTCACTAATTCCAATACTGAATGAATTTAAATGTAAGCATAACCACTAGACTTGGCATTTAATCGAAGACTTAGTAGACCATATGCATCCATTTAATCAAACAGCTCTTTTTGCATGACATTTCCAAGAGAATTAACCACGATGTTAGCATATCTAAAGGCGATCTCTGTTTGAAAATGACTGTGCACATTGAGTTGAATAGTTAAATCTATGGCACGTGCACACACTTTTAGGTCGCAATATGTTTCACATCTGGAAGACATGATTCTAATCCAAGTGATTTCATTAAATGTCAAACATAATATGTCGTAGAGTAACACTTTGATTAATGAAGTATTATTTTGAGGGTACCCTAATCTATAATTGTATATATATATATATATATATATATAATCATTGATTTATTCACATAAATCTTATTAACTTATTTATCTGAAGAATGTATGTTACACCTGAAGTTTAAAATCTCTTTTCAGTACAAGTATTTGTATTTGAATACAATCCTTGGTAAAAATATAAAACTGTAACCTTAAAATGAAAAGTTTTGAGTAAAAGTGATACAATTTTTTTTAAAAAAAACTATTTATAATACGAAAAACTTTGCGGAATACTAATAATTCACGACATGCTATTTTCTAATCCTGAAAGGAGTCATATGAAAAATGTGTGTGATATAATCAATAAAAGATTTAATTTTTAAAAATGAGGCTAAAATTTTATATTGTAAACAATTCTAGTTTTGACATATGAATTTTATTTTGTTCTTGATTAGAATTTTAAAATATCTGCAGCGCTCAATTTCATGAAAAATGTAATATTTTTTAATTCTTAAAAATTTAAATGAATAACAATTTATCATTATCATAACAAATAAACGAACCTTATTAAAAAAATATCAATTTTTATCAAAAAAATGCTATTATTTAATTTTAACTCTCATTTGTGATTTTTTGAATATATGTCTATAGATCTATTAGAATGACGAGATTGATATTGAGATACGTTTAAGCAACAATCAAACTTCTTTAATAATTAATTATTGAACATTTTTATTAGGAAAAAATTGTAGTTTGTGGGACGAGTAAAAAAGTTATTCATTTATGAATATAAAAAATATATTGAAAATTAGCAAAAATGTTTTTCACAAAACATTTTAATCGAATTCAAATTTTGGCTTTGGTATTATGGTCTTTTTAAGACTCTATTGTAAATTTTTATTATTTAAAAAACGATCGTTATATTGTTTGCTTAAAAATAATCAAGATATAGCATTTAACAATGTTTGAAAAGCAAATCTTTCTTTTCACGATAATTATTTGTATTTATAATACAATTCTTGGTAAAAATATAACTGTAAACTTAAAATTTTTGAGTAAATCAAATACAATTTTCTTTAAAAAAAAGCATTTACAGTACGATAAATTACTATTTATATCTATATTTTACTTCTACAAATTGGAATAAATCCAAAACATGAATTCTACATGATTTTTAAATAATTATGATTCATTTTTTAATATATATTTTTTTCTAATTTATATCTGGAACAGCTGAAAAATTTAAAAATATATATTAATATTTTTTTGTATTCATAAGTGAATATCTTTTTCATTTACCCGACAAAATACATTTATTTTATAAAATAAAAAAACATTTACACATCGAACAATTACTCAACACGCACATCTCCTTCAGTTGAAATTCTATTTTACATTTTATTCATTAAATTTAGATTGAAATTTAAAGATAATTCTAATTGTAATCACCAACAGTAGATAACCGCATCCTAACACAGAACATCGTCAATGTTTCGTTTACAAAAAGTACGTCTCATCTAAACAATATTTCCATTTTATCGGCGCGAATTGTGAACGAAGAACGAACATATCGGCATTGTACATATAACCCTTTTCATTATAACATCCTCGAAATGATGACGAGGGGAACGCGCAACAATGTTAAGTCAAGTACAGTGGAATTCTGTAACTGCGAGGGTGCACAGATAGCGGCAGTAAATTAATATTTATGCGTAGAAATGTATGAAGTTACAAGTTGAAGCCACTGTTGGTAGAGATATAAACGTACAATATAGATATAGCAGATTAAGTATTGTATATTTATATATATATATATATATATATATGTATGTATATGTATATTTACTTCTGCATACAATATACATATCTACAGCTGTTGAATTCCAAACGGCATGCTTACCTTTGATACTGTTTAAATGCGTTATTAGAAATTTCACATAAACGTACACAAATATCAAACGCTTAGATTTGTTTTCAAGAAACGTAGTTCGATTTCATGTACGAATATACACATAAACACACATATACATGGTATATATATATATATATATAAATGTATATATATATATATATTTCATGTGTCTATGTATGTGTGTGAATGTGTGTGTGTGCATACATAAACATCCACAAATACTTTTGTACGAAAAAAACTTATTATTTTTAAGTCTGTCTTAGTCAAACTTTGAAAAATAGCTGATTACTACCTCACTAAGCCATCATTTTCCATGAAGAAGACTAAATTTTTATTTAAAATAAGAATACGATATATATTTATTTTTTTATTATTGTATGATTGAGCATTAATCAATATCAAAAATAAATAAAACATGATTATTCTTTCTTTAATTTTTAGACATATTAAATAGTTATAACTTTTATATTTATTTAAATTACAGATGTGATTCGACATAATAATACCTGATTATAAAAACGCTGATGACTTCTTCAAATCTTACAATACAGTTCCGACAATCATTAAATTTCCTTTGATAAATGAATATTTTTTTCACGTTATAAACCAAAACAATTCTGATCAAAACTGTTCAATAAATCATTATAAATTATATTTAATTATTATTTTTTTGTGCATTTCGATGATAGTACCATCATCTTTGAAGCATAAAAGTAAAGAAAAATACAGATTTTTCTGTGTCTTGTGGTTTTTTGAGTACTTTTTATTCATTTTTGATCAAAAGCATATTCATTTGTGAGTCTTTTAAATTTGATTTTAAATAAATTTAAATTGGAAATTTAATACCATTAATTACAATAGTTATCATTTGAAAATGGTGAAAAGTTAATTATTTTTAAAGCATCAACAGGATAATTTTTTAGAAATGAATAAAAATAAATTAAATAAATGTGTTTATTATAGTATGACACAATCTTTTTATGAAAAATGTGTTCTGTTAATTGAAAAGAATACAGAGCAATCACTTTTTTGAAAAGGACATTAACAAATAATTGTATTTCTTTAACACGAGCTACAATTATCAAGAAAAGGAATATTTTATAATCTAAAACTCTGATAACCCCAATTTAGAAATTTTCTTTCTACTAAATCTTAGCAAAAATTTTTGGCAATAAGTTTGTTCTGGACAGCATTGAAAATCAACGATTAAATTTTCTTTTCTTTTTTTTTAAAAAAAAAACAAAACAAGGAAAGAATAATTAAAATCTAATTAGTATCTTTTTATACCTCATCATTCCAAAGATGATAGAATTTTCTTTGAAATATTAAAAAGTAATAATAAAAAATTAATTAATTATTAAACATTTTTATAGTTTTGAGTTACGAAAAATTTAATTTCAAAAAAGAATTTAACCACTGTGTCAAAACTGTTTTTTGACACTAAATTATTAATTATTTTTCCTTAAAACAGTCGTCTTTATATATATATATATATATATATATATATATATATATAATATTTTTAAAAATAAGAAATCATTTTCAATATTCAACTATGTTCCATATATATATATATATATATATATATATATATATATATATATATATATATCCAAATACAACCAAAAAAAAACTTCATAAGATAACTCTATTTCTGAATAACCTTTAGACACAAGTACACAAATTTGTCTATTGAAATATTTGTAATAATATCTCATGCGCATAGAGATATGCACAAGAATCTCTCTCTAAATTATTCCTTAAATCTCGTACACAAAATCTGAACACATACAGATACTTATCTCGAGAAAGACATATAGAATCCAAAGTAACATATACGTAAGTATTTCAATTTCAGACAAGGAACTCATAATCCTTTTATATACTTTAACACCTTACATGTAAAACAACGACGGTAGGTATATTATCTACACTATGCATTATTATGTTCTTGACTTTGAAGTTGTTTACCAAAGAAGGAATATATTTGTGTTTAATATACATATATACATAAATAAGGGTCTTTTTTAAAATTTAATCTTTTTTCTTTATGTATTTCATTTAAAAAGAAAACAAACAAAACTACATATTATAAAGAATTATTAAAAAAAAAACGAACATTATTTAAAATTTAAAAGACATATTTAATGAATGATCACGTGTAGAAAGGATTTCTTTGAAGTTTTTTTTAAAACCTAGTAAAAAAATACAGTGTATATATTTTCAATGTCGCGTTGACTTTTTACAAACCCCTAGCGACAGATTCGACTTCGTATGTATACCACACAGGGTTGATTCAAGCGTTTCCTACCCCGCTTAGAGCGGACAAAGAAGTGCGCTTTGAATGTTGTAATATTCTAATCGAAACGAAGTATATCGAACTTGAGGTACATTGATTAATCACATTGAGTGACGAAGCAACATTCCGTATTAGTCGGCACAAATATATGTTTTTCGAGGGGAGATCCAAACCCGACATGTATTCGTTAACGAGACTTCAAAGTCACCCAAATGTATTATGATTATTGATGGATAATTATTCTGGATTACTTAAAATGGTATACTTAACAGTGAACGTCTTTTAGAGAGATTAACCTTTTTGAAACTCTTATTTACATTATTTTAATGAGATTGGTTATATAATTTTTCTGCTGCAGGAATTACTTAAATTCGTTATTAGTTGAATTTTTTAAACTGAACAATGAACAAACTAACTAAATAAACAATATTGGGAAATTCGACAAAAAAATGTTTTGATGTCTCAGATTGTTAATTTTTATTCTTTATTGATAAAAAGTTGTTTTGTTCATTTTACATACATTTTTTGATTATTTACTTAATAATTTTATACTTTATTCAAAAAACATTTTTCTCTGATTTGAAAAGACATGACATTGGTTGTAATTAACCATTGAGTTCAATGTATTACATTTAATTAAAATTATATACACTGTGTTCAAAAAAAATGTATAAATACCTCAATTATTAATAATTTTATGTTTATTTTTATAAATTCAGTATTTTAATTTAAAAAAAATTAAAAAAGTATCAACACAAGTGTTAAAATTATCTTCCATTCTCACCCAGGCGTTGTTGATATTGTCAAAAAATTAAATTTTATATAACATTTAAGAGATCTCTTGAGTTTGCTGTATATTTCGCTTCAACAATAGTTGTTGGATTTGTAGCATTCAATTTAACTTTAAGGTTTCCTCTTAAATAGAAATCTAATGGCGTTTTTTTAAGTGATGATATTTTTATGGGGGCGCCTGTATGTATGAACAAAAAATTCTATTCAGGACGAATATTAAATATATTAAAACTAAATTAATAAATTTATAATATGGTATATCCGACATAAATAAAAAAAATTAAACAAAACATAACAATATTCACTAGTAGTTAAAAGCATATATATATATATATATATATATATATATATATATATATATATATATATATATATAAAATAATATTCATACGAATTTCAACATAATACGATTATATGGAATACAATATTCATATATGGATATATATATATATATATATATATATATATATATATATATATATATATGACATGTCTTTCGTTATTATTATAAAGTCGTATACAATTTGTAATTGAAATAAATTCATTAAGACAATGTGAAGTAATATTTGAAATTGTAAACCTGCCACAATGCCACTGTGGTTAACAAATCTCAAGTCGTTTGAAATAAGCACAAGTTTAGTACCAATGCTGACATAAAATAATTACTCATCATTACACCTCTTACTTGTTTGTGTATAAAACCAACAAACCTCAAACGTCGACAGACATTGCCTGCCTACTAAACAAACCGCGATGGATTCGAAGAAACGATTCAAACGAATGAATGAATTATGTTTATACTCTTATGTATATATATATATGTATGTTTATGTTTTATTTGTTTAGATATTTAAATAATTAGACATCTTTTTAAAGTCTTTTTGAGAATTAAAATCGTAAAGATTAACCATCTATTGATTATCAAAATATCACAAGACAAAACCGATTGTAGAAAGTATTCAAACAGAGACCTGAAGAATACGCAAAGAATTTACGATTTTTTTAAATTGATTTCGAAACTAATTTTCGAATATAATTTTTAAAAACAGATAAAATTTTTCTTATTTATAATCAAATCATTTTTAATATCTGAATTTTCCTTTTGAAAATGATTTTTTCTCATCGCACAAACATATAAGTATTTAACTAATTCACATTTACAAAAACATTATAAGAAAATTATTTATTTTCTCATTTCACAAACAAATTTTCTAATAAAAAATTATCATAAATCGATTAAAATCGAATATCTTCAACGGTGTAAGGATGATAGTCTGTTATCTAAATTCATGAAAGTACAATTTAAAATGTTTTATAATCAATGAGTTAACAT
This sequence comes from Acanthacorydalis orientalis, assembly GCA_034766995.1. Taxonomy (NCBI): domain Eukaryota; kingdom Metazoa; phylum Arthropoda; class Insecta; order Megaloptera; family Corydalidae; genus Acanthacorydalis; species Acanthacorydalis orientalis. Next base: position 10,425,350 of record CM068313.1, on the reverse strand, counting down.
TTTTGATCATAAAAGTACATTCGGTTGGTGAATTAAGATAAAATTAATTTGTGAAAGTGAAGTTAGCTATTGTACCAAAATTATATCGATTTTTTTATATCGAAATTCATAAAAACTGAATACATTAGTAAAAGGTACAAACTTAGAGAAATATTAACTAAAACCCAGAACTTGTAGATTAGGTTTCAATCCGAACTTAAAGATGTTTCTCATTTTTATTTATAATTGATTTCTAATTTTTTATAACTATTTTATCAGATTAACTGATATATTTGGCTAAAAAAATCATACTTGAATGAATTGAAACCTTGAAAATATTCTAAAATAATAAAACAAAAAAAATCTCATTTTTCTAATGATTATTTCTTATACAGCCAAATATCTTCTCACCTAATCAAAATATTCTAAATACATTTTCTTATTAAAAAAAAACTATCTTATTTCATTCTACATTCAACTAAAGCTCGATTTTAAACTACATTTATAAAATATGTAAACAAAAATTAAAATAAGCCTCTAAACAGAAACATAAACCCCTTGTTAATGAGTTTTAAATGACACGTTACGCTTTGCTATACAAGTTATACTTTTTTTCTGGAAAAAATGTTTATTCTGAATACTTCCTGTCTCCTTAAAAGTACAATCGTCGTCAATTAGAGCCATTGTTGGTTTGTTACACGTTTACACGCACGGACACATTCATATGTAGATTAATTATTGTTTGCATGACCGAAAATATTGAAACATGAAATTAATAAAATTAAACGGTTCATTATTTAACCCTCGATCCGTGGCCATTGTCTATTTGACATATACAGTAATCCATTATACAACACAATAATGAAAAACTGCTGGGGAGAGAATCTTTAACAATTTGATTTCGCATGTCATTCTCTTGTACAAATTCCATACATATATATATATATATATATACATATATATACATATATATATATATATATATATATATATACATATATATATATATATATATATATATATATATATGTATGTATGTATATATAAGTTTATTGAATAAAACCGATTATGTAGGTCAAATAATTTTTTTTTCGTTAATACACGTCTGGCGTATTAACTGAATGACTGGCTGACTGGTTGTACCGCTCTCTCTGGTGTTATTGCCACACAGTGGTGGAAGTCTTTTTCCATTCATCCGTTCATTGTGTGTACACGCAGCGGCTATGCGCGGAGATTGATGAATTCCTATTTCAAGTCAAACTGAACAATGAGATAAATGGTTTCAACATGTAAATCACTCGAAAATATTCATAACTGAAAACAGTTACTGCGGGAAAATAGCCGAGCTATCGGGAATACGAATAGGGAATATCGAATAGCTCGTCGGAATATGAAAATTGATTCGCCGGAAAGTTTTTTTTTCTTTTTTTAAATGTATTAATTTCGTTCGGACGATGGATTTGCAGTAATAGATCGTATATTGGTTTATGTTTCATGTCTGTGTAAAGAACTGTATATTTCATATCTTTTTACTGATTTTTTTTTACGAATTTTTTTTTGTAAATTGCTGTCAGTATCGAATATTAAACGTAGTTTTTAAAACAAATTCAGACTTTTCGATCATTTATAACTATAATTTTTCTGAGAACTGTTTGTAAATTTCTAGCAAAATATTCATTTTCAGTGTCTAGTCGAATAAATTTATTTTTAATAAATTATTTTTTCATATCCATTCTAAAAAAATACACTCAAAAATGAATTATTGTGTCAGTTCACAAAATATAAAAAATGTTCTCATCAAAGATATTCTATAAATAATTATAAGTGTACACATTAATTCTGTGTCTTTATATTAATAACAACATTACTTCTAAGTATTTTAATATTTTTAATCATTAAATTTATTGTTTTATTCAAACGATTTATATATTTTATTCTGATTCGTTATAAATTCAAAATCAAAATAATAAACACTATTAGTAATTAATTTTTTTCTTTCCAAAAAACTACAATTTTTTGATCAAAATTAATTAATAATTAGTTATTGATTCTTTTTTACTGTTGTTAATTTGTATTTCGATGATGATACAATCATCTTCAAAGCGCTAAGATAGAGAAAAAGCTATTATATTTTTTGTGAATTAAATAGATTCTTCTATTTTTATTTTTCTAATAAAAATCCTGTATATACAATAATCATTTTAATTTTTAAATAATTCTTTACTTTTTGACTTGCCCTCATATTGACAAACTTAGAAGAAGAGAACATAGAAATTCATTAGAGTAAACAGAAACTGCTTTAAAAAAGACAAATTTTTAATGCAAATTTTATTACCATAGTCTCAATCTTTTTCGACCAGACATTGTATGTTATCTCGAAGTAAAAAAATCATCTTCCAATTTTAATCATTTCATCTTAAAAGAGAGTTTTAGATATTTCATAGTTTTTAATTAATTCATTTTCACACTAAAACTAGAAAAGTATCTTTTGTTATCAACTCGACTGCTTTCTGAGAAATAAGATAATTATTTCACGTTTTCAGCTTAAATAAATAACTGGAACACGTCTTTGAATGTTATTATAATTTAGATTCAGATATATATATATATATATATATATATATATATATATATATATACATACATACTAGGGGGTTTTGCCCTCTGCTCGATGCGTTCACCAACACCCGGGCTCGCCGTGCTCGCCCATTTGTCAATTATAAGGCTTTACATGAACCGAACGAAACAATAACCATATTTTATAAAACTCATCATGTCTATGTGATTATTATCACATATATATCGCAACGTAGTCGTTATATATATATATATATATATATATATATATATATTAATATGCCTATATAAATATCGGAAATAGATTATTTTTTGCAACACTGAATTTTTTTGTGAATAATTTTTATTATTTATATATATATATATATATATTTATAAATATATATATATAGGTATATACATATATATATATATATATATATATATATATATATACATATGTATATAATAGGCTAATGAGAAATGAATAACAAGTAATTTCAGAACAGTATATTAAAAACATATTCATTTCAAGAACAAATGGAAGCATCTAGTTGATAACAATTATTCTAAATTTAGAGATAAAAGTAAAATTAGATTGTAACAGTATCCAATTCAAGTTCCACGAACCTTGCCTTTTGTAAGCACCGCAAACAATGTGTCATTAATAGTGTACGGCATGGATTCTTAACGTATTCGAACGTAACTGCATCGCTAACGGTTATACTATACGTACGTATCCCAGTGTTCTTCAGCAGCCTCATTCTCGAATAACACCGTCGTACGTTCAAGTGCAAGTATCAAAAGCAGTTATATGAAAACCCCATTGTTTCATATCGTGCCGAGTCGCCCGACATAGAGCTGATTGCAGAGTACGCTTGTATACGGAATGTTCACGATATTGCAACCGAGCTGAAGACGTACGTTCTGTTTATTAAAATGGAAACGTTTTCGAAAATAAATTTCGATAGTAATTACGTATAAAACGTGTCTGGAGAAAATATGTACGATTTTATTTTAAATTAGATATCGTTGAGCTTGTTCTCTAGAGAATGTCTGGATGTCGTTTATTATTATATATTCTGAACAGTATTACTTTATTTAAAAGAAGACAATGTTTAGAATTCTACCAGATTACTATTTAATGTTAATAAAAATTAATTACGCTATAATTTTGGACAGTTTGAGAATAATAATAATTGAACTGCACGTTCCTTAACAGTATCCATTTTTTCCAGATTCTCATATTTCAGATTTCACTTTGACGATGCTGATTCATAAGCAACAATCAAAAATGAGTAAAATTTTGTCCAGAGTCTTCTTCCTAAAGGATCAGATGAAAGTCTACTTTCTACTAATTATTACCATTATGTATTAAGTTGGTAAAAAAAGTGCGGTATTGTATATATTTTTCTCTTTTTTGATTTTCCTAGCTGCTTTATGTGGTTCAGAACTGTTAGATGACTTACACCTTAATTTTTGTGCAAGCTCTTTAATTATTGGGCGCTGTATAGATTCAACAAACGCCTTCAGTTGGTCTTTATAAACTGAAGAAGGACCCCTGCGACCTTCTTCATCATCAAGGCTTTCGTCCTCAGTACAAAATTTTTGAAACCATCATTCCACCATACATTCCTTAGCAGTACACACTATAAAAGCATCGTTTAGTTTTACCACAGCAGTTTCTGCTGCTTTACCACCCACTTTGAACTCGTACAAAAATTGCTCTTATTTGCTTCTTTTACATCTTTAATTCAATAGTCCAGTTTGAAGCAAAATTAATAATAAAACCAAAGTCGATGTTACCAAAATACAGACCGAAAAATGCACTTTAAAATGATAATAACATGATCACAGTGAAATGACAATTTCATTGAAAAAAATTAAGGTCAGAATTCAGAAAACAAAAACCGCCATTATTTTCGTACTGACATAATAATATTAAGATTTTTAGCAAATTGAAATCATACAACAATATTTCCATTCAGAAAAGAATTTTTAATCACTTTACAAACTATAAAAAATGTTCTGATCGTAAATGTTCAATAAATGATTATTAGTCATTTTTGGTTACTGACTATATGCATTTCAATGGTGAAGCTGTCATCTTCAGAGGTACAGAAAAATCAGATTTTTCTGTGCTTTAGTGTCCTGAATACGCTATTATCGCCATTGAAATGCGCATAAGAAACAATATAAACCGATTAATATTTTTAAGAATTATTTTGTAATTTTTCAGGTCAGTAAAAAAATAATTTACGAAAGAAAAATATATCTCAAAACAAACCTAAAATATATATGAAAATATATCCATTAATTTCACTAAAAAAAAATTTGATTAGAATTCAAAAAACAAAAATCGCATTTATTTTCCTACCAACCTAATAGCTAATTTCGCCTGCTCGTATAAGTATTCATCCATCATGAAAAATAATTAGATTCTTTTTGTACCTCACCATTCAGAGAATGGTAGAATTTTCTTCGAAATATCAATAAGTAATAATCAAAAATGATTAATCACCAATTATTAAACATTATTATGGTTTCGAGTTGAGTGAGTTTTGTTTTGAATGTATGACACTTTGATTGAGAAAAAATATGATTAGAATTGAAGAAACAAAAACCGTAATTATTTTCCTACCAACTCAATATATATATATATATATATATATATATATATATATATATATTTATATATATATATATATATAAACGCACACAGTTAATTCGATTGTATGTAGGTCGTAAGATAAATATTTCCCCTTTCTATATTGACATAACTTATAGTTCCATCAATGTTTTCTTAAACATGACTCGAACATTTGTGCTGTGTTTAAACAAAAACTTCCTTTTCGATTTAAAGATACACAAATTAAAAAGGAATACAAATAAAATCACTACATCGACTTCGAATCCATTCTCAGCGACTAGAGAACAGCACAAACGCAAAGCTGGAATAAAGCTCTGTATAAAGCGTTGCTTTCAAAACATTAAACTGTTTTATTTGAAAGATAACACACACCCACGTCGCCGTGTATGTACACAAGGCGAACGCACGCACACGCGCTCGCATGCACGCGCACCGAGCTACATACACAAGCCAGGACAATCGTGTGTGTATCGTAGAAGATGTTAAGACAACAAAGAACTAGTATATGTAGCTTACATCCCAGAGCTTCGATGTTTGCCCCAGTCTTTCGTTACATACACACAATTCGTTCGTTCGTCGTGTGTTATTTTCGGCGTGCATAAGGGTGCGTCACATTACATGTCACGCCGTGACATGTAATGTGTGTATATCAAATATTAGACTCATAAATAATTCGCGATGATATGACGACGGTGATGATGATCGATACGAGAACGACAAGCCGTTATCGTTATCAAAGCTTCGCTTGTTCTCGGAATTTTACGACCGTGATAAACAGGAAAAGCATACATTTAAGGACTACGTAACACGACATGTTGTTGTTGTCGAATGCCTTTTTTATAATATGTTGATTTTAATTTTTAAATATATAAACGTGATAAATAACGGATATTATATTTCATAAACACATTATGTCACAATGTATAAACAAATATGCCGAAGAAAATGTCCCAAATGAATCGTTTAATTACGTTCCACATGTAAATTCGAATATTGTGTTACACATGTTCATAACATATTTATATATGAATATCATATTTCAGGCATTTGGTTTCAGAATTTAAAATGTTTTAGTTTGTCGCGAAATTGTTCCTCTAATGAAAAACTCCATTAATATAAAAGCACTTATTTCCGAATGACATTAACATTTTCATCTGATATAAAAGTAATAGTAGCAATTTAAGCGGTTTTTTTTAAATTATTTTATTCATCTATAGATAAAAATAAATTATTTTTATATAATAAAACATACACTCTGTCTAATTTATTTAAAAAAAAATCTTTTAGGAATTCCCACTTAAAACTCGATACAACTATTAAAGAAACTGTTTGAAAAAATGTGAAAAACTTCTATATTAGTAGATGAAAAATGTTTTCAATCGTTACTTGATTTATAATTATAAAAAAAAAAAACATTGAATAAATTATTCAAAATTCATTCAATCTTATCCAAAAAAGAATGAAAACCTCAGATAGTTTCCAGAAGGAAAAACTTGTTTTTTGGAAATATTCAGTACTTTTGTTAAAGATTTATTTACTTTAAAAAAATAATCACTCTCCATAAAATACAAAAACGTTAGATAATTGATTATTTTGCAGCTTGATTTTTTTGCATGAATTTCAACGACGATGATCTCGTCTTTAAAGCACATACGAGTAGATACAGAAAAAAAATTTGTGCAAGTAAATTTAGTTTCAGTACAAAAATGAAACTATAAAATCCATTTACTGAATCTAAATTTAAATAAAAATTAATTTACAAAAACAAGTCTTGTAAAAAATTAAAATCAATATAAAAATATAAATTAAACACGATATATTTTATTTATAAACATTTACTTTAAATATCTATGAATATAAATTTATATATCTATATATTTCATAAAAAGGTTATCTCTATTTTTAGTTTAATACACATTAAGAAACTTTTCCTATTTCCATAATTTCACTTTGCTATCGAAATCCGATCACTGGGTTTAAAAAAGTTTAAATGACGCAATAATGTAATAGGTCGTTATTGATTCTTTTTTGTATTGGGGTCATTTATAATGTTCTAGTTGTTGACATGTTTTCATAGATAATTAATGTTTTTTCTGTATTATTAAATCATTATAACAACATGTAAACATGTTTATTTACTTTTGAGTATTATATAGAAAGGTTAATATTATCATTCGACAATTTATTCTATATCACCTCAAATGAGTTTTAATCATACACACAATATTGTTAAACTAATTGGTATACTTTCACAGCATATTTATAAATATCAGAGTGAATTTATTCGGAATACAAAAAAAAGTTTCATGAAATGTGAGTTGAGTCTAGATGACTGAATTTTTATTTTGTTTATCCAGATATTTTTTATCCACGTTTACATATATATATATATATATATATATATATATATATATATATATATATGAACATCTATTTTTATTTTGAATTTATTTCAGAGTATAAAACACTGAAATATAAATACCATTCAAGAATACGTTCTATTTATTCTACATGTTTTCATATTATACCTTTGAGATATTTTAAGAATAAAGATAATCTTGTTCTTGCGTTTGTACACTTTTCTCTATAAAAAAATATTTAAAGACTATTATATAAATACAAAAATATTAAATAAGATTAATCTGGCAGTATTATCTACTGTTATTTATTAAACAAAGAGTCTTTTTTTTTAAATATAACTATAGAATATTATTGTGTAAGTAAGATATTGTTTCAAGAGGTAAGATATTTTTTTGTAGAATATTTGTAAATATTTTGGTTTCAGTTTATAAGAAAAGTGTGGATTAAGGAATAAAATTGTTTAAATAAAATAATTCAAAGTATTTTTTGCATTTAAAATATAAATTTAAATAAAGACTATTTATAGGTGTTCTCAAATATATATATATATATATATATATATATATATATAAATGTTATTAATATTTGAAAAATATTTATGCTTCTAAATTATTTAAATAATTCTTTAACAGAGAAATATTTAATTTTTAATGTTTTAATATCATTTTATAAATTAAATTTATAATTAAATTGACGTTAATATTTTTCTAGTTCTTAAAATTGTACTTCTGAAACAATATAGTTGTTGGTATTGTAACTAAATTCACTTTTACAAATAAATTTTCTGGTTGGAAAATCAAGGAAAAATCTTTAAAAAAATGATTTTTTCAAACCTTAACGATCTTATAATGAAAAAATGTTTACAATTTGCAATCAAAAGTAATCAATAATTAACGGAGAAGTAAAAATTTATGAAAGGAATTTTCCTTTTTTCATTTTATTTATTTTTTATTATCGGCATATATATTTGTGAAAATATTTGAAATTTACAATCTTTATAGAAAATTAAATTGTGTTTTATGCACTGTTTTTATTTTCATTTCAAAGTTAACAAGTTTTTTTAAAAAAATGAAAAACTAGTAACAAAAATACCTATTTTTTTATTGCTGTATTTTTAATTTAGTTTTTCGGATGTTCTGTTCAACTGTATTTTGAGATGGTATTCTAATCGAAATATTGATTAAAAAAATGAGCAGTTATTAAACATTTTAGTTAAGTAAATTTCGAAATTATTTTTATGAATTTTTATGCTTTTATGCCTTCGATCAGTAGTTTTCATCCTTTTAGTTCACACGAATTTATATTTTCTACCATTTGTTTTGGCACGACGATTCTAAAATTTACCTCAAGATGATGTATATGCAGAAACTAGTAATGTAAAATAGAAATTCGAGTAATTCAAAAAGACAAACACCACACTAGGATAACACTTATGGTAGGTAATTTCCTAGAATATAAGCAAATATTTTTAGCAAATATATTTAACATTCAAATTTAATAAACTATTGTGCTGCTCTCCAAGAGGAGTAGTTAATTTGTGAAAAGAAGTGTTGAGCAGAAATCATGACTTATGGTTCGGTAATTAAAATCTAAATTGGTTTTTTTCCTTTTATATAAGTCATAAATATGAAAGATTCTGGATTGGAACGCTTTAGGTACGAGAATGCGATTTCTTATCAATTTAAATTTAGCACTCTTTTCTTATCTTGTGTCAGATAACCCGTAATACAGAATAGAAAGTTATATATATATATATATGTACATATAAACATGTTTTATTTGAAATCTTCCAGAATTATTTTCTATTCTTGAGTAATTCTCAAATAGTTTATTAATAAATTTCTGTTTATTTTTTTTTGATTTTAATATGAATTTAATAATTAAACAATTATAACACATTTAATTTTGTTAATAATTATATATTAAGAGCAATCAATTTATAAAATATATATATATAAGGTTTACTCATCTGTTGAAACTTATTTGAAACGAGAACGTTTTGTTAAATTGTAAAATTATTAATTAAGTTTTTTTTTATTTTATTAACAGTTATCTCTAGAGAATGTAATATCGTTTCCATTCAAAGAATTGTTTACTGCATACAAAATAAAAACTGCTGTATACAAGTACAAATAATCCATTTTCTCATATACTTTGTAAAAAAAATTCTTTCTTGGAATAGAAAAACAACCTATGTACACGTGTTCGAAATCACAATTTCTCTCGGCAGAGCACAAAATTAACAAATATAGTTATGTAAATGTACACTATTTGCACGTGCGTCTGGAAAATATCATAAGTTTCGTGTTTACCGTTTAACACCGCCTCAAGAAAAACAAGTAAACTGGTAACAGTAGCTCGGATTCAACACGAGTTAGGGGCATATTCTGTGTTGACTGTCGGTTCGCGTACGCCTTTTGTGCGTGTTCGCGAGAGTGTGTCAATGACACAATCAATTTATATAAACACACATCAGCTACGTTCACTCCCTATTCTGGGTTGTCGGTGTGTACGGGCCAGCGAAGATGCGTTCGGGTACATTTATGTTGATGGGACGACCGAAGAATTTCACCTCGAGCTACCACAAAATTAAACAATGAGGGGAATCGGCATCAACGAAACGAGCTATCATTGAACAAATATCATTAACTACGTTTTTAAAGCTCAATAAATAACAACACAGTTAGTAAATAAATAACGAGGTCGGTAGTTGGAAGGGTTTATAATTAATTGATTTAATTATCTGATATAAAACAACTATTGCAAAAAATATCAATTTAAGCAAACATTATATTTTTAAAGTAATAGTACTTTCTATTATTTAACGAATAAAACTTAAATTTTTCTTTCGTTAAATGTTAATTTTCAATTAAATATATATATATATATATATATATATATATATATATGTATATATATATATAGTGGGCGTTACAAAAATGATCTATAAATTTATATACAAATTCAGGAACGATGAGTAAATATAAAGTTCAATTTTATTAAAAATGTAATTAGTATTTTTCTTTATTTATATCGTTGCCAGTGGACTTGTTATCTTGTCCATTTTAATAAAAAGTATTTTTAGTTTTATAAAATATATTTTTATATCGTTAATAATTTTTAATTTTATAAATGAATTCTTTTTTAATCATAGAAACCAGCAACTTTTTTTGTAATCTAATAAATTATTATTAAACATCTTTGATTGGCGAAATTGCTGATTGTTGTTTAAACACATTTCGATGACATTTCCATCGCCTTCAGAGTGCCAAGGTACAGAAAAATCTTAATATACGTACATACATCAATATATATATATATATATATATACGAGTATATATATATATATATATATAACAAAACATCTTTTTGATATTTAATAAGCGATGCTTAAGTAAAATTTAAATTCTCATATTTACTTCTGTAAATAATTATTACTGATTTTTGTTTCATTTTTGCTGTAGAAAGATTTTAAGTATTCCTGTAATAAATATAAAATTAACTAACATCAGATATTAATAATAAATCAAAATGGTTTAAGAAAAGTCAATCATTTTGGTTTCTGTCAAATTTTTTTAAAAATTGTTCTTTAAAATTTTGAATCTATATAATTGTTCTTCAAAATTAACCTGACTTATCATGATGTGATTAATCAGACCTAACCATACAAATATATGACCTAACGTGATCCAACCAGACCTGTCCGACCAGACCTGCCTGATTAGACCTGCCTGACCACACCTGTGTAGATCCTACCAAACCAGACCTTATCAGACTTGATGAAACGTAACAAGAGATCTGTCTATTCTTGATCAAACTTGACCAGAACTTACCTTAATTAGTTACATGCAAATGTAAAGAAACTTTCATAAAAATTAATTTCCGAAAAATGGTATTTTATTATAATTGAACTTTTAATGATTATTTTCTTGTCGAAGAATTATTTTACAAACAATTGTATTTTTAAAAAAATTCTCGTTAAAATAACTGTTTTGAAAATTTGTTTTCGGAAAAAATCTGGTTGCTGTTTTATCTCAAACATAATATTATTTTTTGACTTATCGACATTTTTCTGTACCTTTCCGATCTGAGGGTGATAAAATTGACATCGATATTTTCATAAACAACAATCAAAAGCGATCAACATTTTTAAATAGGGAAATTCTTTGTGATCAGCGGAGTGAAAACTAATTCCTTTGTAAAACCAAATGAATATTGTTTTTTTTTATTTTTATAAAATCAAATATTTATAATACTATACGCTATACTCTTAAAAATTCTATTTCATAAAAAAATCGATTGTCTCAAAAAATATTTAACCTATTATTCATTTCAGCCGTGTCAAATTACATCACGTTTTGTACAAAAACCAAATATTTCATTATAGTTATTATTATTTAAGCTATTGAACAAAGAATTAGTTGAAACAGATATTTAGATAGCTTTGTTATATTCACATAAAGCTTTTACGTTTAATTCTCGTTCACTATAAACATATTTTATTGATGTTGATTCCTTTTACTATTTGACTCTGCGGTAGTTTGAGGTAAAACTCTTCTGTCAGCTCGCTAACATAAATGTGCCCTTCGGTCTACTCCAGAAACCATATTCTTGTTTCACATAACAACGGAATCAGCGAGTGGCTGGTGTAATGGAAACATGCCGAGAACATTGAACGAGCCGAGTGTGTGTATATGAGTCGCGTACGAACTGAGCAAACTGTGAAATAAACGTTTCATATCCGAGTTGACATAGCCGCTCCAGGCCGAACGAAATAATGGAGTTAGTGTGAAGATAACAGATTGGTGACTAGCGAAGGTTTATTTTGACGACATACCCGGTGTTCAAAATTTTATTTTGTACATGTCACGTTGTCAATACCTTCACGTTTATTACAGTTATTGATTACTGCAATGATTGGGTCCGTCATCAACACCGTATTGTTAATTTATCCTCATACATCATTGTCAGTGTATTTTTTTTAATGTATTATGATTTATAAATAAACTGAACTCGTGTCGGAATAAAACGAACGAAAATCATTGTGTGAACTACAATAGATATTTATGCGAATAGATTATAAAATTTAAATATGTCACAATGGATGCAGGAAACTGGAGTTTGAATGCGAATCGATTAATGGAAAAATGTACAGTGTTATTTGAAAACATAAATATAGAATTATATTTCAAAAGCCAAACGATCAATCACAATTAGGCTGATTGAATGATTAGTGTGTTTAATTCGAGCAATTAAATTGAAATTATCTTTTTAATCGATGAAATATTATTTATACAAAAGTCATTACAGTGAAATATATTTTAATTTTATATTTATACCCTGTTTCTAAAAAAAGTGCTTCATAAATAAAAAAATTATCAAACGGATGAAAACGACAAAAAAATCTCTCAAATAATTTATTAAACAGACCGTACCAGGAATAAGGACTATTAAAAAACAACAAACAATATAATCTAGAAAAAATATTTTCCATATTGATCATTACAGTGCATTAAAACAACATCATTAATCATGGAACCATTATATATAGGAAAAAAACTGTCAAACTATTTTAATATTATCGAAGTGTTTCCGTTGTATTCATTATTCACTGTTGAAAATTTTCCAATAAAATTCAAAAGATTCAACGTCCGTATCAGAATGACACCGAGGGCAGTGTACTGAAAATATTTCAAATTGCTATTTTCAGCGTACATGTTATATCTTTGTAAAAAAAATTCTTCACTGTGAAAATACAGGTCTAGTTAAAAATTCATAGAAGTTATCAAAAATACTTCAATAACATATCGGTATAACTAGTAATTGAAAATATTTACTTTCCTTATACAACATAAAGGGTATATCTACTGATCTTATAAAATAAGATACGAACTTTGATCTGTTATATAACGAACATCTTTTTAACCAATCGCAACATGGATGTTTCTGTTGATCATGTACTTCATTTCCTAATATAAACGTTTTACACAAACACCAGTTGCTTATAAAAATATTACTGAAAAGATACATTTTCATTAAACAAAGGATAAACATCTTAAAATTTCATAAAATAAATTGAGGTACGTAAAATCCATTACAACATTGTAGAGATAATACAATTTGAACTTTTGACCTTTTGAATAAACGGTTTACATACGCGTGTATTCATAAGTACATTTATATATTGTGTATACATATACTCTTGTTTATAATTTTATTTATCAGAACTGTAATTTGATAGAAAATAATGAAAAAGAATCATTTTTTTAATTATTAAGACAAGCACAAAAACCGTACATAATGTTAATAAGGTAATATTCTCTGTAATGTTTTGTATATAAATTTATGTATGTTTTTGTAGATAAACATTGTACATTTTATGTAAACAAGTACTTGTTTATTTTATGAAAATATTTTTTTAACTCTGTTGGTATGGAAATGAAGTTAATTTTATTTCTAAAATGAAAATCAGTAATCTACAAAATAACAAAATTATTACTTTGATTAATAAAGCATTTGCCACAAATATATGAAAAAGTAAGCTGTAATAAAAATTCATACTGATTTGCAATCTCACAGTTTTTTCCTATCGAGTAATCGATTTTATTTTATCTGAGTGATTTTAGTCTTTTTAATCAGTTAGGTGTCTGTTCTTTAATATTAGTTTCAGCACGAGTACCATCTTCAGGTAGAAGTTGAAGATTAATTTTAAATCAGAATTTTATATCCTAAAATTATATACACACCTCAAATAAAAACGTATATAAATAAAAAAATAATCTCATTTAAAATTATTTTAGAACATTTAACTGAAAATGTCTTATGTGCCAAGACTAGTGGAAAATAGACATTTAGCTGACAGATAAGGACTATCACATTAAAGTGACTACAAGTACGAAAATATACTATTGCAGTCGATTTTATTATTGAAATTTTTATTATAAAGTAAGAGAAATTTTTCAAGTTTTATTTATATTTTGTATAAAATTATAATTTACAGTCAATAATACTGAACATATATTTCACAGTGAATATCTTTCAGTCCCAAAACAACCTAAAAACATTTTTTGAATAAATAAAATGAGGAAAAGAATAGAAGTTCGGCAGTTCAAACTGATATTTCTCTTTTAATTACACAAAATGAATTGTATGATCTTGTTAGAGGCTTAAGTTTATTGAAACAAATCAATTTTAGATTAAAAGATTGAACTTTTTATAAGAAAATATGAATAATTCAATAAATAAAAGTTGATTAAATGAACTTTCTCGTTAATAAGTCAGATTTTTTACATCTTATATAACAGGTTTTCAGAATATTTACGATTCAATCATCTTTCATTTTTATAAATCTCTAAGTAATATTTCCTTGATTTTGTCTTTACTAATTTTTTGAAACTTATTTTTAGATGAAACATTTTTTCTGGATCTCATTTTATCAAAATTATGTCAGTCTATCGAATCTCAAACTATTTTTTTGAAATAAATAATTAAACCAGTTGTTACCTATTAAATATCTCTCTTTAATTTAAATCAATAACTAATCAGAAAAGTTCTACTTGCTGTAATACCCTTTTTTAATGATGGAAATGTTTAGATGAAAGCTTTCTCTTTATAGGTTATTAATTGTGACAGCCTTTTTTTTAAAAAAATAATTAATTTCTGACAGTGAATTTAATCACAAAGTCAGAACTGTATGTAATTTAAATTTGTATATCAAAAAAATATTTTAAATGAAAATTACTCTTCAAATTCTTATAAAACATTGGAAGTTCAGGTATTTTTTGTAATAGGAGTAAATAATTATTTTCAAACTGAATGACGACTATTTTCAGATTTTTTTTATCTGAAGTACTTTTTGTTAGTTTTTTTTTCTTTCTTCGATGCCTCATTAAAAAAAAGGTAATAAAAATAGAATTACAATAACAATGAATTGTAAATAATAGAAAATATTCTGCTTAAATTCTTATAAAATATTATACGTTTCAATCTATTTGTTTATTTATTACTGACATTTTTAAATTAAGTTTTTAATTATTATTTTAACATGTAAAAAAGTAAATTTTATTACTGTTCTTTAAACTTAAATTTCCAAGAAGAATTCTAATGGGAATTAGTATTTGAATAAACCATTATGTCAATTACTAAGTCAAGACTTTAAAATATTGTTTCATTTAAAAATAATTTTGACACGATTTTAAAAAAGGCAAATATTGTAGTTTTCATATAAACATTTAAATTTATTTTCCATGACAATTTATTTTTAGAAATTAATTACCTTCCCGTTCCAAAAACAATAAACGTTTTCATGATCAAAAATGTTTAATAGATGATTTTTGATTAATTCTGATTGTTGTTCATACGGATTTAGGAGAAAATGTGATCATCCTCAGAGTGATAAATTTCAGAAATATCTTTATTACTGTTTTGTTTTGAAAAATATATTTTTACTTGCCTAAACGTATGAGAATTATGGAATGATGGATCGAAACGTACATAAACGAGAACCAAAAATTATCATTTATTAAACATTTTTAATTAAAAATGTTTTTGTGGTTTCTGATGAGAAAATAATTCATTTATGAAAGTAAATTTAGTTATAATTCTAAAACTGTATTCTAATCTTTTTTTATACATTTTTAAATGTTTTTTATAAATAAAAAGTTTTCATCTCTGTATATATATATATATATATATGTTTAAAATAATAGATCGACCCACTGAGTAAGCTAAAAATTTTATTACACTAAATCTATTTAGTAAAAGACCTAAATTCAATATAAATACTTTTACTATTTTCCCTCTATTCAATCTCATTTCTCTCTTATATCTTCATGAAAATATTAAAGGATTTAAATTTTAAGGACACGCCGAACAAAATAAAAAAAAATGTAATAGCTATAACTGTTTTAAACACTTTTGAGTAACAATTTCGTAAATAAGTAATTATCTTTGGTAATAATAATCGCCGACGCTTGAAATGGACAACATAATTACAATTTAAAAACAATACTTAATATCGCTGCTAAAAAGCCAATTAAGACAACAAGCATCGACCTAACGCCTTCACGAGACGTTAAGTTCAATACTTCATTTAGTTTGTTCTGACAGAAAATTGCTAAATTGATAAAAGTTGTAATTACCGTTTGGTTTTCATGATTATTGGCAATTTTCTCATGTAGAACACGAACTTGGGAGAAACCTCGTTCAAACTTCAATATGAGACTTTTTTCCGCACGTTTGTTTTTTTTTCAATACACTCACTCTACATTCCCGTTCGACATTTTATTTCAAAATGTGGAAAAGTTTTAATATTTTTGTCGATATTGATTTCTAGAACTGTAATTAGCTTATTTTGTGCTATTACTTTAATAGCAATGTGTTTTTTTTCTACAAAAAAAAAATGTATACATATTTTTGTACTAACGGTCTTAAAACAAAGTTCTAGATCTTTGTTGTTATTTTTCAGTCAATATTTATGTATTTACTTGAAATCAGTTTTGCAAAATATTGAGAATTATTTCATTTAATAATTTTTAAAATGTAATTAAACGAAAAGCTCGTTTTTAATTCAACAATTATATATTATTTTTATAATGTTTTTCCCTATTTATAAATATTATTTCAAGGCCGATAGTTATTTTTTTGTTTTATTATGTATTTAAATAAATAATAATAAACCAAAATCAACTAAAAACAGTAAAATTTAATCTTGAATTTACACTGAAACTATTTTTTTGAGAAATATTGTATATAATAAATTTTTTTATTAATTTTCTGATAAAGGAAACAGAAAAATGATTATATTTAAGAAAAACAATTTTTGTAATTCTGACACACACACACACACATATATATATATATATATATATATATATATATATATATATATATATTATACATCTGTATTTGTGACTGAAATCCATTTATTGAATAAAAAACACCCATATTCAATAGAATCGTCCGACCGAATTTGAAAATTGCTTTTAATAGCTTTCAGAAGAACGGTAGAAAGAGGGTTCAAAAAACATATAGTATGGTTTATAGAAAAATGGATGCACATTGTTATTTGACAGGTAATCAAATCGACAGCTGTTTAGTTCACGCAGCGTGATGAGTACATTAGTGAGAAAGATCGACAGGTAACAAATTATTTCTAACAAGCGTCATTACAATTTAGGCAACTAAAATAAATACTTTATTGATATATGCATATACACACTTAATGTGTGTTTATAATTTATGTAGGAATAAATTGATAAATTGAGGAGGGATACTGGTACCAATTAATGTAAATATTGTATGTATACATGAATATATATTATAGATATAATATATAGTAGACAATTTATTACGGATATAGATTTAAAAATTTTTTTAATGAAAATCAGGCATTCATGTCAATAGAATTTATAAAATATATATAAATATTTTTTTATTTAAAGCAGTGCTCTTGAAACTGTGTTCATAGGAACCCTGAGATTCCAGCCTCTTCTAGAGTTCTTCGAGAAAAAATCAAAATTGAAAAAAATTTTCGAAGAAAAAGCCCGAAAAGCTAAAAATTCTAAATAGTTAGTTCATAATAATTTCTTTTATTTCTATAAATTCCTGTTATTACCTATTATTACGCAGTAAAATTATATTCATACCTATTATTGAAAACTGTACTTATGAGTATACATTACGACCCCGCTTGATCAGATATAAATAATAAATTTGGTCATGTAAGATGGTTGATTTTTAAAAATTGTGGGGTAAGCTTCTTAAGTTTCCCGGAGATGGTAGGCGTTCGACAAAAAAAATATAATCTTAACAAAAACAACCAAGACAATATATCAGTGGGATGGTAGATGGAAAAATATGTAATTATAAAAAAAAGATTATTTTTCAATTAATATTTTTATATATTATTTTATTAAAAAAGTCATTACTTTCTATTTTAGTCCACATTTGATTTCTACCCTAGTAAGCCTCAACTTTATATAAACCGTATAAGGAACATATAAATTCATCTTATATAAACCTTATATAGGTTGTATAAGGTATGTGTGAGGGTTACTATCATCCATATATGGTCATTAAGCCTGTAAAATGTTACCCTTACCGTAGAGGATCATATAAAGTAACTTTATTTGCCTTATAAGATTAATATAAGGCATATATAAGGTGCCAATATAAGGATTATGATCCTTATATGGATTGTATAAGGAATATCTGAGACCTTATACGGAATATATAAGGTTGATGATTACTAAGGTAGTAAAAAAATATCATCTGGACACATTTCTAATATATATGATTTTACTTTTTCGGTTATCTTCTTGTCTATATTTTAAACATCTTTAAAAGATATTTAAATTACTTCTTATCAACAACTTTTAAAATAGCAACTGTATATTTTTTTAAAAATTAATATTCTATTGATAATTTTGTATTTATACATTTTTAGGTATTTTATATGGGTATTTAGTTTTTGTATCAAGTTTTATTACATTATTCAGAAGTGGATTTAAAAATATATTAGTTATATATTTTTTGATACTTGTTTTTCCCTTCTCTTTTTTATGTGTTTATATATATATATATATATATATATATATATATATATATATATATATATATATATATATAATGTATACGGTTTGCAAATATAATTAAAATTTTATAAGTATCGTAAAGAATTTCATTAAACTGAAGAATCTATGGTTAAGGGATGCGATCATATATGTCCATGCGTCGATTCATACATACTCAACCATATTATTTGTTTTCAGAAAACTGCTTTGTAATCTTATTTAAAGGTGGTATTCGACAATATTTGATAGGAATTTATGCGTTCCTCTCGACCAGAAACATTCTTTTCTTTATCAGCTCGAACTACCGACGACGATGAAACCGTCCACCCGCACCACATCCCTTTTCAACCATTCGTGTTTCATTCTAACACGCATATTCGTACATACGTGTTATCTCCGTTGTACCCGTTCACTCACTTCCTCATGACTGGCATGGAATCGTCCGTGTGTCAGATTGAATGGGCGATAGTGGCACATCGGACGAGAAATCGAAAAATAACAAAACGTCCACACTGATAGCTTCGTGCACACATATTCAGAGGACTTACGAATAGATGGTGGAATGGTCGTCATTTTCGTTTTTCTCCAATTGTTGATTCGACAACAGCGCAATGTCAGGGCCGTAGATAAATGGATATTAATAAGTGGTGACAGCGATGAGCACGATAGTAGTTTAAAACATTGATCTGGTTTGATTAAGGCAAGATTTATTACATAAATAATCAGACAGTCCTTGTCATTTGTAATCTGATTCATTCGTTTCTTATTGTGTAAACATTATACATATCTATACGTAAATGCACACAGATACACATTTTAATCATGATGAGAGACAGACAGGAAGATTATAAAATAGAAAAAAGTGTTTTTTATTTAATATAACTTATTACTAAAATGTGTAGTTGTCAAATAATTTAACATGTTATGAAGAACTCTGATGAATGCAACATCAATTAGAATAATTAATGTTTTTCCAGAAAATAATTAGAAATATTTAAGAATGAAAACATACAACTACCTTTCGAAAAAATAACTTTTTATCATTCAATATTATATTATAATCATATTGATTATCAACAACAATCAAAATGATTAATAATTAATTATTAAACTTTTTCTACGAGAAAAAAATGTAGTTTATAAAATAGTGAAACATTCATTTTTGCAAGTAAAATTGAACCAGTCTCAGAAATTATTATTTCAATATATTATTAAAAATCTTTACTCCCTATTCTAACCCACACTCCAACTTTAAATAAAAAAGTACATTCTTAATTCATTTTTAACCCTTTCCACTCGACTGTCCCCTCTAAGGGGACATAGAAAATCTAACAAATAACAATATTTTGTTTGATAAAACATGAATTAATAAATATATTTTTGGAGTTCCATTCGAATAAAGAAATTATTTTTCATTCAAACATTATATCTTTTTATTTAAAGATAGTCTGCGAGTGCCAATGATTAATATTTAACGGGTATTTTTCGGTAATATTCTTTTCTATACTTTTTAGTATTGCTAAAAGACTTATTTAAATTTCCTTTTATTAACAATTTTTTTTAAAAAACTACATTAATTCATTACATTAATATTTATTGATAATTTTGTATTTATACATTTTTAGGTTTATATTTCAGCTACATTTATTTTTTAAACAGTTCTTTTCTAAGTGAATGAAAAATTATTTTCTGATAAAAAATGTACTACGTATGTCAATTTATAAGAAATAAGATAGACCATAACATATATTTATCTATTTAAATTGTTTAATAAACATCTAGGATGGAAGTAAATTCATCAAGCAATTTCTCTACCTTATATAAAAGAGATGATCAAAATTGTAAAGTTAAAATCAATAATTGTAGAAATAAAATTGAAAAATATTCTATTTTCCACAAATATATAAAAATATAGAATAATTCGATGTATTATATTTAACAACCATTTTTTTCTCTGCATATATCTTCAGCAAAAATCTAAAACAGAGATCTGATGACATATTTTCGAAAATAACTCCTATCATCAAACTATAGTATTATATTCACAATATTTTAAATTGACTGAACTAGTGTTCTTTTTCAGTGTTAAGAATTATTAATTTAAAATTATAATTGTATTTTTTTATCTGTGATCTATCCTTAGATAGTCTCCTTCATTTAAATCATTTGAGTGTATCTTTTCTTCAGTATTAGTCTCGGCATGTGTGACATCTTTAGAAAGAGATGTTAGAGAAGCATCAAAAATATTTTTTTAAACCGCGTATTAGTAATTGTATTTTTTAATTTAATTAATATTTGTATACTATTTTCAAACTACAAATTTATAATTATTTTTTTTATATTTGTGATTCTGTTAATGATTTGTCCTGATGGTTTAGTCCTTTTAAATTAATCGAGTTTGTGTTTTCCACTATTAGATTATGCACGTGTTTCATCTTTGAACAGGTGTTAAATCTATCTCAAGATGAAACACCTAAAAAGAATAGACACTCATCTAATCCAAAAGAACGAGGACCACCAGGGCCAAGTATTAAAGTTATAACTGTTTGTTATTTTTATGTATTTTATCCCGTTGTCGTATTGTTCTCCAGATTTGCCTTATTCGATTATTCATAAATTATTCTATTAATAGTGCAGCAAAAGATATCTACAGTAATTTAATAAGGTTAGACCAAATAAAATACTTGTTAATTAATATTCTTCGTAAGTTGTATTATTAATATTGATTTTATTGCATATCGAAAATAAAAACAATTAAATATAATAATTGATGGTTAAAAAATATTCAACAATATTTGAAAAAAAATATAAGAAAAACATACATTCGAGAAAAATGTTACCTCCGTCAATGGTAGATGAAGAAAAAAAGATCTGGAATCTAAAAAGAATGAGAAACTATCTCAATGACACTACTGACACTGACGTTCATCAAATTGAATTGTTCGTCGTTTTCTATATGAGAAAAGAAACGTCTACCGTTATCGATATCGGAACACTATCCTCTCTTCACGTTTAATTTAACTACGGCCCTGCGCATCACACGCAAGAAGGAAGGATCGTCTAACCGAAATTGACGATATGTGTTGCGATATTGTTGAAATTTATTTTTATGTATGTTTATTTTTTACACGTTCAGTGATCTTCAGTATATCCTATTTCCGTTATTATGTTCCAGGGTTGTATTCATATAATCATCTTCGATTCGTTGAAAATTATGTATTGATGTAATCAAATTTTATGTCCCCTAACAAACATCTTGTTCTGTATAAATATTTGTATGGTTTTCTTGACTTTTCTGTATTTATTTCAGTTTGAAATTTTGAATAAATTAATTTATGTTAATTAAAAAAAATATTTCAAAGATGTACACTATTTAATTAAACATTTTTATTTGTTTGCCTTGAAAATAAATTACATATTTATTTTAAGGAATATCTGTTTACTTTTGTCAAGAAATATAGCAAACTCATACACACAACACATTTATATATATATATATATATATATATATATATATATATATATATATATTTCAGTGTGTTTATACATTTTATTATATTTTTAGCGTATTTCTCGAAATGTAGATATGAAATAAACATCACTCACAGTGAAGTGATGTGAAAAAAAGTTGTTTTCACAAAATAATTTTCACGCTACAACGATCACAGCCAGTTTGGCAACTTGCCCACGAATATAACAATGAACATTACTCGATTAAAATTATATACACACATACATAAACATACATATATATATATATTGGTAAATATATAAATATGTCTGTATAATAGATGTACATTCACTGAATATGTCGCATTGATTGAATAGACATTATTTGTTTCTCAATTAATTTGAATTTATTTATTTGTTTGTATGTATGTCTATATATATATATATATATATATATATATATATATATATATATATATATATATATATATATAAATATATATATATATATATATTTATATATGTATATATATATATATATATATATATATATATATATATATATATATATATATATATATATGTATGTATGATACAGTCAAAATTGAAATTATTGGTATTATTTGTAAATGTGTCATTTGTAAAATAGAAAAATATTGAAAATTGTGATATTAAATGTTATGTGATTATTGTTATGTCTTGAAGGCCATACTCGGTTTGTTTTTTCATACAAGCTGTTTATAATTTGTCATCATTTTCAGATAATTTTTGAACTGGATATGGATGATAGAGTCTAGTTAAAAAATTACTTGAAGGTAATGACAGTTAAATTGATTATAAAAATAATGAACTCGTACGTCACTTACAGAATTCGTATAGAACAATAAAGAACAGTAAATAGAACAATAAAGAAAAAGATATGATATGAAAAATTCTTTATATAAAAAATAATTATATAATACACCAAGTTAAATATTTAAAAGAAAGCTAATAGAACAATTAAATTTTTGAAAGAACTTGTCAAAATTTACATAAAGTTTTCAGTCATTGTTTATTTTTACTCCACGTACACACACACACACACACACACATATATATATATATATATATATATATATAAATATAAAGAGAGGCATTCAATCGTATAAAATAGAGAATCGGGGATGAGGCCTTTTTCTAGCAGTGGATTGACAGATATACATATTATGAGAGATAGAGGGATAGATAGACATAACGAGATATAAAGGAGTGACAATAATATAAAAAGATCTACTCAGAAGAAAAGTCGTCAATAAAAGTACTAATAATATCAGAAAAGCATTATAATTATGTTGAAAAGAGAGATATAGGATCGTTTAAATTAATATAGGCTTGTATTCAACAGGGAAGCATCAATCAATAGTAATTATATTATATTTATATATAGAGAGAGAGAGAGAGAAAGAGAGACAAAGGCAGAGTAATAATTTTTTATATTTATAATTCTACATGCAGTTATTTTAAAAATGACTAACCTTTTATGCAATTGAAACGAAAATTGGCAATAAATATTCAAAATATAATGTATATAATATATATATATATATATATATATATATATATATATATATATATAGCGGATTCAATTTAGGTCTCCATATAGAAGTATTGAACAGAGGTTCAAGGGTTAAGAAAAGTCATTTTATGTTTTATTTAGTATTTAAATTCAATTTAATACTAAAATACAATTGGACTAAAATACTAAACAGGAAATAACATGTTTGTTTGTTTTTGTGTTTTTTATAATACTTTCATATGAAAACCTAAGTTAAAACAACATATATATATATATATATATATATATATATATATATATACAAGACTCAAACATGTAAAAATATTCAAAAAGAAAGAGAGACCAATACAAGGAATAGGATGATAAAAAAACACTGTAATTGTGTAGAAAAAAGAACAGTATATCTTTTAATTTGGCACAGGCCTTTTTATTCAGAAATGAATCATGAATCTATGAAAATTACATATATATATATATATATATACATAGATAGATAGAGAGAGAGAGCGTATAATTCAGTAGAGTTAATTTTAAAATGTAAAAATGTATATTGTATTACAAATAAAGTCTACAGCATCGTTTAAATAAATTTAGTAAAACAATCAGCTTTACGCTTCCCTTTAACCAGACATTTATTTCTGTTTTCATTTACACATAAAAACACTTTACATAAAATGCATCTGGAATGCGATTTTCTTCTAGACTTTCATCACAATAATACAACGTAGAGTACTTTTCCATTTCCAACGAATTATATCTCGACATATTAATAAACCATTGCCAGTACGGATTTTGCAGGCGTTATAATTTTCACGACCAGAGAGTTTTATCAAATTACTTGAAAACCAATAATTATGTAAAATTAATGGTTATAGACGAGATATAAAATCCCTACAGGATATAAAAGGTTAAACTCTTAATGATTTATTATACATTTAAAATTGTTAGGAATAATTATATAGAGTCGAAAATAATAAGTCTATTGATTTTGATTTACATGCGTTTCGGAAACGAAAATTAATGATTATCTGAATTATTCATTAAAAACGATATGCGGTGCTTGAGAATGTGCGAAGAGAATTTGCTATGTCATACTCGATATTAAATGTAAAAGCTTTTAGTAAATATTTGTCTGTTTAAATAAATACAGGTTATTAATTTTCTATTTTCTATAGAATGTTTATTAAAAGTTACAGTTACTTTTTCTAAAAAAAAGGATAATTAAGAACGACAAGAACCAATATTCTAAAAGATAATAAAATTATTCTACCTTTTTTTATGAGAATATATTTGCAAATTAGTCATTTTATGAATTATTTATTGTAAAAAAATATTTTTGAAGTCATTAATGATAATATGAAACCGATTTGTCTCTAATTTTTTAACCCATTAATTCCCACAACTATTCTATTTTGTTGAGGTGTTGTTTTTTAAATTTATGGAATTTATTAATTTAGTACTGGAAGGAATAAAATAGGAGAAATTTTCAATAGAAGATAGTTAAGTTCTTAAGAAAGAAATTACCATCAGACCAGTTTTTTTCTAACCAAGGTTACTATTGGATAATGTGTAAGTTATTATTCTATATAAGACCTATTCAAATTCAAATTATTCACTATTTCAAAACAATTAATTTCTCATTTGAAAAAACTGACAATATGAAATAATATAGATTATATATTTACAAATACTTTTAAAATATTAATAATATTAAAATAGTAATTTTAATCAAACATTGTAATGATGATCTTTTTAAATAAATTAAAAACCAAAATTGAAAAAAATATATTATAATTTTAAAAAAGTTCAAATGCTCTCCTAAAATATTTACCTTTTTTCGTTTACGTCGCTTTTCTTCCTATTTAAGAAAATAATAAAAATATATAAAAATGAATGTCAGTAGGGATCTTTTTCTAAAAAATAATACAGTATGTCCATATATTGAAAATTTAGACTCTAATCCTTTATATCATACTTACAATAAAAAAGAAGGGCTTTCTTTTACATTGAAAATTCTGAAAGTTAACTCTGTTTTATATACATACATACATATATATGTATATATATATATATATATATATATGTATATATGTATATATGTATATATGTATGTATGTATGTATGTATGTATAATATTTTTGTATATATGATACGTAGAGGACACACGTAACATATGTGAAATTCGTATAAAAAGCACGGTGATAAATTGATTCAGTGGCGCGAGGGAAAAATATAAAATAAAGTACTCCTGAAGATGACACAGTATTTTTGATAGATGATACCCGTATTAAACTGAATACAGTACGGAAACGATGGATTGACAAATTATGTTAGCGTTTATCTCCATGACACTTACGTACACGCATTTGGAGATCAGCGGGGGTTGAAGTGTATCACATTTTCTGTCGTCTGTTATTCTGTTACATATATATATATATATATATATATATATATATATATATATATATATATATATATAGGGAAGGATGAGTGACAAGGAGTTACGGGTGGGGAATCATCAGTGGGTAAACGTGGTCTCAGGTGGGGGAATGGATGGATGGTTGCAGGAAGTGAGTGCTTCGAAGTAATCAAAGGGTAGAATGATAAAAGCTTGTACTCTATTGTATATGATATTAGTGTTGTGAAATATATTATGTGTATGTGAATATATATATATATATATATATATATATATATATATATATAATCATTCAAAAATAATAAAGATGCTTCCGAGGGTTGTAAAAAGTACAGTAATTCAAACTTGTAATGGTATGGCATTATTTATAAATGTTTAAATTGGTAACATTGTACCGATGAAATATTGTTTGATGCTTATTAATTAGACATTTAAATATTTTCTCATATAATAGTGTTTGTACTAGGGGAACAAGTTGTGTACAATTTGATTTAATTATGAAATCATTTCAAAAGATCAATCGTTAACAAATTAAAATTTAATTCATTTCATAATTAAAAATATTTTTTCTGCACAAATCATATATTCATTGATTATTTTACAGGTAGTTTATACTTTGTTACTTTTTTGATATTGTTTTAATGCCTGTGATCTTATTGGTATATTTACATATTCAGTATGGTTGTGTTCATAATTTTTTTTTGGAAAAGTATTCAATCGGTTTCAGGTTTTTAATCATCTACTGGAAAATGTATGTAAACTTGAATCGTAGCTTAATGAATGATAGGATGATAGTTTTATGTAAATTTGTGAGTATAGAACAATCCACCAAAGGTAATTTATAAGTAGAAACTTGTTGTAACAGAATATTTCAAGTCGAAAAAGACAAAGAGAAAAATGTTAATAATTTAAGCATTTAGAATTAAAATATTTTAACAAAAAACAATCCAATAAATTTAAAATCTTATAAATTAGATACTAAAATACTGATATTTATAGATGGATTATATTTTTTTATATTTTTTTTATAAAATTTTGTCTTTGTGATATTCGTTCATTTCAATCAGTTAAGTTTTTGGTTTCTATTGCTAGTTACGGCTCGTATTATATCTTCATAGAGATTGAAAATAATTCTGGAATTATCTAAAATCTACCTGAAGATGGTACACGTACCGAAACTAGTAATGCAAAACAGAAAATCCATTTATTCAAAAGACATGACTGATAGACTAGCGTAATAACACGATCAAAAGAATAAAATTATAATTTTGTTCATTTTTATTAAAGGAAAATGAAAAAAAAACACATAATAGAATGTATAATAACACAAATAAATAATTTTAGGATTCAAGTTTACTTATGAATGAAAAAATATAATTCATCCATTTTTTCAAATATATCCATGAAACAGTGTATTAATAATCTAGTCTTTCTCTCTGTCTTTATATATATATATATATATATATATATATATATACATTTGTATGTATTTAGATGCAAATGTAATTTTCAAAAATAGCGGAAAATTAATAATCAATCAATTGAAACATTAGTCTTGAATCTATGTCATACTGAATTATGTATCTTGTTTATTAAGCTTAAAATACATACACAAACACATAAATGCATATATATATATATATATATATATATATATATATATATATATATATATATATATATATATATATATATATATATAAGTAAAATTTAAGATAAGGGATCAAACCCTACTCGAACTGTCAGTATTCATTAGAGAATAAACATATTTCAGCTGTTAAAGGACTGATCTTGTTATGAAATACACTTTAATTTTATATTTAGAATAAATTTATATTAAATTCAGTTTCTTTTGAAACCATTAAAAGATAATAAATATTTGGAAACCATTCAAATACTTCTCTGTTCATTTTATAATTATATTTAACATAAAATTCTTACAAGTCTTATTCAAGTATCTTTTGTTATTTATGCTGTTTATAAAATTAAAAATTGATAAATAAGCTTTGAGTTAATATATATATATATATATATAAAAATATATGGTGAAATATGATCTTCCGCGTGATAGAGCGCAAAATCAATTTAATATCTTGGAAAACACTAATATTAGTCTGCAAATTGTATCCGAAGACATAAGAATTAATTGAGTGGCAAAACAACAAAGAAGGGTGCAATATTCGTAACGCTAATTAATTAATTGGAACGACCCGAGATTACTTGTCCTTGGTTGAAGAAATCAAATTACGCGAAACGAGGAAAACACTGACAAATTATAATTTTTTTCGCCCGTAATTGCGATTCTTTTGCGCTACCAATTAAGATAGATATTTTTTTTTATCTCGTTCGAGTTACTAATGACACGTTTAATTCAGTTTTAATGACATTTTTGCCAAGATATTGTTTCATACAGTTATAAGGATTAATAGACAGACTGATGTTTGACAATGGATTTCTGTGATTTTTCTTTAAGATTCATTTTACCGTTTGTAACAAATTTGGTAGTTTATACATGTCTATATATATATATATATTTTAGCAAATTATGTTTTATATTTAATATCCTTGATAAAGAATATGAATAAAAATCAAATATAAAAGATATTACTTTATATTAATTTAAAAATTATACAAAAAAAATAAAATTGCTTGTCATACTTAATATAAAAAAGTGATTGAAAAATTGACCGATATTAAATCGATATTAGGAAAAACGCATTCTTAAAACTTGCACGAATAAAACGACCAAGATAAACATTGACAGAAGAAAATTGAAAACGGGTAAGATGCTTTTATGCAGTAGCGGTTGGGTGTTAAAGAATATGATGGTGGAATTTTATAACACAAATCTATAAAAATACAGTCACTTCTTTATTATTCAATAATGTTATCTAAAAGTATATTTTACAAAAATGAATTAATCAATAATCAAATTAATTAATTTTTACACTGTTATACCTGAAAAAGGTATAATTTTCACTAGTGATTAGTCTATTTGGAGTTTCATCTTTTAAATTTCCATATTTACAAACTTTCCAAAAAAATATTTAATTAAATAAACCATTTATGAATTACATGCTGTTATCTTATATTATTATTTATATCGAGAATTATAATTGGTTTTATTTTTAAATATTTAGATTAAATGTAGGGAATATTTATATTTTCATAATTATTTTTATATCTATGACCCAATCGATATGTTATTCTGATGGTCTTAGTCGCTTTAGTTTGTCTGAATATCTATTTTCTTTTATAAGTTTCGGTACATGTATCATTTTCATTAGAGACTATAA
>CM068313.1:10215511-10390511 GCA_034766995.1 Acanthacorydalis orientalis | reverse complement strand
TTTAAATTTATAAAATAAACACATTCATTGTAAGTCAGAATAAAATTAAAATGTCTGTATTTACGTTATCTTGATGGTCTTTATTCTTTTGTATCAATTTGTAATCTTTTTTCTATTAATAGTTTCGGTACATATGTCATATTCGGTCAGATTTTAGAGATATAAAGGCCTGTAAATTCTGCCTGAAGATGGCATATGTATCGAAACTAGTAGTAGAGAACAGACAGATTATCAATAAGGACGAAAATTATCAGGAAAACTCATCTACAAATCACAAGTATAAAAATATGCAATGATAATCTTTATTTTATCAAATTTAATTAATGCTTCTCAAACTATCATTAATTTATGTTTAAGAATACAAAAAGTTTTTTGTGTAAAGAACTGAAAAGTTCATTTTGTTTAATTATTTAATAAACATTTTTTTTACCTTACACCTTATTGAAAAATATTTAAGATTAGTAGCTGATCAGAGGTAAATGCTTTTAAAAATTTTTTTTTTATATAAAAGGGGAAAATGGAAGCTGCTGTATCTGTGTATCATAATTACATTTTAAATTCTCAAAGGTATTAAAGACACTCATGATTCGAGAAGGGTTAATTTCATATTAATTTTTAATTAATAAAAAAAACTGAAAGATTAATTTATTTAGTTATTTAAAGAAGCATTTTTAACACTTTAATAATGTAATGAAAGATTTATTTCTTTAATTTATTTAGCAAATTGTATAAAAACATGATATTTGTTATTTCATATATATATATATATATATATATATATATATATATATGTATATATATATATATATATATATATATGTATATATATATATATACTAGTGGATACTTTTCCTGTATCTATGTAAGAAAAATTTTAGGTCAAGGCCACAGTGAGAGCATATACGATTTCTATCGTCTGACGTTCCAACGCTTTCAGCAAAATGCTTGTATCGTGTTTTCTACTTGGGGTTTGACCCTCGCTCGTGGTGACGCACTTTACTGCTACCTCTAATTTGCGGTAACAACATTAGCCAGCTTATTTATCGCGTTAAGTTACCGCCATAAGATGATAAACTTAAATACGTTCTGACACAAACACTTATTTCATGAGATTATGTGAAAATGAACTGCAGACGTCTTATAGTTTTATGAAAAAAAAACTCATTTCGTAAATATTATAGTCGACGAAATAAAAGAAAAGGGATTGTAAAAAAAGAAAACGTACAATAAAATAAATAGAACACTAAATCATCGAGCAAATTACGTATTTTTAGTCATACGAACAGGATTAAGATAAATAAGGAAATAATATATAGAGAATTATAACAGTAAATCATTCTTGTAAATTAAAAAGGTATGTGTTTTTTCTGATAATAAATCTCACTGGAAATATTTTTATTGTTATTATTTTAAGTAATTCTATATATAAATCATTACATTTTCATAAACAACACTGAATTAAATAATGAAAATAAAATATCACTTTTTTTCTATGAACCACAATATATTTTCAACTTTGACATTATTACTCACTCACATATTTTTTTATTAAAATTGCTCAACTGAGAATACACTTTATAGACATTCATACCTACATGAGGATCGTTTAATAAGTATGGTAAAAAAGCAATCTAACACTTTTTTTTTAAAAAAAAATAATTTTATTTTTCAACATAGTCTTTATTGAGGACTCTAAACTTGGTCCATCTAATCTGTAAAATCCACCTTGACAGCGGTGATGACATTCACATTCGACGAGAATTTATACCGAGTCAAATTTTCAAGTTTGGGAGGAGGAAGAAGTCGCACGGGACCAAGTCTGGAGAATAAGTTGGATGAGGAATCAATTCGAAGCCTAATTCGTGTATTTTTTCCATTGCGACAGTCGATTTGTGGGACGGCGTGTTATTCTGGTGAAATAGTACTTTTTCTGCGCCAATCTTGGCCGTTTTTGTTTCAGTTTTTCTTTCAATTCATTCATTCGGCCCAATAATGTTACATAATAGGCTCCTGTTATTTTTTTCCATACGTTAAGTAGTCGATCAGGATAATTTCTTGGGAACCGCAAAAAACATTGGCCATCATTCCAGCCGACAAAACGTTTTTCACCTATTTGTCGCAGTTTTACCAGTCGTCATTGTTCACTGCTTTGACTCCTGCTTCAACTCAAGTGATCGATCCATGTGTCATCCACGGTGATGAATCTATGCAAAAAGCCAGCCCGTTTTTTTCCTTTTCTGTGACAACTGCTACAATGCTCACTTCAAACATTTGTAGAACATCAACAACGCGTCGCTTCTGACTGAAATTTCGCTTAAACTAATTTGAAAAGTGACACTCGATAACCGTGATGTTACTAAATGAATGGTGAGACCACATCATAGAAATTTACCAAACTTGTCAAACGATCCTCGTACATATATATATATATATATATATATATATATATATATATATATATATATATATATATATATATATATGTGTGTGTGTTTATATTTGTTTGTATGTACATACGTTACGCATTTTGTTTACTAAATATAATTGTAAAATTTCCTTCGATTGGTTTATAAACAGATAAGATTATAAATATTCAAAAGGATCTCAACTTTGTCGAGATCAAAGTGTATGTGTGTGCGTGTGTTCGTTAAGCGTTATAATGTTTGGCGATTAACATTTTAAACAGATCTAAGTAACGAAATATCGAAGCAAATCCTGTTTCTGCAACGTTTTGATAACATTAATCCTATAGGTTTATTCACAAATATAATTTGAAAATCTTTCAGTGCACGCATTACTTAACTGGTATTAATTTATTATCGTTCAAATATATATGTACATATATATAAATATAAATATATATATATATATATATTTAAATGTGGGTTTGTATATCTATGTAATTTCAATATTTCGTACTGACAATTTATAACAGGATTCTATTTGTACTCAAATATTTATAAATTGCTCTCTAGTGAATAATTCTCTTTAGAGATTTCTTTTCTTATTTTGTAATTTCAAATTAACATAATTTATTTTTCTAATAAAATTAAAGAATGTTCTATTGTTGGTTTTTGAGAAAAGTGATTTTAATTTTTGTATGTTATTTTAAAATATTTTTTCTGCAATAATTTGAATTTATTTTATTATAATAAAGAATTTAAAGTACTTCTGTAATAAGGGAAATGATTTTTAGTTATTATTTTTTTTAATTACGTATATATATATATATTATATGGGTAGATAGATAGATAGATTAGAATTCTATAGAAATATTTATGATTTTTTTTATTAAATCATAACTCAATAATCATAAATTTTTGATTGAATAATTTCTGACTATAGAGACTTATTTTTATTTTAATATAAAAACTAGAACTAAATATTTAAAAATATGATACTTGGGATAAGTAATTTTGATTTTTGTAGATGAAATTATATTTAAATGAATTCTCTGCAATAATTTGAATTTATTTTATTATAATTAAGAATTTAAAGCTACTTGAGATAAGTAATTTCGATTTTTGTAGATGAAATGATATTAAAATGATTTAGGCAATATAATTTGAATTTCTGTTACTATAATTAAGAATTTAAAGTATGTCTGTAATAAGGGAAATGATTTCTATTTATTTTTTTTTTAAATTATATATATAATTTTTGATTAGAATTCTATATAAATATTTATGACTTTTTTTATTAAATCATAATTCAGTAGTTATAAATTTTTGATTTAATAATTTCTGAATATAAAGACTTATTTTTGTTTCAAATATATAAACTAGAACAAAATATTTGAAAATATGATACTTGAGATAAGTAATTATTATTTTTGTAGATGTAATTGTATTAAAATCCTTTCTCTGCAAAAATTTCAATAAAAATATCACTTCTTAAATTAACATCTTTTTTCGTTCAAATTAAAAAAACAGTTTTTCCAACTCAATATTATATATATATACATTATATATATATATATATATATATATATATATATATATATATATATATATATATAATATCACATGATAGTTCTATATAATCGTACATTGCTGCATGCAAAAAAAGTAAAAATATTTTTTTAGTATATGAAAATATAGTTACCAGTGTCAATAACATAAAATAACTCGTCATTTTGATTTCAATTCATGTGACTGGAAAAAAACCGACATGATTTTTTCATAAAATCAAAATCTATTGCATCAGAACTACGGTAACAATATTTCCATATTCAATGCGACCGGATTTGTCTTCTTTACTCCGTCCCAGCGTATGTTTGACAGGCAACGTGCGTGTGAGCTACGATTTATACAGGCTGTGTCACGAAAAACAGTTAAACTTTGTTTCTAATTATTTTTTGTTTAATTACTAACAAGTTAGTTTAAAACATTGCTCGGTTATGGTATAAAAGTATGATAATTTAATAGAGATATCGTAGAAACAACAGTGTTAGTTTATAGTGCAAGGGTTTGATTTTACAAATGAATTATTTTTTCACACAACAAACCATATAAAAATCTTTTAGATTTTTTTAGTACCCTTGACATGTCAAGAATTAATTTCTCATAATTAACAATCAATTATAATTTATTAAATACTTTGGATTAGAAAAACGTTTTGTATCTTTTTTTGGCTAAAGAGACAATTATTTGTGAAAGTCAATTTATCCATTGTGTAAAAACTATATTGTGAAATTACGGTTCGGATTCAATCCATTATTAGACAAAAAAATTAATTATACTATACGTTTTCATATTAGTAATTCTATTTATGTATTTTCTTGATAGTCCTGTTTACATATCCAAATATTTATCACTCCCAACTGAATATGCATCATCTTTAGATAAATATTAAAGACTTCAATATCTACTTGAAGATGCTACTCTCACTGAACTTAGTAGAGAACAGACAGACAATCCAAAAGGACGAAAACCATCAAGACAATAGAAAAAATAATAATGTATAAATTATATATTTTATACAGTGCTTGGACTTTGATGAAATTTCACATTTACATTTCACATTTACATTCACATATTTTTAGTATCGTAAAACCTCATATACTTTCAAAAAGTAGATTAGAACTTTTTTCAAAGATGTATTTTTTCTATAAATTTTCATTTTTTATTAAATATTTATATTATTTTGAATGCATTTAATTTTATATTATTTATTATCATATTTTATTATTTTTTTAGGATAATATCTACTTGTATAAATATTTAGTATAAAAATACATGATTTTAAATAATGAGTCGTTCCTCATTGACAGGCCTAACTGGCGGATCGATAAGAGGTCAAAACCTGTTGTTATGTATATCTTCTTGTGATATAAAATAGCTTTGAAAGCTAATAAACCCCCAGAAGATCAGTATGAGACAGAAATAATTAACTCTGTGGCTGGTACTTCTAAAAATCCCGCAGTACTTTAACCGCATGAGACAGTAGACGATTTGGTTTGAAAATTGATTAAATGTTTTTTCATACAACATCTCAAGATGATAGACTAACAAACAAAATGCTCATAAGCAGCAATCAAAAACGATCAATAATCAATTATTAAACATTTAAAATTAAAACCCTATTTTCTATTTGTTGAATTTTAAAAAAAATCATTTGAAGGTGAATTAACCGCAGTATCAAATTATATTATGATTTTTATATTATTTTTTTATTAATTAATCTCCACATCTAACTAATCTACCCATACGACGACAAAATATTATTTTTATTCATATACTGTCCGATTTGTTCAATTAAAATAATAGTTAACTAATATAAATATATTATTCAAACATCAATACATGAAAAAAACAACTTTAAATCAGTTATTACATCACCAAATTTTAAAATATTTTGAAATTTTTCAAAAATTTTAATCAAAAGAATCAAGTTAATTCGACTTATATAGAAATTAGACTATATAGAAAATAAAACACTTTTAAGAATCGTTTTTTGATAGTTTTCTTTCATTTGATTCACTTGAATTTCAGTTCTTTACTATTAGTTTCCAGCACGTGTCCCGTCTTCAGACAGATTTTGGATAACTTATTGAGTCATTTAAAATCTTTCTGAAGATGACACACGTGCTAATACTAATGGTATAGAACAGAAACTTTAATTCAAAAGGACTTACACTATCTGGACAATTTTTCAATAGGATCACAGAGATATAAAAACATACAATTATAATTTTTATTTTTGAACAGTTTTGTATAGATAAAAGTTTAATATTTTTTCTTACCCATATATTCAAATATAACTTTCCCTTTATCTTGATAAACACACACACACACATATCTATCTATCTATCTATATATATTTCTACAAAACATCTATCTTAAACACAAACACACATTTCTGATCGTACATTGTTTACAAATATTAATAATTCATCGTCTTAACTTAATCTGATTTATTCAGTTTCTATATATAAATAGTTTTCGGTCGAAATTCTATCCAAACATCGGTAATATTTTATGAATTCCGAACGAAACGGTTATCCCTCGAATATACATTAGTGCCAACTAATACATAACGTTGCATCGAACCTTTATATACTTTATTGTGATTAATCGAACGTCAAGTTCGATATTATTTATTTTTAGTGGGACGATACAGCACTGCATATGTATTTATTTATAAATATTAAAGTAAGGGTCAATTGTATCTTTTATGTAGGGTAGGATGGATCGTGCAGTTCAAGTATCAAGGAATAAATGAAATTTTCATATGGTTCTTTTTTTATTTATTGTTTGTTGTAAATCAGTTCAGTATTGTCGGATTTATTTTAAGTTGTTTTTTTGAAGATTTTGTTCATTTTTGTAATGTTTATTTCAATTTTAGATAAAATATTTTTTTTCATTAAAAACAATAAAATAATTGAAGATTTTTTTTTTATTTATTAAGAAGAAAAGATAATTTATTGTATATACTTGTGAACCTGCTGATTTATCACCCTAATAGTTTAAATGCTTTTAAGTCATCAGAGTTTCTGTTTTCCATTACTGGTTTTAGCACATGTACTATTTTCAGATTAAATATTGTGTTGATAATAGAAAATATCAACTAAAACTACGACAGATTTCAATTTTTTACAACTTTATATTTTTTTTATTTTCAAATCAAATCATTGTATTGAAAAATGTCGTACAGGAAACATTTTGGTTGAAAAGAGGATTAAAAACTATGCACAAAATTATTAATATTTAAAATTCTGAAAATTGGACATAATCCTTTTTTGACTTATAATATATATATATATATATATATTAGTGACTAATAACAATAGATTTTAAAGCTATATTAATGTGGATGAGTGCTTCAGTTCACATTTTTCTGTTAAATAATGGTTCACACCATTATCTGTTAAACTGTTTCTTAAATAAAGATATTTTGTAATTTATTTCGATGCCGTATACCTGGATTTGAAGTTATGTTTGTTATCCTTAAGGTCAATATTATTTTTTTCATAACAGTTTTATCTTTCAAAATCTAACCCAAAAAATTGATACATATAATCCAGTCTCCATCTAAAAATATCGAAAGATGAAGTCGGTAATGGAAAGAAAAAGGAATAGTGACCTCAAGGACAAGAAACATATCTTAAAAGATATTTTTCCTGGACGATTCCATGAAGTAATATTTTTTTATAGTTAAATTTCTAATCTCTAATTTAAATTGAAAAAGGTAATGAATAAAATTAAATTATACACAATAAAAAATTTAATTACTGGAAAGAATTTATATAAAAAAATATTTGTTATATTTATGACGTGTATTGACAACATTTACGAATTAATGTTATAAATGGAATTACTTTTTATAATAATTGCCTATAATAAATATAAAAGCTTATCTGATTTTGTAAAAAAAAATAATTAATGAAATAACTGAAAAATATTCTGTCGTTTCTGAATTGCTCACTAAAAATATTTCACTGTTATGTTAATGTTTTCAATTGACCTAGATAACGTGACTGAAGCTGTTAACACAGATACTTAGCTTTGAACATATTGTTCTAGTTTCATTTGTGTGGACAAAAATGTAGCTACCCTTTTTTATAGTTGGTTTTTAGTAAAGAGTATTTCTGGTATTCCTCTATCTATTTTTTAGATTTAAAACGATATGATTTCATGTTTTCCTCTGATAATTAAATAAGTTACTTCTACAAATTAACTTCTTTTATTCTGTGAACCACAACAGTTTTTTTCTGTTCAAAAGTGTCAATAAACATTTTTGATCAAAAAGATCTGTTGTATTTTGTAAGTTATATAATAATTATTCTGTAAAAGAATTTGGCCATAATACCAATACTGTAGTGTTAAATATGTAAATTAAATGAACTAAAAAATTACAGAAAACGATTGGTTGGTTATTCATTTTTTCATAGAAAAGTTTTTTTTTAATTAAGTTTTTGTAAGTTAAAACTATTTTCTTCAGTAAGAGATTTTAAAAATAGATTAAAGAATGAAATTAGTAAATTTTAGAACTAATGCTGTCTATTAGAAGCCCTACCATCGGATTTGATTTCCAAAATTGTTAAATTCATAATTTGTGAACTGTTAAATAGTGTTCTTTTGAGATGATATTCTTCAGATCTACTACATTTTTTTTAAAATCCAAACAAAATATAAACTAAAACGAAACTAAAGATGATTTAAACATTTTTCAATACAGTTTTACTACTGTGGCTAAATTTACTTTCACAAAGCATTTTTTTCATCCCACAACCCATAAAAACATTTTTTGGTCAAAAATGTACAATTGATCATTTATGGTTCTTGCTTATTCGCATTTAGATGGCAGTGTCATTATTTTTAGATTGCCAAGTATATAAAAAATTAGATATCAAAAATTTCTATATATCGAGTCTCTAAAGATAATAAAATCGCTATTAAAATACATATAGTAAATAATCGAAAATGATCAATATTGATTTATTGTTCAAGTACAGGAGTCGATGAAATTTTCATATGGTTCTTTTTTATTTTTTTGTTTGTTGTAAATCAATTCAGTATTGTCAGATTTATTTTAAGTTTTTCTAAAGATTTTGTTTGTTTTTATAATATTTATTTCAAATTTATATAAAATATCTTTGTTTTCATTAAAAAAATCAATAAAATAATTTTTATATTTGTTTCATAGCATTAATTAAGAATAAAAGATAATTTAATATATATACTTGTGAATCTGCTGATCCGTCACCCTTATAGGTTCAATTCTTTTCAATCATCAGAGTTTCTGTTTTCCACTACAGATTTCAGCAGATGTACCATTTTCATATTAAAGATTGTGTTAATAATAGAAAATTTCAGCTAAAACTATGACAGATTTCAATTTTTTATAGAAAAAAGTGTTGTGGTATGTGTGATAAAAAAGAAATCATTTCAGAATGTAAGAAATCTCAGATAAGTAAAATAGAGACCTGAAACTATATAATATGACTAGCTATTCGATTTAATACAATTCGATTAATAAAATATTCCTCGTTCGTGAAGATAATTACATTTCCGCTCTCGATTTTCCAACATTTTTTACGAGACCTTCCGAAATAAAGAGTTATATAGACTAACGTTATTTTTCCTATCTCCCTGTATATTTTATATACCTGTACATACCCACGGGTGTACATCCCCTACATATATGTATGTGTACATGGATTCCCAGTATCCGAACGCGTCTCACCGAGGCAATATCACACCGGACATCAAAGTAAAGCCTGATAAAGTGCACAAAATTTAAATTCATGCCGCGTTCCGATCGGTCGCGTCACGTGACGTATGGCGGCATGCGAAAGAATGAAATGGCGCAAAAGAACGCGCGGAAAACGAATACATATGTCAAACCGGGGGGAAATGCGATCACGCGAATCGGCGGTTTTCAATATTTTATTTTTTTCGTCTACTCGAACGACGTCGGTTCGTTTTACCCGTTGTTGTTTTTTATTTTATGCTTTTTTTTCGGTCGCGATATCCATCCCCTGCGCGTGGAGAGATCTCCATGTGTCAAATTTGTTTATGGCTGCAGAATGGACGTTATTTATACGAATACCGTGTGTTCACCGCACACAGTACAGCTAGGCCAATACGTTGAGGATTGATATTGAGTTTCGATGTCGGTGAAGTCATTTGTTGAAGATAAACAGTCACGAAATGTAAATGTTTTTGACGTTCTGGTAGGAAAAGAACTTGAAAGTCTATGCGTGACACGTGCTGATACGAAATTATTCTATTTGTCTTTAAATTTGATATCAATACAAAAATACGATTCTGGTATCAAATAAAAATAAATTTCTTGTAAATTAATAGCAATAACTAATAAATACAGAAAGTTTGTATAAATTACTACCAATTGACAATATTTCGAAAGACGTGTTACAGATAGACTGGTAATAACCCTTGTTCTATCACTCCTGAACATCTGAAGTAAGCTAGCAACTCAGCTATAAAACCAAAATATCTCCAAACCATTCACATCTCCACTAATAAAGTATAGGTTTTAATATTTGTTTTTTATACTTATTTATCACTGTATTTTTGACAGTAATACAGTAATTTCCTCAAATAAATATTTAACAACTGATTTTGGTGTTGGGAAAAAATGTTCTGCTAAAAATTATTATTTAATTATATTTCTGTTGATTTCTTTAACTTAATTAATTTATTTTTATAACAGTTAGTTTACCAATCGCAGTGATTTTTTAAAAATTATTATGGTTCATGTAGATATTTATTAAATTCCAGTTCAATCTGTCGTACCGCAATACCCCGGTTACCCTGTTGCCGTACGAAAGGGAACGATTTGTAGAATTGAAATGTCCATTTAAAGCGCTACGGTGTTTGTTATTTGGTGCCCATTAATTAGAGTCAATTCAGCATGAACATATTGAAACTACCATTGCACCGTACGTACTTCAACAGCACCCACACCAAAAGTATAGTTTAGTTTACGAGCAGTTTCTGCTCCTTAACCACCCGTTTTGAAGTTGTACAAAAAATTGTTCTTGTTTTTCGTTCCATCTTTAATTCAATATCCCAACTTAAATCAAAATTAATAATAAAACAAAAGTCGATATTACCGAAATACAGACTGAAAAATGCACTTTAAATTGATATTAACATGAACACGATGAAATGACACTTTCATTGAAAAAATTCATGATGACACTTTCATTCAATAGAATTCAGGAAACAAAAACCGCAATTATTTTCCTACCAACGTAATAATTTCCATTGCTACAAAAATATCAACAATAAGACTTACATAATCTATTTCAAAATCCAACAAGGATCGTTGTATGATTTGATAAGAGTGTAAACTATATTTTCATAAATTGTTTCTAACGGTCTCCAATTTGTCGTTTAAACAATCTCAACAATGTCAGTGAATCTGCTTAATATATCCTGGTTTATAATCAGAACGGTATAAATTGTTGTCATGGAAATATTCTGGAGTTCACTCACAAAAGATTAGTAACAAATTATAATTGTTTTAATATCAAAATATTAAATATATATATATATATATATATATATATATATATATATATATATATATATATATGTACTAAAACTAATAATAAGTATCTAACCTGCATATATACACCGTTCGTATATAAAAGTCAGCATGTCGTTTCTCTGCAGATACTGCATTGTTCATGTCAATCTTGGCTTGCATAATCCAATCTACCACTTCCGGTTCACAATTTAAGAGCATACACGAGTGATTCAGTTAACGTTCATAAGCACCTATCAAGAAGGGAGAAGTTAGACGACCGCACCAAATACAATAAGAATTCAGTAACCATGTAATGAAATTTCCTCCTCAGACCTGAGTTTTTTACTATACAAATATTCTGTTGTATTGTATTGGTTGTCATCGTCCTTATATATATGTATA
The DNA here is from genome assembly GCA_034766995.1 of Acanthacorydalis orientalis. Lineage (NCBI taxonomy): Eukaryota > Metazoa > Arthropoda > Insecta > Megaloptera > Corydalidae > Acanthacorydalis > Acanthacorydalis orientalis. The sequence goes on along the minus strand of CM068313.1, from coordinate 10,378,610 downwards.
TTCTATGTATATAAATATATGTATATATATATATATATATATAATAAACTAGCGACTGTTCGATATGACTGAACCACTGTTCTATATACTTGTTCACAATTTATTGCGTTCAAAAACGCACAAAAAATAAATTTATTTAATTGTCTTCTTTAACTGAATTTTGATAATACTATAAAAATAATATATTTTAATATTTTACACCTATTCTTCTAAGATTATTTTCAGATCACACATCTCTTTCTTGTGGTAAAAATGCTCAGTATCACAAACTATAGAAGATGATTAAAGAACTAAATAAATATATAAATATATATTAAACTAGCGATCGTGCGCTCTGTCTGAACCGCTGTTCTATATGCTTGTTTATAATTTACTGCATCCAAGAACACACACAAAACATATTTAATTGTCTTCTTTAATTGAATTTTATTAAGACTGTAATCATAATATGTTTAATATTTTACTCCTATTTAACTACGATTATTTTCAGATCATGCATCTTTTTTATGTTAAAGATGCACAATATGACAAACTATAGAAGGTGACTAAAGAACTGAATATATATATATATATACATGCGAATCGAGAGAGTAAAAAATAAAAATTGACGTTTGTATATATTTTCATAAGTTTCTTTTTGTTTTTTATAAGATAAAAATCGTAACAAATAAATATAACGATGATGAAAATGATTTTCTGCAGCGGACTAGTTGTTGCTGAAAAGTTTACTGCAGCGTATAAGAAGAACTAAGTTACGCGAGAGGATAGAAAAAAGAAGAAAACTTTTCGTCGAGAATTTCAGGCACGTAGAGAAAATTTGGGCAAACAACGAACGGAGTTCGAACAAGTAACCAACCGAGGAACCGCCGACGAACACGACCAACATATCCGACCGACGCCGTTCTATAACTTTATTCAATAAATCTTCACAGTATCGTGAAAAATTTACGAGAAATAAAATTTGCCGTATGAACAGAGATACATATTTCGTGTTGGTGCGCGCGGATCTATCGAGCGCGTCGTTCCGTTTTCATTCATTCAACTCGGCCATATTTTATGATTATTCTGAAGTATTGTTCAATAACGTATGTGCTTATAATAAAAACAAATCGGATTGAAAACAGGAGATTTATCTAATAACATCGTTTACTGCGCATTTGAATGGAAATATGTCAAGATACATATTATTTTTAACGAAGTGTTTAGTTTATTGCTTTATACCTGAATGATGACTAAAATACTTGTTGATTGGATTACCAGTCTTATTTATGTATATATATATATATATATATATATATATATATATATATATATATATATTGGGAGAGAGAGAAAGAATCAACAATACTACTATTTTAAAATCCTTCTAGAGTTAAAATATTTCTTAAACAAGAACAAACTACATTTTATATAATAGAAATTTGCCCATTTTCTATATTTTATTACGTTGGTAGGAAAATAATTGCAGTTTTTGTTTTATGAATTCTAACTTTCTAATTTTTTTCAGTGATCGTGTCATTTCATCGCGTTCTTGTTAATATCATTTTAAAATACGTTTTTCGGTCTGTATTTTGGTAACATCGACTTTGGTTTTATTATTAATTTTGATTCAAATTGAGCTATTGAATTCAAGAGGGAAAAGAAGCAAACTAGTCATCCAACTGCTCTGGACCTATAAAAACCACTTAAATTAAAAAAGATATATGAATTTTATGATAATAACGGGAAATATTTTTCTACCAACCTAATATTTTCATTATTCACTGTTTGGTTTAATTGTATTATATATATATATATATATATATATATATATATATATATATATATATATAATTGATAGAGAAAGAGACAAGAAGATGAAGAGAGAGAAATAATTGAAACATTTTAGACACTTTTTTAATATATATATATATATATATATATATATATATATATATATATATATATATATATATATATATGTATATATATGTACTTATTTAATATATAAAATAACAGATTTTTCATCGTAGAAATTCATACTAGAGTTATTATTTACATTTATCATAGAATTTATTTTGGAAAGAAGGGATCGCCAGAAACAGTAACAAAAAAATGTTTAAAATATTCCAGATTATGAATATGTATTATTTAAAGAAAATTAAGAGGATTTTAGACTATAGAAATTCATCAGTTTTCTAGAATTAATTTTCATTAATAAACTGGTGATTTTAATTATATATATATATATATATATATATATATATAAATATATATATTAGTTAGAGAAGGGAGGAGAAACAATAATGGATTCGTTTTAAAAATCTTGCAAATTTAAAACATAACTTTTTAAAACGATATCTTAAGATGATTGATTTTATGTCATGAAGTTGTATTTACACTCTTGAATTCATATTGATTAAAAACTCTCGAGTTTATCCGAATTATATATGTATATATAGAGAGAGAGAAGGAGAGAGAGACAGAATGGGAGAAGAAAGAAAACATTTTAAAACCTTTCTAGATTTACAATATATATTTTTTTTTTAAAAAAAACAAGTACATTTATAGTATAGAAGTTCATTTGTATTCTATAATTTATTATGATTAACACAAACTATCAAATTTAATTGAAATACGAATATATATATATATATATATATATATATATATATATATATATATATATAGTGTATCTCAACATATAGAACGTTCCTACGTATAAAACGCTGTTGAATTTAAAAAGATTTTTTCAATTTTTTCATATACTGGTGGTACAAGCTGTATGATAATAATAAAATAATTTTAATAGGTAGATTTCTAAATGGCAAATTTGAAATGTATATAATATAATATAAGGTAATAAAATGTTTACTTCTCTATTTACTTGGCACTTAATAGAGATACCCCCTTCCCCTTATCCTAATGTTTAACCTCATAATTTTTATCCCTTCTATATAAGACACACCCGAAAATTACAATCAATTTTTTGCTGTTAAAAGTACATCGAGATATACGGTATATATATATATATATATATATATATATATATATATATATGTATATATATATCTGTATTTATAGAGAAAACGAAACATAGATATATATATATAGAGAGAGAGAGAGAGAAAAAGAGAGAGAGAAATAAACAATAACAGAAACATTTAAGAAATCTAAATTTTATATATATATATATATATTATAAAGAACAGATAAGTAAATTTACATAATGGAACTTTATACATTTTTTAGTATTTATTTTGTAAAACTACAAACTTTAATCAATATATATATATATATATATATATATATATATATATATATATATATAAGGATAAAATAAATATCTTGTAAAGAAAACTTGCACGTTCATTAAAGAAGGAAATTTATTTGATTTGTGAACTGGTAAAAAATTGTCATGGCAATTAATAATCATAAAAGTTTTTCTTACACCTGCAGCTCAATTTACTTTATGTGTATTTCGTGAAACTTTGTAATGTTCGAGTAAACTTTTTATGGCTCGACTATATTAACTTTGTCATTTAATATGCCACTTAGAATGTTAATAACACATCATTTGAAATTTTATGCAAGTATGTATACATAATACCTCGGTGAATATGAAATGATTTCTGGTCGTAATGGAACTAACTGTAATTCAGTTGAAATATACTTACTAATTAAACAAACAGCAAGGAAACATAAAAAAACCGTTTTGTGTAAATCGACTTGTAAGATATTAGATACCATTCAGTAAATAAAAATAATAACAAATCTTGTGAGTAGAACTATTTAAATAATATTCATTCTTATCATTTTTGTGGACCCTATTTTAAAATAAATCAAACGATAAAAATACTACACAGGTATGAAAAAATACGGTCTTAAATGTCTGTCTCTTCTCATTTGTAAAATCATATTAAATAAAACTGCCTTCAAATCGTAATTCAAATTTCCAAGTTTAATACAATAAAGATTTCGTTATATATCTGTAAAAAACCCTCAAATTTCACATCTTTATTTTTGATGCAATCGCTAACGACTTGTTTTCTTTGTATAAAACTGTTATAAAGATATCTACTTATATATATATATATATATATATATATATATATATAAATACACATATTAAAAGCATATTTTATTCAGTTCGTAAACCAAACAAACCAACAGGGAATCAGAAATGAAGAGCCTTTTTCTTTCTATTATATAACATTGGCAACAAAAATAAAACAACGAAACCAACACAAGAGAGAATTCAAATATTTCATTTGAAAATTTCATATAAAGGAAGGATTATACAATTGAGATTACATAACGAGATATTCAAATTTATATCCTTGAAACAAATACATATACCTGAATATATGTATATATATATATATATATATATATATATATATATATATATATATATATATATATATATATATATGAAACAGATACTCTTTTGTATTATTTAATTCTTTTATGTATATTTCTTGAACATTAACTTCATATAAAATGTATTTATGGACAGCATTATTTTCAATATATATATATATATATATATATATATATATATATATATATATATAATGCGATAAAATAATACTTGAATAAAAGAAGAGTCAATATCTCTATAGCTAATACGTTTTTTCTTGAAATCTTCTTACTTTGTTCTGGTTCTTAGTAATTAAGATTATATCATTAAGTAGATAAGAAAAATTTAATTTCCTTTCGAATTTTATCACTTTTTACTAAGAAAACATTAATTTGAAATAATCCAAGAGGAAATTGTTTTATAGAGTCGTTTTCAGATAAAAAAACTTTAAAAGAACAGAATTGAAAAAATAAAATAGTATAAAATGATTATTTTAAATTTGTTAGTACTGTTTGAAAATTGGTTACATTAAAAATGTCATTATCACAAAAAATTACACCCGATATTGATAGAACAGTTTCTGTCAAAAGATGCCAAGTTCCTAGTAAAAAATATTTTTTTTTGTAATTTCACTAATTTTAAATTTTGTTGTAACTGATGACATATAATTAATGTATTAATTAATGTAATATAATTTGATGACCTAAAATGAATGTATTATTTTAATTCTTATGAAATGAAAAAATAAATGTAAAATTTAAATAAGTTATTTTAGAATATAAATAAAAGAACTTTTTTCGTTCGTTAAATTTTTTTCAGTGATTTTTTTTATCTGCAGCTCGCAGATTCGCTTAAACTGAATTTGGTGGCCCGTGTTCATATGTGAGTTTGACACCACTGCTCTTAATGAATCTGGACCTGCGATATATTTCTACTCTTATGATATCTTACCTGCAAAACCTGCACGTAGTTCTTATCCATATTTAATATCATTAGACTTTGTTAATCTTAATCTTTATTTAGCTTAATCAATACAGTAGAATAGCAAGAACATTAAAATAACGAAACCTATACTTAAGTAGAAATATTTTAATATCATTTGTTGGTGATTGATAACTAGTTTATTTATTTAAACAGCAGTCAAATTAATCACATGTAACTCATTATAAAATTGACTAGAAAAATACAACTAAGTAAACCGAGTAATTTTCATATATATATATATATATATATATATATATACACACATTATATATATATATATATATATATATATATATACACATTATATATATATATATATATAAATGATTAAAAATATATATATTTCTTAATATTAAAACTCTTCGAAACAGAAATACTGACTAAATGAAGTCTCGAGTGCAAATCAAATATTTTCACGTAATTTATAAATCCAATCCGAATTTTTCGGTTCGTCGATAAAAGGAAATCGACTTGTTTTCGTCTACACCGCCCCGCGCTCCCAATGTTCCCTTTTTTTAATATAAATACAAGTTTTAATTGTGCGTTCGATTCGTATCGCGGTATAGCAATAATATTCGTCATTAAGCGTCGACTGTAAACCGTTTTTCCTTTTTCGCTTTTATGAAATTCGACGTCGAATCTCTCTCCAACGCACCCGTCACAATATCCGTGCCACTCATTAAAATACAAGAGACCGTCGACCACTTGTTGACTACCGCCGTGAGCGATAACAATACACAATAAGGCGACGTTTCTGAATTCAATGATGCACACTCGTTTCTCTATATAGTATATTTTCATGAACTTTCAATTCGTTGACGTTTGTAAGAACGCCGTTGCCGGCGGGAATGGATTATTCTGAGAGGAAAATTATTCTTTATGATCCCCAAAATGATACCTATACGAGCGAAATTGTTTTTATGAATGGCGACGTATTTTACTCGAAATGTTTTCCTTTATGTTGAGAAATGAGTTTTATCAATACCGCCAGGCAAGGATTTTTATTCGCTTTTTCTTTTATGTACATACAAAGAATACACACACATATATTTATTTCTATCTATCTTCATTTATACACATATACATACATAAATATAAATATATATATATATATATATATATATATATATATATATATATATATATAGATGTATACAAATGTAGATATATATGTTTGTGTGTATGTTAAAACGAATAATATTTAAAAGTGCTGAGTTCATAATAAACACTTTGTCGAGAATCTTGATAAACGTTTTTTATTGTCTGTCACAATAAATCTCAGATAATAAGTGAAGAGAATCATTTATGAAATATTAAATATTACGATCAGTGAGTCGATCAAATGTAACCTTTCAGGATTATAAAAATTAAATGTAAATTAATAAATACTTTGAAAGCCTAATAAATCTCAACATGAACGATTTATTGGAAAAGTTGTCAAAGATAGAATCTATAATAAGAAATAAATTAATTAGCATTTTATAAAATATAAATTTATAATTTAATTGACAAGCAGCTATTAATTTTAAAAAAGAAAAAAACAGTGACAAATTGGTTGTACGATTTTTCGATAATAAAATGTTTAAGACGTTTTTATAAATGTCGTCAGAATATTGAAAATAACTTAATTTTAAATGATATTTTTATTATGTATATATATATATATAAAGTCTAAATATAAACACTAAAATTTCATATTATATTTTTTACGAATTACTATTTAATCCTAGAGCAATATTCTTAATATATTTTCAATATACTGAATCTTTTTTATAAATATTTTTTGGATTCATTTAAACTTGGTAATTTTTTTAAAAATATAAATCTCTTAACTGTATTTGCCAGATAGTAATCGATAAAATAAGAATTAAAATTAGAAGTTATACAGAAACAATCGTATAATTCAGACTTAGGTATTCTTTGACTGTATCAAGCTTTGAGTTTATGATGCACAGGAATTAACAATTACTAAACGTTTTGTAATTAATAATTATTGTAAAAAAAAATGTAGATATATATTTTAAAAATCTTAATGGATGCATAAGTTATTTTTGATAAGTATTGAATTTATTTTTCGATTTTTTGAAGAGATAAAAGAAGACATTTTTCTGTTTTTTTCCCCAGATAGACTACGTTTTTATTTATAAATAAAATAATCGATAATCATTTTATTCTTTTAGTCTTCGTCCTTTTGATCAGTTAAGTGTCTGTTCTTTACTACTAGTTTTGGTACGTGTGTCATCCTCAAGTAAATGTTTAAGACTGATTTTATTTTCAATTTATGTTCAATTAATATATTTTTTGTAGTTAGGTTTACAGTTTAAGGGTTATCATTTAAGATTGTTCTTTGATATGTTATTTTTATTATTAGCAAAAAAAACACCAACAGTGTCACAATATTTTGACTCTATAATTATAAAGTACAACTAATCTAATATATATATATATATATATATATATATATATATATATATATATATATATATATATATTAATAGAATTTCAATCAAATTGAAAATTTGTCTCTAGTAGTTGAGAATATAAATTCTTAAGTAATCTAAAAGACGAGGAGCACAAGTACAATGTATCAAAGGTATTACAAATATAAAAACATTTTACAGTTTTAATCATTTAATGTTTTATCTAATTTAAAAGTAATAACTGGTTAAATAAAAAATGAATATAATTAATTATTATTTTTTTAACAAAAATATATTTATTATTTAAAGAAACTGTAAGTACTTATTTATTCAAATTAATTAACACTCCAGACATTACAAAATTCTCTTATCCAAACACGTAGAAGGTTCAACATAAACTCAATACATTTCCGATAATTTTGACATCATAAAAGGACAATTTATTGTTTTTCCATGATTTTAAACACTAAAATAATGTTAATTTTAATAAATAGAAATCTAATGCAGTTCCGGTACAGTGGTAAATTTCACTTCCATAAATGAATTATTTTTTTAGCTCAAACCCACAGTTTTTTTCTTAAGTAACTATTTAATAGCTAGATTTTCTGTAGCCTTGTGCTCTGATAATAATGGAAGTGTCATCAAAAAGCACATAAGTAACAATTAAAGTTAAACTATAATTATTTATAAAAAAAAGTTGATGGATATGATGGATGCTTGAAAAGATAATGTAAATTTCCTGTTTATATATAAAATATTATAATATTGGTACATACTGTACTACTATAGATTAGTATTACAAAAGTTTAGGAAAAATGACAATGAAACCCAATATTATCTTGGGAGCTGCACAGAGTAGCTTTTCGATCCTCAATGTGCCAACCCTTTATATATATATATAAGTACAAGTGTTACGTTAGTATTTCCTTAACTACATTTTCCAACACTAATGAATACAGTTTTTTCAAAAAAAAAAGTAATCACAAGTTAGAAAAAGAAACCTTTCGTGTCTGATTTTAATCCGCTGTTACTTTTGACAACATTCATATAACAATTACTCAGAACACATCGAGAACAATGTTATCTAACAAGAGTTTTTCTTTCATTCCAGATAATCTATTTCCAGTCGTTCGACGAGAAACAGAAGAGACGGATAACAACACCGAGAAACTATTGCATCGGTGAAAGAAAACGTGGTAAGCGTTTTTTTTGTCATTATCGGCATGTCTATTATTTAATAACAAAAAAAAAAAAAAAAAAAAAAAAACAGCACGAAAAATAAACTAGTGTGTAAAACAAACTAGTAAACATGACGACTTTCTATTGACCGCAAACTTTTAAGAAACGTATTGGCTTGAATACAAAACCGTGGAGAAAGCTTCTTTCTCACACACATTCAAAGAAACTTGCGGTATGAATCGGCCAGTTCTTTTATCTATTTCGCTTGCTGCTTGCACACGAAACAAACAACGACCCTGAGACTTTGTTAGCGTTTGTTTTATTTACCTCTTAATCGATTAGACGCCCGTAAAAAGCTAGCTGAAAGTTGCCTGTCCACGCTTCTTTATATCCAATGTCGTCGCATTACATGTAACTTGATTAATCTTTATTGCACTAATGTACAAATGTCGTAAGAAAACAATTTCGAGAATGGCTTACGAAATATGGCAATTCGGTTAGTATCGATATAAAAGATGGCTCGATAAATAAAGCAATAAATAAACAATGTGCATGGAGTTACAGGAAACATAAATTGCTTACGATTAATTATTCAAAGTGAATGGTGATCTTTACTTTTTTCCAATACTTATAATCTTATAAGTAGAATAATTTTATTAAGTAATTCATTATATACACACATATATATATATATATATATATATATATATATATATGTTAATAATATTTATTTTCCAAAAAAACATTCGGAGTGCATAGAAAAGCTCTTTTTTTATTTTCGTAGCATAGAGAAAGAAAGAAATGTACTTAAATATAAAATTACAGACTTGAACAATTCTCTTAATTGTCTATTATGGATAATCACATCTTTTTTGTGTACAATATGAAATTTCTGTTATTTCAGACCCAAGATTTCAGATTATTTAAACCGTTTATTACAATTCTATTTATAATTTATTATTTATTATCATTTTTTATCCAATTGACAGTGTTATGAGTTTAATAATATTTTTTTATTGATAAATTAATAACAAACAGGAATTTCGTTTTGAGAAATATACTTTTTGAAAACTAATTTTTATTTTTATTAATTTACTGTATATACAGATTATTACAAATTAATTAATTTAAATTACTAGAAATTCACATTATTTTATTTTATTATTCTTTTAAAAGCCATAAATTCAATTGCACCAGAGTGATAGTTCTCACATTCTATGTTTTATATGAAAAATATTTTTTTTCTTTCTAAATAAAAATAGCTTTTTAATAAAAATAGTAACTAAACAAGGATAGCTTGTTTTGACACGCTGGGATACTCTTCTGTTAAATTTGTCAAGAAATTATTTAATGGAAGTTTCTAGTATTTCTATTTTAAATCAAACACTAATTAAGTTAATTAGATTTTTATAATCACTTATGCTAAAACCTGATGGCTTAGCCTCTACTGTAAATGGATTCTGAACCCAGGAATAATCCTTACTGAAATTTGGAAAATATTCCTAAAGTGTTGATTGTAAGTCATGCAAGTGTACCAAAACTACATTAGAAACTGCTTCATCTTATTTAGAATTTATTTCAGTCAAAAATTCATGCAAGGCGGAAAAACAATCAAAATTATTTTGTTTAACTGTAGAAATCCAGAATTGTAACTTTCTATCAAAAGATACAATTTTATCTCTTATATTAAAAATTGTAATATTCTTTCCTTGTAATGATAAATTAATTTTATTGCACTTTATAAAAATATCTACCAGATACGCAAGACTCATTTTTCATGAAAATTTTAATAAAAATTCAATAATATTTTGTCTTAAATTATGTAACATCAAGAAGACAAATTACTCACTAAGAGAAATGAGGAGCGCCTTATTTTCAAACATGTTTGAAACTGTCGCAGCATTTAAAACCATTTCAGGCTCATAATCATTTTGACATTTTTTCACAGAACACATATTGATTTCCCGCGGAACATAATTTGAGAAACCCTGAGATAGATATAACTGTTTTCTTTTTTAGTATCTTATAATTTATTAATATATCATAACAAAATATCAAACGAATATTTTTTCATGTTAAATAAATTGTACTAAAAATACCCATTCATTCATTCATCCATTCACTCTCTACTTCAACCATACAACTCAAACAGATTCCATTAACGAATCCCAATCGTGTCGTTATTAATAAAAGAAGAAAAAAATATGTTAATACATTCTCTTATCTTAAACTCGAATCTCGAATGATAACTGAAACACCTTTACAAATTGATAGTACGATAACATCGGATCACAAGCAGCGTACAAATAACGTATTCGTCGGCTGAATTCCATTGACACGATGTAAACAGCCACTCCATCCACACACATACACACATATACAGGACACGTTTGTGTATACCTGTGTAAAATAAACTGGGAAACGTAAATGGCATACAGTCATTTATCAAATAACACTGTAGTGTATCGACTGATACGCAATCTGCATGCCGATATAAATACAAATCAGGCTCTACTCTCACTGTACGTGCACGTGCGTTCGATTTAATTAATCTTTCTCGTTTTTTTTTCTCTTTTTTTTGGATATGACCAGGGGACCACTTCATCACTAGATAAATGTTCCGTAAACAAGCGTTACATAACCTGATATGTCTCTCTGTCTATATATATATATATATATATATATATATATATATATATATATTTAAATATATATATATATATATATATATATATATATATATATAATTCCTGTACGTGTAATATAGGAAGAATACTTTAGTTAATTTATATATATATATATATATATATATATATATATATATATATATATGTATATATATATGTACATATGTATATATATGATAGAAGGATTCGAGTTTAGAGCCCCAAACCCGTTTACGGCGTTCGTTGCAAATGGTTTTCGTGATAAAAATACAAATAGGATTTTTTTTGTATGACATACTGAAAACGGAAAATGTGGACGAATAAGCAATCTATCAAAGGCGTGGCGAAAACCGGTACATAACGTTAGGGCGGCCCGCGTATGGGGAAAATAGCGCGTTTTATTTGATATGTAACGGTGAAATATACGCGAGATTTGAAGTGGGGATAGTGCGAAAGAGGATGAAGACGAGTGTACGGATTCGTGAAGGAATGGAATAAATATAAATGAGTGAATGGATACTTTTTTTTCAATGTATTAGGTACGATTTTGTTTTGTGTGTCTTGTATGGACTTACAAGTATGTCGATTCAATTAGAATGATGAATTGAAATGGGAAATGTTTATTTGTTCAATTAATAGATAGTCGTTGATTTATAAGAGTTTATTTTATAAGAAAGCAGTCATTTATAAAAGAGCAATGTTTATGAATGACTGTCGATTTTCAAATTATTATTATTTAGAAAATTTCAAAGTAGAAAGTAATATTTTATAAACTTGATTAATTTATTTTTAATAGAAACTACTTGCATTCTTTTATTCATCAATCATTTTCATCAAAAAAATATGCTTTTCAAATAAAAAGATATTATTTCACATTAAACGTATATTTCTTATTATGATTCTATATTCATATGTACTTTTTTGTTAAAGATTGTTTCAATATGAGTTCTAGAGACCATATATGAGTTCATTTTAACGAGGCTATAAGAAGGAGACCTAACTCGCCCGGTTTCCCTATTGTAGTCTATTTTATGAACCTCTGAAATCGCATGGCGGTACTAGTAGTAGAATTAGGGGACTTCTGCGCACAATTCTATTTCAAGAAATACAATTGGTTATTTCAAGAATACCTCGGTCTCGTATTTTTCTATGCGCAGTGCGTTCCTCGCAAAAATCACCAACTGAAACTCGAATAACCATTTTTCGCTGCCCCCACCACCAGACTTAGGTCTCCTTCTTGTTTCATTTCATCCCCCGGTCTCACATTATCTTATTCTATGATAGGCTTTGAATCTATTATTTCAGAATTAGTTCAAAATTTACCTAAAAATTCGAAACAATTCGTAAAAAAATAAACTCAGATGTAACATTTATGATCTGTACAAAAATCATATATTTTGGACCAATTCTTCAGTCAAAAATAAATCTTTTGTAAAATCTTTAAATTAAAATTCATGTATTAAAAAAATATTATAGTAAATTATTAATTTGACGAATACATTTCTTTTTTCTTTTTCTATTATTAATATTCTTTAATATTCCAAATAATTCGTTAAATCTAGAATATATTTGTTATATTTTATATTATAGGATATACATTACAATCATTCTAATAATAATATCTAATATTTATACTTCATATAAAAATATAATCTTTGTTTCAACCCGTTTTTCTGCTAAAGAGAAATAAAGACAAAATATAATTCCATTTCTTTTTATCGCGGTGTGAATTTTATGTACAAAATGCTCTGTTAACTCGATCAAAAACTAGTACAATTATGAACAGTGTACGTGCATATGTCTTAACTGTCCATTAGTTCTAGTTATGTAACCGGCGTTTATGAACAACTGCTGTATTGAAATTCCTGTTGTTACTTGTCGTGTTACTGAAAGAAATTAGGTAATATATAATACAATCCTTTAAAATATATAGATACGTTATTTTATCTGTACATTTGTACTGTGTACTTCGTTTTGTTCGGTTGTAGTAGATTATTTTTAACTGTGTAGTGAATATTTATCCATGTAGACTTTAATGTGTTCCGGATGGCAGTGTTACTCAAGTATAATGAAATACTGGTATGTACTTCATTTTAATTTTATATATATATATATATATATATATATATATATATATATATATATATGTATATATGTATATATTTGTTAATTTATTTATTTGTATATATTTTCAAATTTTAAACTGATTAACATATTTCTTTGCATATCTTTTTCCAACATTGAAGAATTATTAATATCTTGAATATAAAAAAGATAAATCTTTAAACTAGCTTAAAAAAATTGTCATCAAGTAAAATTATTTTTTATTATAGCTCATCTTTATTTTTGTATATCTAAATAATTTTAAAATAAATTGGAATCGTCGAGGATGGGAATGGAATATGGAATCAAACATCCTATTTCATATCTTTTTGTAATTTTTATATTATTTAACTGTAAAGTAAAATGTGCTTGCAGTAGAATCGTTTCTAAACTTAGTTTTAGAACTATTGCTAAATTAATAAATAAATATATAGAACTGTGCTGAAAAGAGAAATCTTTACGAATTTTCTGTTCAAATAATTATTTGTTTGAAAATGGTCGTCTTGTATATATATATATATAATTAGTTGAGTTTGCAATTGTTGTTTTGATGTTTAAATTTATTATAACAATTAATTATTTTCTGTGATGATTTCTAACACGACATCAAACCAAATGTTTGCAGTTGGTGAAACGATTGAATATATATATATATATATATTGTATTTGATTTTTTGTTATGTAACAATTTGTCTATATATAATAATAACTTCAACAAATCAGATAGAAGTCAATGATTGAAATGAATCTTCTGCCATTACTATTCTTCCAGAAAAACTAATATGTGCTGCGCTAATAGTAGGTCGGGGGCTCTGAGCGCGAGTTTTAAAAATTCTTGTAAATTTTCTGTGTCTCTTATGCTGATTATTGGCTTGGTTCTAGTCATAAACTGCCACAAGTTAGATCACACTTAAAAACTTAGTATTATTAAATATAAGAATTTTTTAGAATTTCAGTTAAGTTTTGTATATAAATTTAATTATATATATATATATATATATATATATATATATATATCTGAAATAGGAATTAGAAATTACAAAAATAGTTTTAAAATGGTCTAATATGCAATGTGTCTCATCTGTTAAATAGTGATCTCTGTGGTATCAACAATTGAAAATAGAACGATAAATAATTTATGTTACAGTAGAATCTTTTCCATTCAAATATTTAATAATTACACTCAATACATTAATAATTATTTAAAGAAGACACTTTACATACTATAAAACAGAGATCCTCTCTCTTCCGATCGCCTAAAATGCAATGAAACTCTTAGACTTTTTCCTTTGATAAAAACATCAGTTGAAAATTGAACTGATGTAATATCAATACATCAAAAAAAATTTTTATGAAATTTGAGAACATTATTTACCTTTATCAGAAGAATGTTTTGTCTACGTAATACATTCAATGTAATTGTATACATTTCTTTATCTTTAAAAGCATTATTGATAAAAAAATGGGGTTCATATGAAAATTTTCATAGTTGAAGCGTATAACAAAAGCAATAGGGTAAACTTATATAGAAAACCTTTCGTTATTGAAGTGTATAATTTATTTTCTAAAGCTCATATAAGCATAAATTTCGTTACGATACATTTTTTTTATTTATAGATATATACATTTAGTATTTATCGATTTACATGTATATATATATATATATATATATATATATGTATATGTATAATATTTAAATGAGCCAACTATATAATTTTCATTAAAATGTAGACAAATAGAACAGTAAACTTCCTTTAGAAAAACGTGTACTGATACTTGATTGAGTTTGGAAATGAATTTTCCATAACGTCCTCACTTCAATTTTATCTCAACAAACAGGAACACATTAAAAAAACATTCTATGTTGTTACACATATAGCATATAAATTGACAAATTTCGTTAAAGGTATCTATGTATATCTTTATATACATACAAAAAACACAACGACAACTTATATAGAGAAGAAAATTTACACGGAAGTTTGTTTTAAAGCTTATTAATGTTTAAGAAAATATATGTATCAGATAGACGTGTAAGAGAAATTGAATTTTTCAACTTAGTGAATATGTTTGAAATTTCAAACTTGAATCTATAGTTCACGTGGAGGGAAAGAATTATGTACACGCACTGTCTTTTTTTTGAACGGTTCAGAAATTGATTTATGAACTTTGACATTTTTTTTATATACGTTGTCAAAATTCGCTTCAGTGGACTTTATGCTGAATTGTTATATATATATATATATATATATATATATAATATTTAACTTGTCTTTGACATTTGTAACAATCTATCTTTATTTAATCTAATAATTTACACCTTCAAAATAGATAAGATCAAGGAATGAATATGAATCTCCAGTCTGTTATCATTACAAAATAATTATAATAAAAGTAATCTGTCGTTATCAATAGTAAGGGGAAATAGAAAAAATGGAGAGTATTAGGAACAGGGACGACTGTATACAATAAATATACATGCATTCGGTTTCATTTAAATTGCTTTTTGTCCCTTTTTTGATTACATAAAGAAAGATAAATGGATCAAATATATATATATATATATATAGGATCTATATATATTATATATATATATATATAATATATGTATATATATATATATATATAGGATCTATTTTTTATTTTCCCTAGAGTTACTTTAAGATCACTCATTTATTGTGTACAAATTTTTTGTAATTATTTTTTAATTCTGAAAAATAATTACAAAAAATTCGTTCATAATAAATCAGAAATTGTTAAGATAAATATAAAGAAAATTGGTGAAAAACGGAAAATTTATACATAATAAATCAGAAATTGCTAAGATAAAGACAGAGAAAATTTATGTTAAACGGCACATCTTTTTGTTTGACGAGTAATTTTTTTTTTAAAGATAGTAAAAGAATATGAAATCTTGTTTATAAAAAGTCAAATATCTAAATTAATCTAGTGAATGAAAAATATGATACAAACAATATAGTGGAAGTCAACGAATACTTATCAATTTTCTGCCCTTATTATTCTTATAAAAAAATTAGAATGTTATGTTTTAATTAATAGTGAGGTTAAAGTTAAATAGAACGAAATGTAGAACATAAAAGACAATAAGGATGAGTAAACATAATTAATATAACCGAATTCGGTTTCTTTTCAATTGAGAGAAAACCGTTTTGTCTTTTTTCTTATTATATAACAGACAACTAATTCAACTTTATATATATATATAGTTTGATTTATTTTTTAATTTTTCTTAAGTTACTTAAAATGTACTATAAATGATTTCCACATGTATGTTTAAAACAACTTTAAATTTAACAAAGATAAAATTGATTGAGATAGAGAACATTGATCAAAAGTCAGATACTTTTTTAACAATCAGACTTCTCTTTAAAAGAATGAAAAAATCGAATGAATTTAGAATATAAAATCTTTTTTATATAAAAGTTAACATCTATGTTAATATAGTTAGTTCATAAGTAACTCTTATTTTAATTTTCATTTTCAATAAAATTTAAAAATGTGTATGTACTCGCACTGCATACTAAATAAAACTTTCTCTCTCTCTCTCTCTCTCTCTATATATATATATATATATATATATATATATATATATATATATATGAAATAATTGTCATTAACTAAACCAGTCATAAATAAAATGGGAAAAAGTCAATTGAAACAATGGGAATGTAATGATATATTGAATATTAATAAAGCTGTAATCTGTGAAATGGAAACGAACGATTTATTTAAATGAGTCGGTTGTATGTCAAACCCATAACAATATATAAAAAATTATATGATACATGTAGTGTAAAATAATATATAGGGAATAAAAAAAATACAAATATACATACAAACACTGAAAATGATGTATGTCAAACATATACAGATATGACAAGGATATTTTGGTAATAAAATACTATGTGTATATATATATATATATATATATATATATATATATATATATATAATATAAAGCTTAAATTTTCGAAAATTACAAATAATTAATTGGTTATTTCTATTATAATATTTATATAGTAATACTGAAATCATATTTTAACCATACGTACATGTTTAATAGTTTGTTAAACATTACAATTCCTGTCATTTATTCTGTCATTTAATTTGTGATTTTTCTTTCTAAATTAGTAATGAAAAAATAGACAAGTACAATTCATGTATGTATATACATTTGTATATATATAACAAAACTGAATAAAATATTAATAGGATGTGTTTATTAAAAAATTCAGACACAAGTAATTAAATAATATTTTAAAAAGTTTATTACATTTTGTACAAATTGTTCAGTAATTTAATAAATGTTCTCGATTTGTAATTGAAATAATATAAATATAAAAAAAAAGTTTGAAATATTGAAAATTAGTTCAATATTTATATTAAATTTATTAACTTTTCTGTTGTACTTTAGTTGTTTTTAATAACTGTTTTCTTTTTCTATAGTTGTATATTTTCTTATTTGTTTTAATACTTGAATGAATACCTACTCTGTTAGATATATAATTTGTTTAAATTTTTTCTCAGTAAAATCTTATTTTTTATTTACAGTTTTTACAGTACGATAACTTTAACAAATTGTCTTATAATTCTGGTATTAAAACATCGTTACTTGGTATTCTGTTTCTTATCTGACTTTATTTAAAGATATAATTATTTATATTTATATCTAAAATCTTGTTAAGAATACTTTTCTGGCAGTCTGAGTCCTTATACACCACAAAATCCTTTATCTGCCATGTAGCATTGGCAAGAACACTCATGTGGTTTACAAGGACCATAACTTTATTTGGCTGTGTTTTTACCAACTAAATTATTTGATCAATTTTTTAATTAATTGATTTATTAGTAAATTATTCAATTCACACTTCAACAAAAGAAATCTACTATTTTCTCGCTGAAGATAATTTACAATCCAAGATTTTATTCCTATTCATTAATTTCCCAAATTATATCATTAAACTTACTCATTATTTATTTTTTTCTATTTAAACAAGTATTAAATAATTTTTTTTTTATAAAATGTTCTTATTCCTGTTGTATTGTCACTGATATGATGCATTGTATGTTCATCTTTGTGTTCTGGTAGGTTCATCTAAGTAAGAGTATACTTGACGATACCACACGTGCCGAAACTAGTAAAAGAAAACTGATTTTCAAATGATCGAAAAGAACAAAGGATATTAAAACTTTGATTAAAATGTAGTTTGGAATTTAAATATGATTCAATTTTATTAGTATGTAGAAGAAGAAACATAATTATTTTATGTCTTATTAATTAGCAACCAGTTTGTTTCTTATTTTTTGTCATTTTGTTCTTAAATAAATATAATATGCACTACAACGTTTCATAGCTTTAAAATATTTTTATTTGAAATATAAAACATTGTCCTTGTGATAACTATGCGTACTTACATCAGAGTCTAGCTGTTTTCCTCTTCTCGTTAGATGATAGTTATTTAAAGCCATTTTTTCATAAATTTATATCGTGCTAGGCTTCGACACTTTTTGATTAGAGAGATCAAGTTTTGGAAATTTTAAAAACTACATATTTAATAATTAAAGTATGTAAATTTCTTTTCGGCTACCGATGGCTTAATGCGGATTAAATATGAGTTTGAAAACTTTATCAAATAAAAAAGTATTTAACTTGAGCAACTTTATATATATATATATATGTATATATATATATATATGTATGTATATACTCAATTTTAGTTTAATAAAGAAAATACTGATGTTGAATATAAGTAGATTTTGATGGATGGTGTTTTTTTTTGTTACTTGTTAATCAGAATCAAATGTTTTTATCGTAAAGTGCATCAGTTCAACAATTTTTTTCATAAACTTAGTATAGGAAATATAACAATAGCAAAATATTAAACGTGTGTTTTCCAAAACTGATTTGAAGTAATTATAATATTATCAAATGATTATTTAAGTAGTTGTTAAAACAGTCAAGAGAAATTGTAGATTTATATCTTTTTTCATTGTGTATAAAGAATTGGTGTCGTTTTATATACAAATAATGTAAGATGGATTACAGTAACTATATTTTTATTACATATACAGAACAAGTAAAAAAATATAAAATAAAGTATACTTGTATATTTTTATTTTATGATAAAAACATGATCAAAGTATTTGAAAATTAGTCTTTGTGTAACATAAATCATCTTTGTCAATAAAATTAACTTTTCACCCTGTTGTAAGATTTTTTCTTGTCAGGAATTTTTAATTTTTATTTACAGTTTTTTACAGTATAAATTGAAGAACAACTTTGATAGAAGCTTGTGTATTAGGTACGTGTCAAAAAATTATACAGTTTTTAGAAAATTCAAATCAGAAAAGTTAATTTGTTTAGAATAACAGGAAATTATATTCTGTAAATATTTTATGTGGAAAAAAAACTTGAAAAAGCTAATAAGAAATCACTGTTCCATTTGTAATGTTTTATTCATGTGTACTGATTTTTAATATTATTTTTCTTGTGCTTGATCTCACTATTTTTTGTTTCAGTTTCTTCATTACAAGTTTTGTCTTACAACATCTTCAGATATGTACTATGAGTATCTATTTGAAGATATCGAAAGACAAAAGCAGTAATATAGAAGGAAAAGAAAGTATAATGACCTCAAAGACAATAAAAATAACCCTCTTCTTATTAATTTTTGTCAATGTCCTCAATTTGAGTTCATAGATTATTTTTTAGTTATCAACTTACTTTTGTGATATCAGTTACTGTAAAATAACTCAATGCATTCCATTCCTGGAATCAAATTGTAAAAAAAATGTTTCCCTTTTAAATTCTATCATTTCATCACATATCCTATTCTTCTTAAATTTGTAATTATCATCATTTGGTCCTCTGGGTTTGTATGCATCTTGTGTCGAAATATTGATTTTTTTCAAATATTATTCTCTTTTATTTTGTTTCCATATTAGTTTTCTAACCAGTTTCTGCTTTTCTTGTAAACATTATTTTCTTGTGTTAAAAATCTGTCTGTATCGAATTTATTTTAATTTTTTTTATAAAATGTTTGTAAGAATATTTTGTTCAAGAACAATTAATTTCTAATAAAATACGTTATGGTCACAATAAAATTCTGACACTGACTAAATTTACATTCATTTTTTTATTCCACAGTTCACAATTTTTTTCGACTCAGAAATGTTCAATCATTATTAATCATTTTTGGTTATTTCTTATACGAAGATATTATCTTTTCTTTCTGATGAAGATGTAATCGTCTTCACTATACCAATATATAGAAAAATCTGAAAAGTAGAAAAAAAATGATTTTTTTTCTATACATTAGTGTTCAAAATAAATTGTAATAGGACAGGAAATTTTGATTAAATAAAAAAGAAATGATTAATGATGATTTATTGAGTGCTTTGACTAGTAAAAATCTTTTCCTACTTTGAGATGAAAATAATACATTTATGATGGATCATCCTGATTTAAAAAAAATTGTAAAAAATATTGATATTTTTTATATTTTTAAATAGTTGAAAAATCACTTAGGTTATAATTTTTTATAATTTTAATAATTTAAAAACAAATATGTGTGTTTAATAAAAAATCAAATCATTTTTGCCGCATAATCTTTACGAATTGACTGATCTACTACATAACAATATTTAATGAATACAATTCTGGTTTAGAATCATTGATTTAGAAAGTATTTACAAAAAAATGTGATATCTCTATTAGTAAAAATTAAAACAGTTATGTATCGGTTTATTCGTTCTCTGATTCCCTGATAGAGAAATAAAAATATTATATGGAATGTATCCATGGTAACCGATAAATAATCATATTATTTATATATATATATATATATAATTTTAAATATCTCTCTATAATTAAAAATCAGTCCCGTGCGCACTTTTTGGAAATTTTATTGATGTTCTGATTGGTTGATAGAGATCGTGTGGTCTCTCTTCTGATTCGTTGACATTAGTCACATATATGTCACTCTCTCACGGTGTACAACGAAAGAGGGAATACGATTTCCGTGTAAGATCGATAAGAAATTTAGTCAAAAAATTGTATTTACTGAAGTTTTAGAGTAAAAAAAAATGTTATTCATTTTAACATTGTGTTGTCAATTTTTATAAACTTTTTTAATAAAAATTTTACGACGTACATTTTAAGCAGATTTTTTTGAGTACAGTTTGTTCAATTCTGTTATTTTCAAGGGGAGAGCGAACCGTGGATGGCCCCTCCCACGGTGTAGATGAGAACAGTGGGCAGAGGGCAGAGCCTCCTGGTTGTTAATAAAAACAATTTTCTGATAAATATTTTGCATGATAACGATTCGAAAGTTTTTATTTAATCAAATAATAAAAGCTTTTAAATAAATTATAACCATTCTATGAAAATATTAATATCCTTTAATTATAAACCGAATCCTAAACGAACAAATAATTAAACTAATTTCACGAACATAAACAATTTCACCCAATATATCTCATCCACTAAAACTAGATTGAATGCTACACATCGACTATTGTCTTTCATTACACGCACGTTTCACATTAAATTACTCGACTCTTTGACAATGACATTGATCGAGACTAACTTTTAGCCACAAATAAAAATATATCCAGAAAACTATCCCCTTTAGTATTTATTACATCGAATTCAATTTCACTAAATGTATACTGTTTTAACAATGAATAATTTTCATACATAAAGAAATTAATCAGATATTTTCATGTGTACAATTCTCTTCTTTATATGTATATATATATATATATATATATATATATATATATATATATATATATACACGGTACGGTAGATCATTTATATGTGTTGCGTTTTTCAAATTTCACATGGGAAATCTTTTTTTTTTTTTGGAACGTTTTCTTACTGTTTTCCCATGCGATACTAGGCGTGAAGATATGTACGATATGTAGAAAAATACAAAGTGACGCGGGACATTGGGACCGTTTTGTCGTCATACTCGTTGATTATATCAATTTTTATTGCGGAAAAAGAATTGAAGTAAACGTGCACGTGCACTTGTATTCCATTTCCGTTTTCAACGTGTACTCATACTGTTTATATATATATATATATATATATATATATATATATATATATATATATATATATATATATATTTATTACTATTTATTGAAATTGTAACACAGAGCACCATAACAGAAATTGAATTTTATAAACATACTTTTTGAATAAACAAATTTTATAAATACACTTACAAACTAATCTATTGATAATTCGTGTGGTAATTAAACTATATTCTTTTTGATATTATATTCAACTTAGTTAAAAAAAGGTTGATGACAATTTGAACATAACAATATTTTTTTTCGAATTAAAATAACTGATAGTGTTCTTATATTATTTTCTATCGCAATATAGTTTCAGCACTGTGACTAAATTCACTTTTATAAATTAATCTTTCACTCGTCCAACAATTAATTATTGATTGATATTGAAATATTCATTGACTGATTATTTATAGTTTTTATTAGGTTGTTGGAAAATTAATTGCGGTTTATGATCTTCAAATACAAAAAAAAATACTCTTTTGATTTTCGTAGCTGTTTTAAGTGGTTCAGAACTGTTCGATGACTAACCTAAATTTTATTCAAGCTCTCGAAATTTTGTGCATGGTTCTGATTCAAATAACTCTTTGATTTGGTCGTTATGAACTGAAGAGAGACGAACAGTTTCTGCTGCTTTATCACCCGTTTTAAACTCGTACAAAATATTTATCTTATTTACTTCTTTTCCATCTTTAATTCAATAACCCAATTTAAATAAAAAATAATAATCTAAAGTCGATTTTACCAAAATATAGAACGAAAATGCACTTTAAATTGATATTAGCATGAACATGATGAAATTACACATTCATTGAAAAAATTAAGATTAGAATTTAAACAAAAACCGCAATTATTTTCCTACTAACCTAATATTTGTTTCCTATACGCCTTTAAACGATGATGCCATTATCTTCAGAGTGTTAATGAACAGAAAAAGCTTTTTCTGTACCTTAGTATAATTTTCCAGTAATTAGTATGTAGAAGATGATAGAATCGCTGTTGATATTTGCACAGGCAACGATCAAAAATGAATTATTGTTTTTTTGTTAGAAAATAAAGTTTTATGAATTACAAGGTGACTGAAAAATTCATTTGTTAAAAAAATACCTCAGTTCCTTATTTTTTCATAAATATATAATTTTTTCACTTACACAATAATTATTATATATTAATAAATATTTTTTTCACAAACAGAAAATAATTTATAACCAAAAAGATTTAATAAGCAATTACTGATCATTTTTAATTGTTTCAACACCAAAATACAAAAAAAAAACTATTTTTTCTATGTCTTTGCGATCTGAGGATAATGAATGTTGAAAATCGTTTTCGAAATATGCATTAATAACATTAATCAATAATTTCTGATTGGTGGGATGAAAGAAAAATTTATTCTTGAATATAAATTAGTCAGTGTCAAACGTTTATTATAGAAACATCGACAGTATTTGATTATATAAACAATTTTGAACAACTTTTTTTATAAAATCAAATTTTGATACATTTTTTTATTATAATATGTACCTTTCTAACAATAAATTCTCATTATTTTTTAAAAATAAGCGATATTGAATATTTAAATTTTCATTTATTTATTTTTTCAAATTTGATCTTATAGCTAAAAAGTATTCTTTTCTATTAAATTTTTTTAATTCATGTGATTCTATATAAAGTTTTTATTTATTTAATATTAAAATCTAGAAAATCGTAGAACAAGAAAGTGCGTATTCATCTCAAATTACAGAAAAATTAGTTTATAAGAAATAATTATCTTAATTTTCAGATATTATTTTTAATATTTATTTTTACAAAAACTTCACATTTTATGATATAATGATAAGAGTATAATTTTAAATATGGACTAATACTCATGTGTTTGTATGTGTGTTACATATATATATATATATATATATATATATATATATATATATATATATATATATATATATATATCTATATCTATATCTGTGTGTATATACATGTATATATACATTAATGAATAAAAAGCATTAAATTAAATTGCGGTCTAATAAAAATGATGGGGAAATAGTATTTAAAAAAAGTCTCGTTTCAAATTCGATTTATTTTACGTTTAATTTGTATGTGTAATAAAATTAAGGTCGTTTTTAAAATGTTTTAGTATTGGATGTGCGACGGTTTTTGTTAATGAAAAGTGAGTTCAGAGATTGGATTCAAATTTCCAATTCATTGGTCGCCAATCCGTCGTGCTAATCATTGAACTACGGTTGACTCTCAATATCGTTCCTCTCAGTTCATTTCGAAATGAACCGAAACTTTTTTAACGGTCGTTTTTTTACTGCTTGCATTGTGTGTGTTTGGTTTCTGTACAAAAAGAATTTAGATATCTAAGGTTTAAATAAGATTTATAAAAAAGTTGTAATGTTAATTTTAGTTAAAGTATTTTTTCTAATGGCGTTGTGTAGAAAATTGTGATCATTTTTTATTTTGTAAATAATTAATTTTTAAAAAATGTAACATTGTATCCTAATTTTCATTCTTTGATAATTACATTTGTTTATTCTGATCAAAATTTTCAATAATAATAATAATGAATAATTAACTATTGAAATTCTTGATAAGAAAAAAGTTTTGTATGGTTTATGAAGAGTAAAAATTCAGTTCTGATAATGAATATAGCAACATCATCTATTATTTAATTAGATGAATTCTTAGCTTCTTCCCAAATTGGGGAAATTAAATTTTTGAAACCATTTTTTATCAAATTATATATTTTTTAACATTGTTCTTTCAATTCAATAAATGATCTGGAGTTCAAATAAGACTTACTTCAAAACACAGTTTTTTTTTATTAGAATTCAACCACTTTATAGAAATATTAATTGTTCAGACAAAAAGTTGTTTTATATTGAAATAATTATTCAGTAAGTTCTTAATGGTCGTTCTCATACCAAAAGCAAACCACATTGTCTGATGATCAGTGGATTATGAATTTGAATCTGACCTTGTGGTATACGTCATATCTTATTAAGAAAGCCACACTCTCTTTGCTAAGAAAATGATTAATGAGCGTTGATTCTTACATTGTTATAAAATAATTTAATTTTTTATTCAAATAGTTTAATACAAAAAAAAAACAGTCTTTGTTTTATGTACGATCGATTTTTAACACTTTTTTTGTTACTTAATGTCATGTTTTTGAAATTATTTATTCTACTAAAAATATTCACATAGATAATATAGCTTTTTTTAAGTCTTGAAAATAAAATTAGAATACATGATAGTCTTATAAAATAATTTAATTTTTGATTTATCTTTACGAAAAAAAGTTTAATTATATATATATATATATATATATATATATATATATATATATATATATATTAAGTACGATTACTTTTTTTAATCACTTTTTAAAATTAATTTTTCAAGTTTTTAAAAAATTTATTAATTGAAAATTTTCATATGAATAAATACGTAATCTGTAGTAACAGATTGTACTTAGCCATCTACTTTCTAATTATTATAGTTTGGCATTGTGGTTAAATTGACTTCCATGAGTTAATATTTCAAATATGACAATTTAATCAGTGTGGAAAAATGAATTATTAATTTATTTTTTTATGAAGATTTCAATAGAAATGCTTTCATATTAGAGTACAAGTTTTGTATTGTTTCATTAGAAAAATATTTGGTAGATTAATTGTGTAGAAATTATATTTTTTACTCTGTAGCTAAAATCATTTTCAGAAATGAATTTTTATTCTCTAAAATTCACACGAAATTTCCTCTAATTTTCCAGTAATTAATTTTTTTGTTTCTTATACATATTACAACGTTAATTTTAACATCCGCAGTGTTGAGATACAAGAAAAAAGTACATTGTTTATGAAAAATGTTGATTCAACTGTAAATGTATTTTATAATTTTTTTATTCTTTTTTTTCAAATAGTTTTTACTCTGTTTATTTTTAATTTCTATGCAATTCTAGCAGGTAAATTCCTACTATATTTCATTATTAAATAGTTGTTTCACTCGATTGGACACTTTATGTATCGAGGTTTAAATAACCGGTAACTTAAACTATTGTACAAACAAGTGAGTTATAAATGTTATCTGTATTCGGGTGCTATTTGCTTGCTCTAAAATACAAAATATTCAAATCTTTATTTGTGTAAACTCCAGTATTTCCAGCTTCAAGACACAAAATACAATTTTCACAAGTTAATACAGTTTGAGCCTGAAAAAAACTTAACACGTTGGATGCCGGATCAATTTTATGTCTTGCTCCAGACGTTGTACAAATTTTTTGTTGTGCGGTACATATTGTTCTAAAATATAACATAAAACAGTTAAGATGGACTGTATTATCATGTTTTATGCATTTATCTTAGCGAGTGTCATCGGTCACCCCCGTACCGCAGAAGTACTTTTTTTTGATGACGCTTCGATGGTTTATGATGTATTAGATTTTTTTACTACATTGTGATAACGATAATGATATTGAAAATTTTAGAAAATTTTTGTGTTGCCATTTACTTGAATTATGTGTTTTTACTAATCTTTGCATTGTCGATCACCGATGACCCCCACGGCGATACAGATAAGTTGAGTACCGGTTGAGTACACCCACAGCATTCAACATGTTAATTTCTATAGAAATAAACTGATAGAAAATGTGGTTTTCATTTTTTTAGGTCGAAATTAGTTGTTAATTTTTATATTGTCTATACTGGTAAAATTATATTTTTATTAATTTATCTCTCTCTCTCTCTCTCTCTCTCTATATATATATATATATATATATATATATATATATATATGTGTGTGTGTGTGTGTATAGAAACACAGAGAGAGAGAAAGATTAAGAAAAAAGTATGTCACTAATCCACCGTTTTAATCATCCAAACATAAAGTTCTTTTCGACTTTTTATGCATGCTTAATAAATAAAAGATTGTTTGAAAACTTGTTCGTTGAAAAAATCACAGCGGAAAAAAGAGAAGAATTAAAATATAACTGTTATGTATTAAAAGAACTCTTGTCTAATTCCATGTATAACAATATCAACGACGAACTTAACAGTAAAACTCGTCCATTTATTTATGAATATCGCGCATTCGTTGATTACTCGTGAGAGCGCAACAGTCCGCATCCGAAAAAAGTATTAACTTTTTCGAAAAGTGTTTCGAGATATAAAGGAGATTTCTGTTTGTTAAAATGGTTCCCGGCTGAGCGTAATCCAATTAAGAGTTTGGCAAGAACGTTTTGCGTTTTGAAATTTTCATCACAAAGCTAACTATGATGAGTTTGGAATTTTTGCTCCTTTGGCGAATTATTAAAAATAAAACAAGAACACACAATACATATATATATATATATATATATATATATATATATATATATATATACATATATATTTGTACAACGATTTGTATATATATATATATATAACAATGAATAAAACTTTCGTTTAAGTTTCGTATTACATCAAGATGAAATATTTCTACGAATCATAGTCCCACTAAAGTGTTCAAATATTTATCCTTGACGTTTTTTACTTGATTTGAAAAGTTGGCTTTTTTTAATATAACAGCTTGTACCATGTTGACTTTTTTTGTATTGTAGAACTAAAGTACAGTGTAAAAGTTAATTTTCAACTATTATTACGAACTTGTTTAAGACAAGACGGCTGTAATTTATCTGAAACTTGTTTTCTACAGAGACAAAAATAATATAAAAGTGACGCGAATTTATTGTTTGTGTAAATAAGTTTTCGTTATGTATTTAAATTATTTATTGTATTATTTTACAAGTCGTGTTTCCTGCTATTTCGTTTATTGTTAATAATTCAAATGTGTTTTTGTGTAGTGAGAATTTCCTGAAATTTAATATTTTATATTTTATATATACATATATATATATATATATATATATATATATATATAATTTTTGTAATTCTTTACCGCTGAACAAGAGAACGAAGGTTTCTTTTAATTTTGTCCAGTTTGAACGACACTGAGTGCTTTTATTTTATTATACATTTTTAATACAATTTTTCTCCAAATTTTACAATTATTTACTGTCATACTTATCGATAAACTTATTGAAATTAAATTGAGATATCAGTTCCACAACCGTATTCACAGAATCAGCAAAGTGACCTTTCAGTTTTCTATTGGAGAGTTCGAGCAGATGTTCGAATAATCTTTAAAAATTAAAAGATGAAAGAATTGTTTGTGTTCTTACTTCATACTAAGTTTCAACAATCGTTTTTAAAATTTAAATCTAAGCCTACAGAGCATAATAATTTTATTAAGTAGAAAAAAAGGATTTTTGCAAAATTTTCAAAAGATATCTGTTTAGACTAAAAATTTAGCCTTTGTATTTTTTTTATATTTATAACTGTAATTAAAACTTATCATTATGTGAAAAACACAAACTGAAAATAAGTACTTTTTGGATTAAATCAAATACTAAAATGAATTTTTCAAAAAAATTAATATTTATTTCCTATCTATATGGGAATTTTTTAAACACACTCTATCAACTATATTTACATTGTTCTTCACCTCTCGATCACAAATAGAATACTCAAAACAATAAATAAAAGGACTAACTAACTCTTCAAATTATTATCGTATATGAAACTATATTATTTCACTAACTTCAATGAAAAAAAAAACAATTATGCAACAAAGGAAATTCTTTACAATTATGACAACTGTACGGTTAACAACACATAATAGGATTTATGCTCATATAGTTAATTTTCGTCTACGTACAAATCCAACATTTATATCATTAAAATACAACATTTACAACAAAAGAGATTGTTTATCTCGTTATGAAACTACTGTCCAGCAATACAAAATTAGATTTATAGTAAAAGCTTTGTTAAATTTTAATGCCACTAAATTGGCTGATTCGCATAATAATATTTCCATTTAGTTTCATGAATAATTCATAACTAAGTATTTAATATAAACACACACACACACACACACATATATATATGTATATGTATATGTATATGTATATATATATATATATATATATATATATATATATATATATATATATATATATATATATGAGATTATCTTTAAGTGACTAAATATACATTATATATATATATATATATATATAACTGCACACCTAAATGTAAGCACGTACATAAGTAGATAAATACTGTACAAAAATGATATATGAATAACATTTCGCCGCCTCATCGAATTTACTAGGCTTGAATGCGTATAACAACCTATAAACACAGGTAATCTTTAATGGCAGCAGTGAATCTCTTGAATATAAATGAAATATATACGTGCACTTAAATGCCACTCGTGTATTTTGACGAGCAAATATGAACTGTGTTCGATTTGTGAATTTAATTTTAATAATACTCTATTTATTCTGTATATATATATAGAACATGTATTTATTAGAATTTATAAATAAAATATCAACAGATTTTTTTAAAATAATATTTATGAAAATTAATTGATGTTCCTTTTATTACTCTTGTTATTGTGTTTTTGTGAACTGTTATTTTATTTTTATACTACGATCGATTTCAATTCCTACATCATCTTCATATAGTTTTCACTAATGAAATAGTCCGTCATTCCACAAACTATAATAATGTTTCTATTCAATAAATCATTATTGATCATTTTCTTTTTTTACTGCTTATACTTATTTCGATGGAGGTTTTATCATCTTCAAAGCTTTAAAGAATAGAAAATTTTCTGTCTTTTATGTGTTATTTTAGATTTTTCTGCATCTCACTGTGAAAAAATAATTGTATCTAAATTCGCATAAAAATAATTAATAATCAGTTTTACAGAAAATTATGAAAAAATATATATACATATATATATATATATATAAAGAGAGAGAGAGAGAGATATCAAATAATAGTATAATTATTAAACAAATAATTCATTAAAAATACAAAAGAGAATATTGCGGTACTTAAGAAACGATGGTACAGTTAAAAAATAAACAATATACCTGCTTTATAAAGAACAGATCAGTGTATTGAAAAATTACAAGTAGGTAATTATATTAAATAGATATAAAAATAATTGTGGTTTGTGATCTTTAAATTCATGTAAATTTTTCACTTTTTTAATTTTCTTAGCTGTTTTAAGTGGTCCAGAATTGTTTGATGACTAACACCTAATTTTTTTGTAAACTCTCAAATTATTGTGCGTGGTTCTGATTCAACTAACGCCTTTATTTGGTCGTTATGGACTGAAGAAAGACGTCCGCGATCTTATCTTCAAAGTTTCCGTCTTCAACACGAAATTTTTAGAACCACCATTGCACCGAATTTTTCTTAATAGTACCCACACCAAAAGCATCGTTTAGTTTGCGAATAGTTTTTGTTGCTTTACCACTCGTTTTAAAGTCAAAAAATACTCTAATGTACTTCTTTTCCTTCTTTAATTCAATAGCCCAATTTGAAGCAAAATTAATAATAAAATCAGTCGTTATTACCAAAATATAGACCGAAAAATGCACTTTGACACGAATATAATGAAATGACACTTTCATTGAAAAAAATTATGATTAGAATTTATATAACAAAAACTGCAATTATTTTCCTACCAACCTAATAGTTTGATTCGGTGGCTAAATTTTATTTTATAAATGAATTCAGTTGTTACACTTTTAAAAATGTTTTTTTCAAGATATCTAGTATTAATTATCTTTTTATATACTAAACTCATTTCATATTCAATAATGATTTTGTTCAACCATAATAGTTTTGGCACTGTACCTGAATTCTCTTTCACAAATGACTTTTTTACTCAATCTATAAATCGACGGAATTAAATTAGTGTTTGAATTTTAAGGATAATTGTATTGTTATCAAAATGCATGTACTAAAAATAAAAATTAATCAATCATTTATTGAACATCTTTTATAATTTGTGGGATAATGAAAATTAATCTGTAAAAAAATCCAAAATCATACTCAGATTACAACCGCATTCCCTGTGGACAATAATATTTCCATATAAATGCAAATTACAGGAATCAAATTGAAAAATAAATAATTTTTATATCAAATATTTTTTTCGATACCTGAAGTATTCTCATTTATGAAAATTACTTTTATTTTTTGCAATCAAATTAAAACTGAGTACATTTTTCAACTATTTAAATTATATTTAAAATTGTCTTATTATTTTACCTGTAATTCTATTTGTACATCATTTTTACTTATTATTTTTTAATTATTTTAGTGTAAATTAAATAAAAAATGTTCATAATAACATTCAAAATGTCAGATAAGATTTTTTAATTTGAAAATCTAGTAATTATATCATTTCAGTATGATCCACTGTACGTTCACTTCAATAAATTTTATATAAATGAAAACTCTGAGACAAGCAATCTCTCCAGTACTCCATCAGTGTAGTGAATAGAATGTTTTGAACAGTGAATAGATACGCTTTGTCATTGAACAGTCTAAGATTACATCAACAAATCCTGGGATAGGATTGAGTTTACTTGAAATCTCTATATTCGAAACTAAAGACAGTATGTAACGGTAGATACATTATTAAGATACTTTTCAGTCTTTTTTAACAAAAAAAAAACTATTAGATTTGTTTTTCTCATTTGATTAAAGTGAATAGAATAATGTATATAAAATAATTAGTTTGTATTTTAATAAATTTAATTATTATTTTTTTCTTTCATGGTTTAGAATCTGTGTTTTAGATACTTAAAGTAGTTTAAAAAAAATCTTAATTTTTTTTCATGTTTTTATTAATTTAATTAGAATGGATTAAGTTAATTTACTAACTGAAATTAAAATAATTATATAAAAATACCCAACGTAAAAGAGATACGAAAACTGTAAGATATCTTTACTGTAAATTCATTCAATTTCGTAATACATTCACGAACAGATGTTTGTTTGTTCAACCCTTGCTCGCCGAACGGAATATGTATCGTTCTCTTCCGAAAACATACTACTCACGTAAAATCCAACCTCACTTTGAGATTCTAAGTACTTTTTTTCAGTATGGTTATCCTATGCTGATATAAAGGATATAGCACCGTCTTGGAAATTGTTGTCGGAAAATTCTTTCAGAGAAAAATGGTGTTGCGAAGTGAGTTTTTTTTCATATCAGTTACGAAATGGTTCGGCGTACTATTAGTAAAGTAATCGATATTTTTTCAGGATTTCGTTATAGGTTCACTCCCATGAATAATAAGCATTGTATTAAGAATTTTTACAGAATTGTAATATAACAAAATTTGTTATTCAGTTTCATATATACATCTCTACAAACGTATATATATATATATAAATATATATATATATATATATATATATATATATATATAAATATATATATATATATAAATATATATATATATATATATATATATGTGTATGTGTGTGTGTGTGTGTGTCGTAGTTTAATTTCATTTTTATAACTTAATATAAACAGTGTACGTTTACATCAAATATAATTAAATGTTCATCAAATGACGCCCGACATCTTGTCTCATGGAAACTTTATCAAATTATATTTTATCTTTGATGCTAGTAATAATTTAATAATTCATTAATTGATAGTAATATATTAGTTATAGTCCTTTTTATTGTACCATATATTTTAGTGGTACATTTACAACTTATTATTTTCATAATTGCTATATGAAATGATACAGTCGACTTTTTACATGATTACTTTAGGCTTGAGAATTACTTATAGGAAATATCAGCCAAATGACATCTGGCTGCAGTGAAAATTAAACTTTTTCAGATACATTTTTCATTGTGTTTTGGCATATTTTCTAGGTTATCTCACCGATTTTTCATGGCGAATGATTCCTTTTTAATGATTCTTCTTTATTTTGTTATTCGTCTTTAGATTTTCAATCATATCAGGCTTATTTACATAAAACTTGCTCTTGAGACATGCTCATAAAAAATTTGGTGATCTTGATGATTAATTGAATCTAGAGATTAATTAGATCGAAAACATGGCATTTGAAATTTTCATCTATGCATACATAGCACCTTCTTGTTGAAACTGAATGGATCCTAATTCCAATTTTTCCAATTCGCATCTCAAAAAGATATCAATCATCTCATGATACTGTTCATCAGTCACTGTAACAGTAATATTCGTAGCGTTCTCAAATAAGTTAATTCCAATGACACCTCTGAACCAAGTACTCCATCATGTTGTCATTCTGCTTGGATATAAGAGTTATTGGTGGTGGATCAATTGTAGATTTGCAGAACCTTAGAAGCTGTTATTTTGCTTGTTGACTAAACCATTTAGATCAAAGTGCGATTTGTCAGTCTTGATGATTTCCAAAGACCAGGTTGTCTGGATTGAATTGCAACAACGAATTATTGTACTCAGAGGCATCCATGCTGAAGTTCTTTTATCAGCTAAATCTTATATGACAAAAAATTCAAATCTTGCTTCAAAATATTCCATACAGCGTGATGAGAAATTCCTAATTCCTGATCTCTGTGTTCAGTGTTTCAGCCACACTTTGACGCACAGCTTCAATATTCTCCATTGATCATGTGGTGGGAACATGCCAAGACTTTAGTCTTTTTTCCATAGAACTATTGTTTTCGAATCCTTTCACTAATCTGAATATCATGAACTTACCTGGTATTACGACCAAAATTTTCATATTGTTTTCTAAACCTTACCAAAATTGAAGACTGGTTTTTATAAAATCTTTTTACCATAAATACACATTTTTTAATCGAGTAGCGTTTTATAATGAATTTGCTAAATCTGTTCGTTTCATATGTAAAATTCAAACTAATACAAACTCGTCAAACTAAAATGGCGACGAATCAAATTTGTACACCTATCTTTCAAACACACTTTCTCTTTCTCTCTCTCTCTCTCTCTATATATATATATATGTGTGTGTGTGTGTATATATATATATATATGCGTATGTTCAATTCAGACTTTCACATGAAATTATTAAAAAAAAACAGAAAAATTAAAAACTCAGGTTATTTTTTATTTCGCAATTTTTTTTAATACTTTCATGTAGAAACCTAAATTTAATAATCCAATATATATATATATATATAAAAGGACGGTTTCAAACTTTTGCACACAATCTCATAACTTTTGAACGGTTTGTGATATTGGATATTAGTATTGCATATTAGTTACATCATTATTGACTACAATAGATAATATAAAATGAAAAAAATATGGAGCTAGTACACATTATCAGTCTACATAAGAGTGGTATCACATGAAACCTCTGCAGCTTCAGTGTGCTATATATATTTGAATATTACACTGTTAATAAGATAATAAATAAAAAGGTATCGAAAAATATAAGCAAAAAGAAAAACGCTGGTTCATAATAACAATAAGTAAAACAAAACTATAAAATTACTGTCGGAATAGGAAATATTAGAATTGAAAAAAGTATAGGAAAAACAATAAGGACTTTAAAAGAAGGTACATTTTTATAGAAAAATATCACTAATAAACTTTGTCAATTTAAAAAACAAATGTTTTGTCTACTTCGCTTATAAAACATTAAAATAAAGAAAATATTTTGAAATAATGATTTTTTTAATCAGTGAGAGTAAGTTTAATATTTTTCTCTCTAATAAAAATGATAAGTTCAGGTAAAAATATCGGATTTCAAAAAAAAATTTCTTACTAACTCCAAAAGACATATTTTTCCATTAAAAATGTTTTAATAATTTACTATTGTCACTTATGAGAATTTTGATGGCAAAATTAACATTCTGAAAGCGATAAATTATCAACAAATCTATTAGATTTACATTTGATCTAAATTTCTCTAACATAGTGTTAAAAATAATTGCATCATCATTGAAATGTTTATAAGATCAAATAAAATGATCAATAATCATTTGATAAAAGAAATATAGTTTAGGGGATGAAAAAAGAATTTATTTATGAAAATGAATTTAGCTAGTGTAAAAAATTATTGTGATAGAATTTCATCTGATAAAAAATAATAATTACAGTGTATTTAAATTGAATAAAAAAATAAAAATAATATTCGTTATAGTTATATTTCAATTTTTATCACAATTAAATTTAATTTATAGAATTCGGAGTTACTTAATTAAAGAGATATATTTTAGGAACATATTTTTGAGTATCAATAACAATATTTTCAATATTTTAACTTAGATGTTCATAAAGAGTATAGAAAAAAATATAGAAAAACTGTTTAATATGTTTTTGTTTACAAAGTCGTATTGAATGTCAATTTCTTTAAATAAAATTTATGAGAAATGAAAAAAAACAAATGTGAATATAAATTGTATATTATAAAATAATTCTGTAAAAAAAAACAAATTTATTATTGAGTTAAAAAATTGTATAAAAATTTG
This sequence comes from Acanthacorydalis orientalis, assembly GCA_034766995.1. Lineage (NCBI taxonomy): Eukaryota > Metazoa > Arthropoda > Insecta > Megaloptera > Corydalidae > Acanthacorydalis > Acanthacorydalis orientalis. The sequence goes on along the minus strand of CM068313.1, from coordinate 10,342,432 downwards.
TCACAGGATGACATAAAAGTTGTTTTAAAGTGATTTATTTTTATAGCGTATTTTAGCAACAAGATTTACAACATAAAATTTCTTGTAGAATTTCAGTTTTTTTTTATTAAAAAAATATCTCTGAAAAGTACTTGATTCCTCACCCCATTGGTCAGTATTCCGACATATAACACAGTCTATTTTAGTAGCCACTTACTATACGGAAACGGGAGTTCAATTACAACTCACAGAAAATGTTCTTGCCTGGCAGTTTTCTTAGTTTCTTTTTTTATATGCAGTCGTTCCAAACAGAGATAACTCGAATAGAATTTAACTTCGTTGTGTTTTTATGATCATAGTATTATTCCAGATAACATACAGTTCGTAAAATGTATATTTAGAATTTATAACTAGTAAAAAATTCAATTAGTTTATCAAACAGTTTTCTTTCTACAAAGTAACAAAATTTCAAACATGAATCAACACATCAAACATAGTATTAAGTTGTAATAAAAATTAATTTGTATAATAACATCTTGTTACTATACAGTATAATCAAGAATTAACGATAATACTCTACATTTTGTATAAAAATCGATCGTAAATTTAAAACCACTGTCGTGTATTTCATGTCTAAGTTTTCTCGTTTCCTCGTAAACATCTAGCTGTACTTTTTTTCTAAAAAAAATGTACATATTTTATGATATATGCGCACCAATACAGATAAAAACAAGCTCGTTGAATTTTATGTATCAGACCTTATTAAATCGAGTGCATATGATATACAAGCTATAAAATAATTTTGAATAGACGGGACTTAAAATATTGGAATGTTTTTTTAAAACAAAACATGTTTATATTTCATAATTCGAATTTTTAAAAATATACGAAGATAACTGTTGACGAATAATATTTCTTAATTAAAATTATATATATTAAAAAAAAATTATTAATTTTTACAAATTGTTTTTTTTTACTCTTTCATATGCCATAAAAATGTATGACATATTACTCTTCCATATGCCATATAATGAAAATTGATTTTAGACACAGTTCCCAACTATTAAGTGTATAAATTAATTCAGTTCCTTTTTTTTATCGATGAATGTTTAAGGAAACATGGAATACATTGTAATCATCAAAATATCATTCATTATTTTATATAATTTGTTCCATCTGCTGGATAACTGACGAGACTTTTTTATAGAATGGGAATGTTTACAGAAAAATTGAATATATATCTGAGTCCTCGAAATATCCTCAATTATTTTGCATAACTTTACTCTATCTGTTGGCTTACTGATAAAATTCCTTGTCAAAAAAATTGAAGCTTAAATAACAACACCTTCCTCCAAAGCTGTGCAAATCATTTCCGCAGCTTCGGCAGCATTTTTTTCAATTGAAATGGAAAAAATATGCAATGCCTAACGTGCTGCTTTTCGAAATCCATCGTTCCAATCAAGATTAGGTATTTTTACAGTCCAGTTCATTCGCATGTGTTTTTTTCTTTTCTTTATATCCCATTAAAGGAAATATTGTTTTAATGAAATATTCTTAAGCGTTTAGCACACATACATTAACGTTTCGAATTGAGGGGTGATTCGAACGCAAGTGCGCTAACGGGGTGTGTTTTTAAATTATAATTTGTGTTAGTTGTCGATGCGCCCTAAATCCCCAATAATTAACTAATTAACTCGAAAGCCATCGTGTTCACTACTATTTTGTGAGGTTATGTCAATTGGTTGTGAAAGATATATAGTATTTTTAAATGTTAAATTTGGTGCTTCAAAACCCTAAAACGACGAGAAAACATTTTGATTTAAAACAGTGTTGACTGATTCAATTTAATTCAGCCAAATTAATTTTTACACATAATTACAGTATTCAGGAAAATTCATTATTTTCAATAAATTGTTCATACACCTACAAACTATACAAATATTCTTTAATCGAAAATGATCAATAATTGATTATTGATCATTAGCTATGATGCATAATCATTTTTATTTTAATTTTTCATTACCTTAGTACTGTGAGAATAATTGTATCGCCATTGAAATGTACATAAATAAAATAAAATAATTTAAAGCCAATTACTGAACTTTTTTATTCACAAGAGTTTTTTCTGCTTGATGGGAAAAGAAAAGATATTTGTGAAAGGGAATTCAGTCTCTGTGCCAAAAATATACTGTAGAAATTTAAAAAAAAGAATAAAAAATTACTTGTAATTCATATATTTGTCGACTTTGACTTTACACCTTTTTGACCAATTTTTAAAGAGCAACCAAAAATAACTTTTACGTATATATATATATATATATATATATATATAAATATATATGTATGTATGTATGTATGTATATATATATATCTGCGTTAAAAAAAAACGTGAAAGGTTTTATATGCGTTACAATTGGAAGCAACTAGCGAAAAGAACCAACAAAAGCAGCAGGCAATGGTTCGACGTCGAACGCTCTTATTAAATGTCGTGAATACCTCAAGGGTATTCCGTTGCTCGAGTACTGACTCTTTTCACATATATATATATATATATATATATATATATATATGTGTGTGTGTGTGTGCATATAACGGTCGACTTCCCGGTTAGCGGCGTTCACTTGCACGGCCCTCCTTTTTAAAAAAGACCCGGAAACTTGAAAATAGCATACAACGAGAGATCTAAAGCGCTGCTTGTGCACAGTGCATGGTTACTTCATATCCGATTCTCAGTCCTTCTTAAGAGAATCTTTGTCGAATCTCAAGACGTCAATCAAGTTTCGCTTCTCTTCAGAATATTATCCACCTTTGTGATGTTATGAAATATCATGACGTATCTACACGCTGTTTCTGGTATTTTTTTTTCGATTTTCGGTTCATCCGTCGACTGAGAATTAAATTCCTTGATGTTATCAAACTTTGCTCGTTTTTAGATACAAACGTTCATAAAAATGTTTAAATGTTATATTTATGTAGTAGGGGGTTTGAATAGTTTCATGAACGTACTAAATAGATGTCTTTTTTTATTATGGATAATTAAACAGTTGATTTGACGATCAAACGTATCACTTACTTCGAACTAGACTACTCTTTACGATTCAGTGCCGCATAAAAGCTGCCTTTTGTAAATAATGACTATTCAATATAAATTACTGTTCTCTTGATGGTAGTTAACTGTAGTTTATGGACAGTAACTGATTAATAGTGTTCATTGTTTTGTACAGATATTGTAATTTAATACTATTACATATCGATTTTATTATATATATATATATATATATATATATATATAATAATATTTATTCATACTCATATAAATTTCATTTATGAATTACTGCTAATAAAACTAAATCATATTACATGATTAAAAGCTTAAATATTTTAAATAAAACCTAAAATGTCGTTCATCAAAAAATATACTCTATACCTATTTGTACAGTACCTAGTTTTGAATGCACAGATCGTGCAATAATGATTTAAGATGTTAATGTACCTTTAAACCTCAAATAAATAACCAAATTGAATACACAGAAAGTCTAAAGTTTATATAATTTTATTTAAGAAACTTATTTGGAAAATAAAAAAAAATTGTTGCTAAATTTAAAATTAGATTTATAATATTTTATATAAAACTGTTTTGTTCTGAAATTTGAACACATTCTGAACCACAATGTAATAAAAAAATATGTTATAAATAGAGCCACTTCTTTTTATTTAAAAAAAAATACCACGATTATCATTTCTGTAAGAGATCTGATTAAAAGGTATTTATTTTTCTTATTAGCGAGATTTTCAGTCAATAGAATTATTAGTTCTTGAGATATTAGGTAAATTAGGTTGAAATATCGTATTTTAATGAGAAAACATTAGTTTCAAAAGTTGTTTGTGATGAGATTTAAGATATTTCGTGAAAATATTAGAAATAATACAATTCTGGACTTAAATTCATTTTCACCAAAAAAAGATTCTCTATACAAATTACCAAACGTTTTCTGATAAAAATGTTGAATCATTGATCATTTTTGATTGCTGTAAATAGCCATTTAGATAGCAATTTGATCATCTCTAGAGAACTGTTACAGAAAAATCTAATCTAAGTCTTTTTTGTGTATCCTAACGCTCTAAGAATTATTGCAAGAATTTACATAAAAAATAATAAAAAAATGAATAATCACTTACTGATTATTTTTGATTAGAAAAATATTCATCACTTTTTGATCAGAGAAGTATTTAATTATAAAATATTGAAAGTCAATTAAGTATCCGAGCATATGTAGTAGACGTTTTCTAGCTTCAGCAGATCGAAAAATATAATAACTGGAAGTAATTAGTTCTTAATGAAAATAGTTTGATAATTACTTTTTTTTCTATTTAATTAAATAGAAAATACGCGGTTTATAACTATATATTTTTTTAATTTCAAAAAAACTTTATGAAAACAGGTTTTTAAAAACTGAATCCTGAAAAATATGCAATTATTTTTTTAAGGGCCTTTGATGAAGGAAATCGTCTCCTCAAATAGTATATCCAACATTTTCTATTTTTGTTAGTAGGATTATAATTATCAGCCAGTATCTGTATAAATCTAACTTTTCAGTGATCAAAGTTATTAAGTTCATTTTTAATTTTAATCCACAAAACAAGACAAGAAATTCATGTTTTGGATTTTTCTGTACTTCAACGTTCGTAAGATATTATCACCATAAGTATGTACATAAGCAACAATCAAAAATTATCATTAATTATTTATTAAATATTTATAATCTTACAAAGTTTTGATTTGAAGTGAATGAAAGAAATCACACAGGACCAAGTTCGGAGAATAGGGTGAATGAGGAATCAATTCAAAGTCTAATCTGTACAATTTTGCCATTGTGACGGTCGATTCGTAAGACGGCAGGTTGTCCTGGTGAAAGAGTACTTTTTGTGAGCCAATTTTGCCCGTTCCTGTTTCAGCTCTTCTTTCAAACAGTCTAATGTTACATAATAGGTTCCTGTTATCGTTTTCCTTTCGTTAAATAGTCGATCAAGACGATCCCTTGGGAATCCTAAAAACAGTGGCTATCATCTTCCCAGTCGACAAAACAGTCTTTATTTTCTTCAAACGCACTGTCACCAATCGCTGTCCACTGCTTTGACTGCTGCTTCGATTCAGGTATGTAGTGGGTAGATCCATGTTCCATCTACGGCAACGAATCTGCGCACAAAAGACCTGTTACTTTTTTTCTATTTTTGCGGTAACTACTACAATGATCGCTTCAACCATCTGTGAACAATGCATCACTTCTGGCTGAAATTTCGCCTATGTTAGTTTAAAAATTGACATTTGATAGCCATAATATTACCAAATGAATGGTAGTGCCACATCATAGATTTTTTCCAAATTTGTCAAACGAGTCTCGTCTGTTATATATATATATATATATATATATATACATATACAGCAAATAATTAATAAATCTATAAAAACCGCGTAAACAAGCGTTTATAATACAATTATAAGTTTTATTAATATATAGTAAATTTAATACTCCTTTAATAGTTCATTTAACTATATGACGTTTTCGAATTTCAATCGAAATTCAAGTAGAGTAGGTAACAAAATCCGCTTCTACGAAATTATAAGAATTTGTATCCTAATAGTAATAAAATATAATCGTCTTGTCATAAATAATAAAGAATCAAATAATAAAAACCCAATTGAATTAATTAATTCGAGTTCGGGTGAAAGCGGGCGGAGAGCGGATGAAATCGTTGAAGGATAGACTGTAGGGGTCACGAGTAACGTATTTTCTCTGTGTATGTGTGTGTATTCTACACAAGCGTCGATTAACGTTGCAGAAATGGAAAAAAGGAATCGTTTATTTCACTGCACGATCATATTCGTATAGCTTTCGCAGTCGACCAACGATACAATTGCCATCTGTTTCTGTATGTATGTATGTGTGTGTGTATCATCTATCGCCTCATAGATAATTCAATCCTGTGAATGTGTCATTGTACTGCGGACAATAACATTTCGAATAAATGTTTTCGTTGTTGCGCGCGTGTTCAATAAATTGATTTATAACGTCAATATATTCATGAACTTTTTGTCGTATTGTCACTGTCACATATTATTATGCTACAATCGGATCGTTTCGATAAACAAAAATCAAATCAATTATTGACGTTTTTGACACGATTTCAGGTTACCAGTTCGATATCGGACATATGATTTGATTAAATCAACGTTACTGTCAGTTGAAATATATTTTAATTTTCGATGATCTTCATTTCGAATCATTTATATTTAAATACTTTGTATTTTAAATTTTACTCACACTATATATCTACCTAACCTTTTATTATAGTTATCTCTCTCTCTCTCTCTCTCTCTCTCTATATATATGAATGTGAAAGTGGTGACACAATTATTGCAACACCATTTGTTCAAGAATATTTATTTTATTAATATTTTCTGTACTATCATAAAATTTCTTATTTTGAGTTTTTAAATCATATCAACACATCTATTTTAAAAAAAATATCATATATTTTTTAATTGCATAAAGCCGTTATAGAATCTAAATCTAACAACCGACATTCTTGTATAATCTTCTTAATACAATTAAAATGAAACTTGTATAAGTTTCTTAACTCGTATTTAATTTTAAACAAACTTAACGAGGCATAGCAAGCAGACATTTTTGCTAAGTAGATTTTTATTTTATCGAAACGGGTCTTTTTAACTAGATTAAAGGGGAGATTGTTTGATAGTTAGAAATGATTTTTAAAAGGAGCAGTTTCTAAAATTTCAATATTTATATTTTTTAACATGTTTTAAGCAAAATTATACAAGTTCATTTATTTCGAAATTGTAAGATTTCTTAAATTTGATCCGCTAATAAAATATATATTATTATTGTATTATCTATCACTCTTTCTCTCTCTCTCTCTCTCTCTCTCTATATATATATATATATATATATATATATAAATGCATGAATATTCATGCGACAAACGATATAAACTTCTTCCTGCTTTTTTTATTATTCGCATGTAAAACTTAATCTTGCCTGATAAATTTTCAACACGAAACTCAATATCACCGTAATATATGTTTGATTTCGTTAGCGCGACTGCATCAAACTTTAAATTAGTTTCAGACTGCAACAGGAAATTTGTTACAACTATTCATAAATTTACATGTATACCAAGTGAACAATATTTCGACATTTGCTCACTTATTGTTATAGTTTCGAATATATTTACTCGTTTCTGCATTGAATTGAGAGTTGATGTACTGCTTTTATATATACATTGGTATATGCAATATATGTATGTATATATATATATATATACTGCAGCGAGCAGCGTCAATATTTGAATATTACATTTAAGTACTACAAAGGTTATGTCAGAAATTTAAATAGTCATACAAAAGGCAAACTACGTTTGAATAAATGTGAATCGTATTTATGTATATATATATATATATATATATATATATATACACGAGTATATGTATGTATAAATAATTGATTTTTTCTTTTTACAAAAATGTCTCATTTTATAATTCTCTTAGAATTATATTATTAAAATTTAAATCTTTTTTTAATAACTCATAAATTTACACATCCACCGATATTAAATACTTTCAAAATTGTTAAATTATGTATAAGTTATACACAGAAATTATAATAAATATTAAGTATTCAAATGACTAAATAGACATTTTCTTATGTAAAAGTTGTAAGGAATAAATTTATAATAGCACTAATGTTCTGACATTGTAACTATACCCACTATTGCAAATGAATTCATTTCTCACTTCACAAATTATAAAATGATTCAATAGTTGCTTATTGTTAATTTGGAAATTGTTTCTTTTCTGTATTTTAATGGAGACCCCATTATCCATAGAGCGCTAAGATACTGAAAAATCGTTGTTCTTTAGTGATATGAGCATGACAGCATCGTCAAAAAACGATAATCATTTACTGAACATTTTCGATTAGTATTTTTGTTATTAAATTTGGAGTAAAAAAGAATTGATTTGCTAAAATTACATAACTTCTGCTTAGGACAAGAAATTTACAATTAGTTTTGCACGTTGCTCATTATATTTACAAATAAATCATTAATTACATTCCAGCATAAAATACAACAAATTCTATTAAATAAAAATGACCAATAATTAAATATTGATTATTTGTTATTGCCGCTTATGTTTATTTTGATACAGATGACATCCTCAGAACGTTAAGGTATAAAAAAAATCTATTTTTTCTATATCTTAGTTCTGTGGTCTTCAAACTGTGTTCCGCGGAACCCTCAGGTTCCAATCAATCTTTTCAGGAGTGCCACGAGTCTGTAAAATTCGAAAAAATTTTCGAAAAAACCTGAAAAGCTAAAAAATAGAAAATAGTTAATTTATAACGATTTTTTTATTTCTATTAATACCTGGTATTACCATTAAACACCTATTATTATGTAATAAAACTGTATTTGAGTTTACATTACTATTCCGCTTAATAAGTTGTAAATAATAAAATTTGACAAATCTTTTAACAGGATTTTCTTATTTCAATTAACAATTTTTAATCAGTAATTGAAAAAAAAATTTTGTGTGCATATAATGTATATTATATATATATATATATATACACACACACAATTATATATTTTTCCCGGCATTTAATTTCAGATATTTAGCCATAAAAATTGTTATTAACTTGAAGTTTTATGACTTAAATTTAATTTTATACAAAAGTTGCGACGACCAAGTTGAGATTTATTTTATCGAACTCCAGTCCCCTTGATCGAAGGGGAGATTATTTAGTCATTAAAAAGTATTCGTAGTAGAAACCAGTAGTAGTAAAGTTTTTCAAATTTCATTCGCTGGTTTTTAATGAATTTACTTTGAGATCTTTTTTTAACATATATAACTATTTTTAACTAATATATAACTATTTTTTAAAAAAAAACAGTCATTTTTGTCAAAACTGTGATAAATTTATTTCGATAAAGGATGTTATCAACATCAACAGCTAATATAAATTTAATAAGATCGTAATTTAATTTAATTTAGTGTATATGTTTAACAAAGACTTTTTGCTGTTATTATACAAATAAACGGGACACGTGCCAAACAATAAAAACTTTCTAAAAGTACTTAACGTTCCATAAAAAGCCCTGCTTGTGTTAGTAACAGTAATTATATTACATTATAACGACTCGCGCATATACACAGTGGAAAAAGAAATACACTCTGTATGTAATTTCGTATTTTATTCGTTTCCAAATGGCTTTTTTATAAAAAGTGTTCACAATAAAAGAAACACGGCTATAACAACAGATGATATTGAAAAAAAAAGACAACAACAAACTGTAGACTTTTCGATTATGGAAACTTGATACTCTCAGTCGACATTACAGATTCGTTCGTAGTCATCCACTTTCTTTAAACGGCCCCTCATCGACAAATCCTTACAAATAGGCGTACAGAGATATATTAGCAACGGAATTTATATCGACATAATTTACTGCCCATTTGTGACGACTGGGTCACGAGAAGCTAATAGTGCTTTACTCTTGAATCGGAGCAACGGGGGTGTATGTATTGCACGTCCAACGGTACAGTACAATTGATCCCGTTGACACTGAAATTACTGAACGTGTCTTTATGTACGCGACAGTGTGCGCACCCTCTTCAGCCGCGACGTCAGTTTGAACAGTGTCTTCAAGCCACGACAATAAAAGAGTCTATTGAAATGGTTCTTTTTTCACTGTTCCGATTTCTTGTTCAATAATAAAAAGAATATCGTTACTGGTCTTGTGTGAAGTTAACGGAGGATGTACGAGATGTGGGCGCGGTTGAATGATCGCTTACTGGACTGTAGAGCACACGTTCGATACTCACTTGATGTATGGACAATAGAGATAGTGGAATTAGTGTAATGAATTGATCCGTTAATGTTCGGTTTTGGTTGTGGTATTCGAGGTAAACTGTTCGCGGAAATAACAAAACATTTATGTGTTTGCTCGCATCTATGCTCCTCGGATATTTATAGCTTCACATTCGCTCCCATAAATTTATGTGTATATATATATATATATATATATATATATATATATATATATATATATTTGATTTTATTCTATTATATTCAACAAAAAAGATTTTCACAATTCATTAGAGAGTTTGTTTTTTCTGCAACGAAAAATTAAATATAATTTAAAGTTATTCGCCCAATAAATAATTAACTAGAAGTATACATTTTATTAACATTATTTACAACTAGTAAGGTTTACCTGCCTATATTAGGATTGCAGAACACCGTTTACTTACATACAACTTTCAATCTACTCTATTTCAAAACTCTTAGTTTTGAGCTACAAACAGTTTATTTGGAAAAAAAAATGAAATCTTTTTAACTAATACAAATACATGCTAGCCTGATGATTAATTATTCACTCACTTTTAAGAATATTTTTTTACCTGCCGCTCGAATTATAAAAAGTTTCTCATCAAAAATGTTCAATAATTGATTATTGATAATCTTTGATTCCTTCAAATCTTTTCCAGATTTATCTTATAAATCTTCGTTTTAGCACACTGAAAATGATTGAATCGTTAAGAAAATGTGCATAAGAAAGTATCAAAAATGTATGTTTGCAATTTATTGAACATTTCTGATCAGGAACCATTTTTGTGCTTTATGAAACTGGTGAAAAATAAATTTGTAACAAAAAAGGCTTCATTTCTTTTAATCTATAAAGAAATAAATCAGTAATATATGTTTAAAATGTTCAAACTTTCTGTTTGGAAAAAAAATAAAAATCTAGATCCACGTTCATAGATTATTTCAAATATATATATATATATATAGAAAAAATTAAACAAATTAGATTTTTAACTTTGAATATCATAGACAAAACACATATACATTCTCTTTTATTTATTTGATTATATTTCTAATATCAGTCATTTTTTAATATATTTTTAATACAATGATCATTTTTTAAATATAATAATCATTTTAATAAAGAAGTTCAATTAATTTTCAAAATAATTAATTATTAAAAAAATTTTGATTCAGGATAACATTTCTTTTATATTTATATACGTTTAAAAAATCTTACCAGTACTTTCTCAAAAATTAACTCTGTGCTTTATGAAAAAAAAGTACAATGAAATTACAGGTGCGTTTTCTTAGCACTCTGAATATGGTCTATAACAATCAAAAATGATAAGTAATCACTTATTGAATATTTTTAATCAAAATTACTTTCTATCAAACCAGTGAAATATTCATTTGTGAAAGTAAAAGCTTCAGTTTTTATTTATTCCATTTTAAATCTATACTTAACTGCGTTAATCTATGTTTAAAACCTTCATTTTTTTTCTATTTTCGATAAAAACAGAATCTAGATTCACATTCAGAGAGTATTCAAAGTATCTATAAAAAATCAGCCATTAATATGCTTTTGTTTTCCAGTTATGAATACCACAAACAAATCATAAATAGACATTCTCTTTATTTATTTGATTTGTATCTCTGTTTGTCATTTTTCGATACACATTTCTTTAAAAGAAATTTAATGATTTTAAATATCCAAAATAATAAATAATTAAATAAGAACTTTATAACAGATTAGGTAACGATTTTTTTACTACTTATATATTTTTTTAAAAAATTCCTGTGAATATTTCTTCAACGTATTTTAATGTTTTCAAAAATGAACTCTAATCTATTAAATTTATGAAATAAAAAATAAAATAAAAGAATAAAAACTGATCATGCGAATAAAATGATTTTATTATAAATAACTCAGGTTCTGTAACTTATTTCTAATTTGATGTTTCAAAAATTTTATTTCAAAAATCTTCTTATTTTTTTTCTGAATAGAATACATATTTTCACTTCAATAATCATCCCCCACCTTTCCAAAAAAAAATCTGAGGTCTAAATCTGGTATAAGCGTTCAGTAAACATTCTTATAAGAAGCTTATCTTCAAAATAAAGATTAACTCTGTATCCAACTTGAACTTTTATTCATACAAATATTCAACGTTTTTACTACCGAAAAATATTTTTTTTGTTAGAAAATAACTGTATTGTCTATCATTTTTTTTTGTTGAGAAAATATAACATTTATTTAATAAAATATTCAATGATATAGACTGATCGATAAATGTCTACGAAAACAAGAATTAAATAATTTTACTGCACACTAGTAAATAAATCAAAAGTTTCAGGAAGAACTCTAAGCGAAAACATTTTGTTTAACGATATATTATTTTACATTGGGTAGATAAGCATGAAATTATTAAGTCTCTGCATATGATTACATTGAATTGTTGCTGTATGAAGACAACCATAATGTCGTGTACTAACAGACTCTAACAGACAGAATTAATCAGCTGGTTGTCAAAAACATGCGTTCGCATAACTGTTGTTCTAAGCAATTTCTCTGTAATTCACGGTTGTTGACTTTAATATAACGACAATATATTTAGTATTTAAAAAATAAAATTAACTTTTAACCAGTTGCAGCTATAAATCAAATGAAGAAGTATTCAAGACATGAACTATTTTTAGAATGTGTTCTGAATTACATTTCATATTAAAATAATAATTTAATTTTCTAATAATTTTTTTATTCATTCAAAAAAAAACTAATTTCATTCAAGTTAAACTTGAATATTAATGTATATTTCTAGTAAAATCTTACCGCCTTGGGATATAGACATGGTTACAATATGGAAATCATTGTTAACAGAACTGACAAACAATGAGCAATGAGAATACAAGTGAAATTGTCTAGACATGGAACTATGCTGAAATATATAGAATACAATATTAATATCAAATGAAGCTTTGATATTGGATAGAATAATAAGATGATTTGAATATTTCTACATAATTAATTGTTTTATTTGTTGTTTGATTCATTGATATAATACAACTAATATATTCTTGTAGATTGTAAAATCCACACTTCTTCAATTATATTGATTTAATTTTCACTTAATTGAAAACTTGAAATTTTATTTTATAAAATAAATTTATAATTAATTATATATATATATATATAATTTCTCTCTCTCTCTCTCTCTCTATATATATATATATATATATATATATATGTATATATATATATATATATAGATGCTTTAAAAGATTGCAATCAATTTATTTATTAATTTTATCTAGGGATTCGTATATTGTATGTGACTGGAGAAGTAAATAATCAGAAATTATATTCTGTTGAAAATCGTTAACACATAAAGTGTGGAGCTAATTTTTCTCTGTTTTTCATATAGGTGACGCGTAAAACAGAAAATGGAAAATTAATACAGATTATTTACTATACATCAAATAATGAATTGTTTTTTGCTTTATTTTCAGTTGTTTTATATAACTTGTAAAACAAAGTTATAATTTAATTATTTGTGTTTTATTGAGTATTTTGAAAACTATTTGTTTTCCAAGAATTTAGAAGTAAAATAACTAAAAATTATATCAAGAAAGTAGTAACTTTTTACATCACTTGTAATGAAACACCTTATTTATACTTAATGTGTTTTAATAAAATTCATTAGAACATTTTATACTCGTTTTTTATATTATATGAACCATAAGGTATTGTGTTTTAAATTTTATAATACTGGTCACTAGGGAACGCAGTCGCCTAAATGGAAAGATCAGTTCCGATCCCCAGGACCGGTGTAGTGTTTGACGTATTAATGGATTTCTCTAATCACATATATATATATATATATATATATATATATATATGTGTGTATATATACAAATATGTGTATATTAGCGACAATTTAAAATGACAAAACTAAATAATTGCAAGCTCAATAGAATGATTATTAGTAAAACAACTAGAGATATTTTCATAAAAATGTTGTTTAATAGTTTGTTGAAAATGTAGGAAAAATGTAGGCAGGATGACTTTCAGATGAAGGAATTATTTTAAACGAATAAGAATGATTTTCAAATGTCAACCCAAACATTCCACTCCGCTCTAACAAACAATAGAGAAATGGTTTGACATTTGAAATTCTCTAAGTGTATTGGCCTCTACATATATATTTTACATTTATGTTCTCTCTATTTAAACAAATAATTCTCTTGGAATATAATTTTCATCACCTCATCTATGTATATGTATATATATATATATATATATATATTAATGTAAACTTTATTTAGGTTGAAACAACGATATGTATATAAATCATACAAACTTATTGCCAACAGCATTTAGTCGAGTTATATTTGAACCCTTTTTGTAATCCTTGGGATCAAAGACACAAGTAAATGAATCATTTTAATATATTCTCAAAAAGTGTTGAAATTTACCACTTCCGGTTTTTAAGCACTGGCATTTTCACTGTTAGAACTTCTATCTAAAAATGAGGACAATGTATAATATATATATATATATATATATATATATATATATATATATATATATATTGTACGTGTACGCTTGAAGCAATTGAACCATACAGTAAATAAATAATGCCGAGAAAATTCCATAATGAATGAATTGTATTTTATTCGTCTTTTATATTATAAATACACATCTAGTGGCGAAAAAAAAAACTATATTCCGGAAATCCATGAATTTCCTCAATGTCTACTGAATTGTTTAAGTGTTCATTCATTACATTTTATATCCTCTTTGCGGTACTCTGCAATCTTTTGATCTGGATTTTAAATTAGTTCCATTTAAATGCATGTTGTACGGTTCACAAATAAAAGTTTTTTTACGGTACGCCCAATTACATTATTTTGAATTATCTACTCATAGTTCGATCATTTATATACCAAAACACACACACGAATGTATATATATATATATATATATATATATATATATATATGAATTTATGTAGTAATAATAATATTCGAGTTTGTAGTAATAATGGTAGGTCGATAGAAAAATACTTACTGTTTATGACCTTCAAATTCATAACAAAACCCGCAATTATATCTTACCGACCTAATATAAATGGTGTTAAGTTCTTAAACTAAAAAAATATTTTTAAATACGATTGTAAAAATCCATTTTTCCTTTATGAAATTTTATATAGTCTTGTACTTGACTTTAATCGTTTTTTTAAAAAAAAATGATTAATAAATTGTAAATATATTTCTATATAATTAAAATGTTTATATTTAATGAACTATTATGAAAAGAACAGAATATTATTTATATAAATTTTTCTTCCTATGTGACGTAGAAAAAAATCGTTCTATTTTTTCTATGCCAATTTTGTTTAAAAATTACATAGACACATAAAAATTACATAGACACATTAATTGTATAATTAGGATACGGTTCAGTTCTGAGATAATGAATTATGTCATCATCTTTCATTGAGAAAATGATTGTTTTGTTCGTGTAACCAGCATCAATCTTGACCTCATTTAAATTAATGTAAAAAATGAGTACACTTTAAGATTAAATTATATTAATGGTAAGAGATAATTTATATATATATATATATATATATATATATATATATATATAATTATTCTTTTCTCTCTCTTATAATAGTTTGTAATATTCCACACGCTGATATTAAAATAAATTAATAAAATTAGTTTTGATAATTTATTAATTCTCCATATATTTAATTTAACTACCCTTTTAATCATTCAAAAAGATAAAATATCAAAATTAGTTCTATTTTTGAATTGCGATTTTAATGAATTTTTTTCTACTGCCACGAATTTGCAGAACATATGTTAGAGAAATCCTACTTCGAAAAATCCATTTTCTGTTTTTCTTATAATGACATTGTGATATATACTGCACGTTTATATATATATATATATATATATATATATATATATATATATATATATATATATACGTGCAGTAATATACTTTTACTCTATTTCACTCAAAAATGTCAAATATCCGAAGACAAACAATTTCGTGCGGTTTGTAACTAATAACGTCTGGAAAAAATGAAAGAAAGAAAATAGAAACCAGGAAAAAATCAACCGGCACGTTTATGTCGACATCTGGCCATAAGGCGTCAGATATGTATGTACGTGCGTGTGTGTATGTCAATGTGCGTTTATGTTTTGTGTTTGGCCACTTTAGTCATATATTGGCGCGTGTCGTCATGATGCCAATGACTGACCTATCACACTGACGTGATGTGTCCGCCACACAGTCCACCATTCTGTCGTGTTTGCGTTCTATCTTTAGCTCCCAAACAGTGGCCAGTTCGCCTGTATGCGACCGAACGACCGACCGACCGGTCCGGCCCTCCTGCCTGCCTGCCTGCCTGCCTTCCATGCTTCCACATTGCTGTGGGGCCAAACGGGCGGACCGAATGAATCATTCTGTGCGCACACAGCGGGATATATAAATCGTGTGCTCAACTCTCACACAGAACTAACGCATACAGTACACCGTATCCATTCAGATACACACTAATACGTACGTCGATTTCAAAGTTAGTCCACGACGAATAAACGAGATTATTCTAGTTCGACGTATCCCTTTCACTTCCTTCGCGTCCCTGTTTACTCGTTTGCATACGCTTCCTCACTGTTTCTCACTCTATCGTCTCGTTTATCATTTTCATCAAAGTTCAGCACGAGCGCCGGTGTCAATAATGATGCAGGAATGCGGCCATTTTGATTTAAATAGGTCGAATTCGTTACTGTTTCGTTTATGTCATTTCAGTGACAGCCCGTCGACTCACTAATAATGTTAAACGTTTACAATTCAAAGCTGATTATAATCTTGAACTTCTTCTCGTTTCAATTTTTTTTTAAGTACGCTAATTGTTTTACATCATTTTCATTACGGTCGGTCCGTTTTTGATCTATTGAATTCAATTAAATAATTTATAATCGAAGTGCTTATTAATTACGACTCTCTTAAATGGTTTCTTTTTATGTCATATAAAATAATGTTTGAAAATAAATTTTCTATAAACATTTATATATTTTTTTATAAGAATATTAGTTTAATATTATAACGAAATTTTCTTTCATAAATTATTTAAAACTGTCATTATTTCCTTTTATCAAAATATATTAATATATATATATATATATATATATATATATATATATATATATATATATCGATTTTGGTACAATATCAAAAATGATAATAAACAGGATCCTGGTGATCTTCGCTCTTTTGGATTATATTCTCCACGGTTTTAAAACGTATATGAACAAACTCGAATTAGAATTAAAATCTCCTAGGTTAATTTGGTTATAAGTTAGTTGTAAATTAGATTAACTAGGATAAGGTAGGTTAAAGTAAGACTGATCTACGTGATTTTGAAACTTTCTACACGTGTACCAACATAACCTATAAGTAATAGTATCATAACACAGGCGAGACACACACACATGGGAGATATGCATAGTATTGTGCAAGTAAATACCAATAAAACACTTTTTAAACTTTAAATTTGATTCAAATGAGTAACTAAAAACCTGTCCATGGTATATGTACAGAAACTAGTAGTAAAGAGTAGACGTTCAAATAATATAACCGATGAGAATCACCAGGACAATATCAATATAATTATAGATGTAAAAACCGGTAACATAATTATAATTTTCGATAATACTTTTTTTTTATAACTGAATCATACTATACATGCATCATATCCGTTATCTTCACAAAATTTAACAATTGTTTATTTTTAGATATATATATATATTTCTTTCACGAATTATTTTTTTACTGACCTAACAAATTACAAAATAATTCTTGAAAATATTAATCGGTTTATATTGTTTCTTATGCGTATTTCAATGGTGTTAATGGCGTCTTCAGGACATTAAAGCACAGAACAATCTGATTTTTCTGTACCTTTGAAGATGACAGCTTCACCATTGAAATGTATACAGTCAGTAATCAAAAATAACCAATAATCATTTATTGAACATTTTCTATCAGAACATTTTTTATAGTTTGTAAAGTGATTAAAATTTTTTTTCTGAACGGAAATCATGTTCCAAGATTTTTAAATTTCTAAAAATCTTAATATCAATAATCAATTGAATATTTTTGTTCAGAAAAAAGTATTATTTTTATGATGAGTGAAAGTGAATTTAGTCACATTTCCAAATCTAAACTGTAAGCTTTATTCTAGATTGTGCGCATTTCAATGAAGATGTTTTCATTTTCAAAATATAAAGAGACAGAAAATCAGATATTTGATAAAGTAATTAAAATGTTTAAAGTTTAAATTTTTTTTATTTTTTAAAAAAATAGTTTGTTTAGTAACGATTCTTTTCATCTAGCTGGAAAATTAAAAAAAGTACTGTGGAAAAAGTTCAACACTAAATTGGAAGAGTAATTTCATTCTTGTATTACTTGAGATCAAAATTATCATTTTTATATCTTTTAATAGTTAGAAAAATATTTGATATTTTCCAATTCAGATATCTTTAATTTATACCTTGAAATTTCTTTAGAAATATACAGTCATTTTTATAGATTTTTTTAAATCGTTATCTCGTTTCTATATTTAGTTAACAAATATAAAAAAAATCCAAAGATATCAATATACTTATAAAAATCACTTCAAATGATATTATAAACCATTAAAGTTAAACAATGTATTAAAAAAATTCAAAAAAGCAGACCAAAAACAAACAATTACAAAGATCTGTTTTATAATAATACATTTTCACAACAGACTTCAGCTCTATTCTCTCCTTCCATTATCTTCATCTTGTAGTCATTGATATTAGAACAATACCCACAACTTACTTCTTGCTATAACCGCTAGATCGAATTTTTATAAACTATCTTTAGAAAGTGCAGTCTATATGAAGCAATTTTCTCAAACCCCACATATAAGTTTTCATAAGCTATCGTCACGTTGTTTTCTTTTTGTTCCCGTCAAAACATGATATCTTAAATGCACGTTATCTGTCTACACTATGTGTATGTATGTTTTAGTTCATGCTAGAAAAATCTTAGCTTCTTATATAATCGTATCTTTTACATGAACTTGAATTATTAATTGAAACTATATCCAGTTATTAAAATAAAGGTATAGATAATTTATGATGCTAACGAATTGTTGATTAATAGATCATAAATTTAATCTAGCTTTTCATTTAATAAAACTTAGATAATTGAATAAAGTTACTAGAAAATTCATAGAATTTCGACAAAAATAAGAAATTTGATCGATACAAATAAAATACTATTGTTAAGAATTTATTTTATTATTTCAAATTTTGTGACAAATACTTGATAAATATATTATAATTTATACATCTGATTGTTGGATAAAACTACTTAAGTTGAACAATTTTAATTTATACAGGGCTTACTCTGTTTTAAAGTGTAAAACCATAAAAGTTGTGAATCCTTAAATACGATCAGTGCTTTAAATTCTTAACTCAGTCTTATTATGGTATTCTATTCTATTTATTTGTATTGTTTGATCTAATAATTTTAGCAGTTCAGTTAATGTGGTATTTTATTATTATATCAATGTTTTAGATTTTTAGACATATTATTTATTTAAATTTAAAAAAGAAATAATTTAAATTAAGGTCAGCAATCGAAAATGTTAAAAATAATATGGATTGAGGGTGTTATAAATCATTGACATGTCTTAATACCCCAAATATTCATTCATTCAAAAAATCTCTAATATAAATCACTGATATATAATGTTTTTCATTTAAATATTCATTATTTGTATATTTAAAAAAAAAATATATTTCTAAGATTTTAAATCTGGCAAGCATGATATAAAATTGTAAAGTAATGTAGAAATAATCATAGTACTATAATAAAACAAGTATTATTTTTAAATTAAAATTGAGTTTTTCAGTACAGAAATTTTTCAATTTCTTAGGAGTTTGAAAATAATTAAACCATCATCTAAATAAATATAAACTATAATCAAAATGATTAGTAATCAATTATAGATCATACTTTGTGTATTTTGTGGAGAATGAAGTCATTTAAGAAAATTAATAAATTGTTCATATTTAAAATAAAAATTTTCTTTACATAATTATCGATCAAGGAAAGCTGCTTTCATTTGATCATTGATCTTTAAAAAAACATCTCATGCTTTCATAAATAATCGTTAAGAAGCTAAATTTATTCAGCACAATGATTGGTTGTATCCAATGTTGAGATTTTTTTAGTAAAATATTTAAATTCATGAAAAATATATATATTCCAAGCAAATTAGACAAAAAAATTAAAATAAAACATTTCTTAATTTGTAAATTATCATTTTATTTTCAACAAAATTCTTCAGTTCTTTTGTATATTAGTGGTAGGGTGAAGATTGCATCTTTATAAAAATGAAAAATAATAACAATCTGAATAATCAATAAATACTTATCAGTAAAAAAAATATTGTTACAGATTGTAGGGAGTGAAACTTTATCATATATCTTCATATATAAAGATTATTCTTAATCTTATCATGTCCTTACTGTTAAAGCAAATTGATACCTGTTTTCGTCTCATCATCAATTTTGAAAATTTTCCTCTTAAACTTTATTTTAAGTTAGGAATGAGATGTAGTTGTTAAGGATCTATTTCTTCATACATATTTGTCTTTGTCCAGTGTTACACATTTTTTCAGCTCGAAATATTTGACTTACTGGGAAAATACAAAAATACCAAAATTAATAAGTAATTTCAAGTAGAAAATATTTTAATTTAAGATATTAACATTTTCATTTTTCAAATTGTTTAAAAATTAATAATTTAACATAATTTTCAACAATACACTTCAAACACTGGATAAATTGATTTTAACAACTGAATCCTTCTTTTATTCCACAAACTACAAAATATTTTTATTATTAAAAATATTCAAAAAATCATCATATCATTTAATTATTAGAATTATTTACTTTAACGCTGTAAAAGAAGTGTTATATTGATGATATTATCATCGAAAAGCCCATAAATAAAAAAATTATCAATAATCTTTTATTAAATATTTTTAATCAGAAAAATATGTAAAATTTTTGCTGTATTGAATAATTGAGTTGAGATATTTTTAAATTTTTAAAAAATTAGAACAGAACTGTAATGATTAGCCAAGCTATTTTTTTCCATATAAAAAAAGGTCTTAAAATACTTTTAATATAATTTTTTTAATTAAAAAAATAATTATTTATAAGTGAAATCTTGAATAATTTTTGGAGATTTTTTTCCAATTAAAATCCATTTTATTTTCATTTTAGGATGTTAATTAATTTTTTCGATAATTTATTCACAGTGACTAATGATTACTTTCAATTTAAATGTTCATGTCAGTTGTTTATAAAGAAATAATTGAATGAATTGTTCAATGAATATCTGTATTAATTACTCAGTGATATATTTAATGGAAAATTGAAGGAATGAAATACTATACTCATCGTTCTTCTCCACCTCCATATCTAAACATGAAAATGTGTTCCTAGAATTAGATTGATTTTAGTAAATGATTGACGTTGTATCCAAGTTCATTAATTAATCAATTTAATACAAGCAGACTAGACGTATATTACATACAACCAAGTATGTCAATATACATCTCTATATTAAATTTATGATATTTTTTTCAATTCAATTGTCACAAAAGAAAGTATATTCTTTTCTGTATATTGAGAATTTTATATCAAAGAATAAGATTATTTTGTTGCTTTTTATCTCTTTATTTGTTTACAGTATGGATACGTCATGAATTTATACATAGATACATACATACAAACACCACCGCCACCCTCATATGATTATATATGTAGTATACATCACACACTTCGTGGATTATCTTCTAAGAACTTCTATATTCTTTCGTAAATCCACGTCTCTTAACACAAAAAGATAATGCTAGGCGACATGTTCATGTGAACAATACAGCTAGAAGAATGTGTTCCACGTGCACGCGTGACTGCACGCGCCTGTCACGGCGTCATTTCCTAGACGTATGCCGTTAAGTCGCGGACACTATAACCATGGTCAGGAATCCGTTGACATACACATCCGGATACTGAAGTTATTTGTGTATGCATGTTTCATATTCGTCGCCTCATAATATGCTTCCAACATGTCTGTAACGCTCTTCTATTTGTACTTCTGTCTATGGATGGTGTCTCCCTTGCTCTTTTTTAACACAACGGAATTCAATTCCGGTTTAATATATTGATATTTTATACCAGGAAGTAGTAAAGAAAATGTATATGTTAAATTATAAGTTTTCAACGATTTCGTTTCCGTTCTGATGAATGTTCAACGGTGACAAGTGTGTCACTGATGTCAACGTACATTGTGAATATGTATTTCGTGACGACTAGTCGATTTGGGTTGAAGTTTCAGGTTTTATCTCAACATTGTTTCTTATTCTTAAATATTAATACCATCAATTATAAAATCAATAATTGCTCAAATTAAAATATTACTTTGGTAGAAAAATAATTACAGTTTGACTTTCAAATTCACATACATTTTTCTCTTTTTTGATTTTCCTAGCTGTTTTAAATGATCCAGAACTGTTGAATGACTAACGCCTAGCTTTTGTTCGAACTTTAATGTCACTCAGATATCACACAAAGTTTAATATTTCTGCCAAATCTTAAGAATCTTTCATGTTCCAGTTTGTTTTACCGAGCTGATCTATTAGTCATGAAACCACTCCCTTATCGGTATTTATGTTAAGGATGAAAAAGTCAATTATTCTTAGCAAATCCTTGTTCTCTGGCACAAGAGTTATCATAATTCTATGAGAATTTTCTAAAATTTATCAGAAAGAAAAAGACTGTCAGAAATTTGTCTGTTCCCATACATTGTTTTCAATTTAAAAATAACAAAGAAAAAAATCATTTTCACAAATAGTTTGTTCATTTCTCGACACACCATAAATATTTTTTCTGTTTAAAACTTCTCAATAATTCATTATTAATAATTTTATATTGTTGTAGGAATTAAAATATGATTCTCCTCAGAATATCACAATACTAGTCTAGTTAGTCTGGCTAAAATTCAGGCCTATATTTGCATCAGAATGGACAATCTACTTCTGGTTGTGGGATGGTGGATGGGGTTGTCTAAAGTATAATAATACTTTTATGAATTGTTAGACCTTACACTGTAACAGCCAGAAAAAGGGTTAATAAATAAAAAAATATTCATCGTACGAAAAAAGTATAAGAACCAGTTGTATAAAATTAAATTCTGTACAAAATTGTTTCTTAATTTCTTTTATAGCTAGAACAGGAAGTGAAATATTTAAAAAAACCTGGAATTTAACCCTTTTTCGAGCTGCCTACGACAGCGTAAAGTCTGATAGTTCACGAAAGTGTAATTATACTCTAGACAACACCCTCCCCCCATCCCTAAACAAGGATTAGATTGTGTTAATTCTGATGCAACGTTACACAGCCAAATCCACTAGACTATACAGAAAAACACTATTTTTCTACAAATCGGCGCTTTTCTACACCTTAGTGGGTTAATAAGGAACAGAAAAGCAATACATGATTCAAGAATTGTTTGATATATTTAGTGAATGTTAATAAAAGCCACAATAATGAAAAGAATACAATATTTGAAAATAAATTTATATATATATATTTAAATATATTTAGCACTGTCATGATAAAGTTGATCTTAAGACTTCAGTTTGTTGTTGTTGTAGCGAAGTAAGGTCAATGATCTGATAAAATGACATTGTATTATTATAAGTTTCAATCCAAACTATTGTTATTGATATAACAGCTGTAAAGAAAAAGTTCTGTACAAAGGAATGAAAGCGTCGTCGTATTCTTTAATGGAATATATAAAAGTATATATAAAGAGAACTGCTATTTATATTTAGATGTTTAAAGTAAGAAAATAGTAAGGATGTAACAACATATTTTTGTATTTAAAAACTTGATGGAATTTAAAATTTAATCTCAATATATTTATTTTATATATTTGTTGTTAAAATTTGCTTTAAACTTTGAGTTATTTAGTAATTTTAATAGATTTAAAAAAGAATTTTTGAAATTTTACATTAAAATAAATTATTCAATACATGAAATAAATATTTTTTAATAAATACTTAATATGTTTGTTTAATAACGCTGAAGTTTTATTTTTTATCTCGTATGTGTTTTTAAAAATAAAACATATTTATAAATAAATAAATGTTTTGAATAAAAGGTAAAACAGGTTTCATATATAACAAAACGTTACTATTTTGTATTTTTACTGATTAATTTATTAAAATAAATATATATGAGGACCTCTTAATAATTTTTTTGTATCACGGTTTCATTCCTTAAATATTTTTAAAATTAAAGATTAATACAATAAATGAAATAAAATTAATTGGAGTCTGATAAAAAAGATTCTTCTGAATAAATCTTTCATTTTCTTTACAAAATAAATGTAGACTTGTATATATTTTATAAACTGTCGTAATGTTTACTTATATTAAAACATAAAAGATTCGAACGAAGAAACACTTAAAATACTTTTTCGAATAAAATTTTATGTCAGTCTTAATACAAAGAAAAACAGTCACATTCATTGAAAATTAAATATAAAAAAAGAAACAATCTTTTAAATAATAGAATCCAGGAAAAAAACAGACATAAAAGATGAAAGATTTAATTGCGAAAGTATTTAGGTATTCCTTTATTCGTTCGTTTTTTTTTCTTTTTTATTAACAGTCCAAGCAACAATTGTTCCATTATAATAATACGAGTCGAAGAGCCGCTCACTCCCAGTCTTTAAATAAAATCAAAACAATGCAAAAAACATTAAAAATAATTACACGCAGTTAAAAACGATGTTGGATTTTATTGAATGTCTTATCGCGACAGAAAAGTTGGGAATTTTCAGGGGAGAGCAATTTATTTAATTGCGAATTGTTCTCAATGAGGTACTTGAGATTGAAAGTTGCAATTAAGATAACGTGGATATTTTTGTCTTCCTTCTATCGTATCTGAAACGTCGGTTGACACATTTATTGTTGTTGTTATAATTATCCAATATACGTGTAGACGTTTACTAATTGTGTGAGATTTTTTATGATTGAAATGTTTAAAGAAATTCCTTGCAAATGCAATATATTCTTACAAAATTTAATAAAATATATTTTATTAAATTTATATCATACAAAAAGTTAGCTAAAGTAAAAGTTTACTTTTCTCATAATGATGGAGAAGTAATACTTCTTAAATTTTGAATTAATTACTCAGATAACTTTTAAAATTGAAATTTATTTATTTACTCCATAGGTACTCAAAGTTTTTATTGCTTTTATACTTGAGAATGACAGATTTTATGTAATTTATATTCTATGCTCATTGATATTAAAACTATTTTCTTATCTCATATGTAATTATTAGTTTTAACACATTCACTACAAAACAAATTGTCTGCACTGGCTTCTCATGTAAAACATTGCCAGTGTATTCAGTTTTTACTTCTAACCGCATTTAATTGGGTTGTTTGCGCGCGCCCAACTACTTACGGACGGATATATCCGTCATACCTACTTGAGGGGTTAATAAGCAATTATACAGATTACTTATAGAAAATGGATAAATATAAATTAACCTCGTTTTGATCGATATTATTATATTGACTCATATCTGTTTGTTTTCTAATATTACTTTGGTAAGAAAATAATTACAGCTTTTGTTTTCTGAATTTTAATTTTAATTTTTTATCTTTAATGTTAATATCATTTTAAAGTACATTTTTTGATCTGTATTTTAAATATTTAAAGATATACAAGACTTATATAACGAAATGGTTCAGGATTTTAACAAAAATCGATCATTTTCTATAAAACACAGAATTTATATTTCATTTTATTATCATTTAGTTTAAAAAACCTCATTATTTCTAACAGAAATATTATTATTGATAAACAAATATGTTTTTCTCGTCTAATTAACTCCAATTAAATTTAAAATATTTGAAAAAGCATTACTGTTATTCAATGCATTTATCATAAAATTCATTTTTATCAAATATTATTATACAGACTTTTAAACAAACTGATATTTAATTATTAATCAAGTAATAAAGAATGGATTCTATTATTATTAATTAGATCATAATAAGATGAATGTACTTTATATTGTATTCTTTATTACTGTTATTAAAAATGATTCAATAAAAAGAACAAATTTTTCACTGAATTAATTATGAGAGTAACTTATAAAATACAAAATAATTCTCAACATATTTTGCATTTAATTAAAATCAATATTATATTGATGAAAGTCTGTTAAAATAATTTCTACGAAATCAGACGACATAAACAATTAATAATTCATTTAATAATTAATTAATTGATACGACGATCATTAATTAATGAAGTAAGGAAATATTTAAATTACCAACTATTTATACAAGTTGTATATTTGTATTTATTTTGAACGAGCATAGTTGTGGCTACGATTCCAATAAAATTTCCAAACTTCACTATATTTACATATATATTTATATATATATATATATATATATATATATATATATATATATATATTTGTGTGTGTATGGATGTGTATAAGTATGTATTCTGATTATGTTGACGTCGTGTGCGGTGTGTTTATATGCGGAATGTCCTTCCACATAGCAAATAACTTTGCACGCGTCGACTGCTTCGAATATTTAATGCCTGCGGTTTAATTCGAGTAGTTTGGGCGGAGTGGCGTGTCACATGTGTAGAACGCACGTTTCATCCCCCTAATTCGAACCGCTCTTGAAGCACTCTTTCGACCCTTCGCTCTTGACATACATCACCTTCTAGAATCGCTCCGGGGCTGCTACAAGACGGTTCTCTAAATGTTTTCACATTTCCTAGTCAATGTTTACATTCACGTGGTACCAATGAACGGTAAATAAATTCGGATATTTATACGCAGATATATGCTGCTAATTTATTATTATTTAGTTAGTATATCAATTTATCATGATTTATCTTCTTTTTGAAATGTCTCCTTTTTAAAACATTTTCAATGGTTTCACTGATAACTATTCTGGTTAAACATTTTTAAACTACAATTTAATAAAATTTAAAATGTTGTACATAGGGGTATCATGTGTTTTTGTAATTTCAATTACTACGATTATCATTTCTGTAGGACATCTCATTAAATGATATTTATATTATATGTTATACAACATTTAAATCGGTAGGATTATTAATTCTTCAGATATGATATAAACTAGGTTGAAAATTTTTATTTGAAAGAAAAATGTTGAGCTTTTAAGCGCTATTTGTGAAGAGTTTGATTGATTTCGGGTTAAGAAAATATTTCGTGAAAATATCTGAAATTATATTAAATATACATATTTTGTAAAACAAATATTTTGGAAAAAAAGTGATATATATTATAAAATTTTTCCATGAAAATATTTTACTCTAACTAAAATTCACTCTCAAGAAATTTAAAAACCTGATATTTTTGTATTTTACAGTTTTGAGGATGATTGAGTTTCATGTAAGATACAAATGGAATAATATTAAATTTTAAAAAAAATGTGTAGATTTTGATAAGGAACATTTCTATAATATGATTTATTTATGAAAGTGAATTATTTTTTTTAATTCAATGAAAATACTAATTTGAAATACTAACAATTTATTTGCGAAAATGTAAAGTAATCTTTAAGTCAAAACATGATATTTAAAATACATTAAGTAACAAAAAATAAAGATTCCATTTTTTATCATTTAAATATTTTTTTATGTAAATACTTAAATATTTTTTTAATAAAGTATTCTATTTCTCTTCAAAATTGGCACTACGTTCTTTTATTTGATTATTGATTTTATTCGAGCAAATAATTCTATTTTAGGACTAGAAAAGAACACTAAGTTCACTTGAAATCAAATTAAAAAACCCCGAATAACACACTTAAAAAACTCAGACGAAAAAAATAGGGCTCACAATGAATCATAAATCGAATTATTTTTTATGAGCTATTCATCTTGGTTACTAATATAATTTTCTTCATGGCTGCACATTTTAAATTTGTATATCCGTGGTAGAGTGATGGAGTGATTTTAATCGAATGATAACACAAAAGAATTAAACAAATGTGTTTATTTGATTTTTTTTATTCATTTTTTAATATATGTAATATATATATATATATATATATATATATATATATATATATATATGTATATGTATATATAAATGAGGGAATATTTTAATTTAAATAAAGTGCAGTAAAGAATACTCTAAGGCTTGTTTAATATTTAGATTCAAGTTAATACTTGCTAAAAATGAAGAATACGTTTATAATATTTGAATAAATCTAGTACTAAAGTACATAAAAATCTAATTTTATAGTTTAGTGTTATGTGGAAGATGGCATCGGTCTTATTTTGTAAAAAAATAAAGTTCTTCATTTTCAAAGCACCGAAATGTAAAAAGATAAAGTAAATCCGAGGGTAGTTTGATAAGTTTGGTAAATTTTGATGAAAAATGAATTTAGGTACAGAGAACTATTTTTTAGAGCTTTAAAAATATGCTAATATTGAAAAAATAAAAAATCTGACAGTTTCTGTATAAAAAAAAATAATAAAATCTAACAGGCAAGTGGTTAAAAAAATATATTATTCGTTTGAAAACGTTTTTAATCTAATATAAAAATAATTATTCGGTATGTTTTTATTAATTGAACATTTTTTTTTAATTTTAAATAATAATCTCATAAATTTTACACTTTACGATTAGAGTTTAAATTTTAACGCTTGTAAAACAATCTTGCCAGCTCATAAAAAGTTGTAAAAACACTGATCCCGTCAACGAAGCCACAACCATCGATGCGTTTATATATCTTGTGAAATGACATCTCTTAAAATATTCATGAAAATGTACACGAAATGTGCGTACACGTCGTGAATTTTCACTGCAAGTGCTTGTTTTACTTGTATTCAGTTCACAACGGATTAGTCATGAAAGTGGCCATACGGCTGAGATGCAAGGGATATACTTTTTTTTGTATAGCCACCACCTTACCAATATCGCTAACCATCCATTCATCCCTTCAATGAGGGGGAGATGATTCCTCTAAATGACACTATGTCCGCATGTATATGTGTTTTAACGAAATAGAAGACTACATTCTACTTCTATTTCACCAGAGACACGCTTCTACATTTATTATTGAACATAATGAAAGTGTACTTATGAAAAAGTTTGCTTTCCATTCACTCGGCGCAGAGCCCCCGTGCGTTTTCGATTCATTTTTTATTTTGTTCGGTGCTTGTTTGCTTGCGGTTTGGATATTCGGTGAGCTTTGTCAATCGTTTCATTTATTATTAAAACAGTCATGTCTATTGGAAACTTTCTATTTAATTTTTTATGTATTGCGTACTTTATATACATATGCATGCAAATATATATATATATATATATATATATATATATATGAATACATCACATGATTTCGTATCATTTATAAAAGACCAAGAATATTTACAGAAAAGTTCACAAAAACTGTTGCAAGATACATTTCTATCGTATTTTTTTATTATCGGTGCGTTCAGTGCATTGCTAATCTCTTTAAAATCAATAATATGAATTATACACGAAATACAAATTTACAGTTTATGTGAAGTGTGGGGTAAGTTTTTATTTGAAATTTATGTGAAAGTAAATAAAATTATGCGGTTTTGCAAAATTATGCTAATTCGTGTTTTCATTGGTTTAAGATTGTTTATATTTTTTGTATTTTGTTTGTTATGCATGTTTTCTGTGTGTGGTTTTATGCAAATGTTGTTGGTTTTAAAATATATAAATAACGTATTGTTCTGTTTTATGTGATATAAAGGCGATTGGTAAAACGTACGAGACGATAAGTACTTGTTTTTGATTTTTTAGGTACTGATTATTAATTTTAATCTTTTATTCGAAATTTAAATACTTAGAAAATATGTATTAATAAAAGATTTTTTTAGAAATAAAATCTATTTGTGTAGATAGAATGATGGGTTAAGAAATGAATTTTAAAATTTTTACAATTTTTTTTTGATTTTATAATAAATTTTCGAATATTAAAATGAAATCTAAAAGAAACAAAAATAGGTTAATAGGTACTTTTTGTATTTTAATAGATTTTCATAAATGCGATTAACAAAAATCAATTAAAATACCAAAAATGATTCATTGTAATCCTGTGATATATATATATATATATATATATATATATATATATATATATATAGATATATATATATATATACAAAGAGAGAGACCAACGAATATGTGGGAAATTAAAAAATATTGGAAATCAGTGGAAAAGAAATTCATTCACTCATAGAAAATTCTATGAGTGAATTCATAGAAAATTCAGAGAATATATCTAAAATACGTATAATAAAAAATAATTTTCAAAAAATGCACTATTCATATAAAACGAATTCCGACTCAGCACTAATTTGTATCATTTTTATTACTACAGTACCTTATCAGATGTGTTGAAAACAGACACATAGGACAAACGATATTTATAGCATACATCAAGGGAATAATCGATACGAATAAAAACACAAACAGCACTTTTCAATTTCGTCTATATCTAATAAACAAAAGTTCACTTTTATATTACTTAGCTATATATTAAACGATGTTAAATGAACCGTACCAGTAAATCAACAAAAATAAATTGTAACACGAATGCAAGAGAAATATATTTATTGATTTTACCACGTTCTTGAATTGCCTCGATATATCACAAAAAAATGTATTTTATTTGTTGGCACGCACGCACCGTGTATATATTCGGGCCATAAAGGCTTTACGAAAATGGTTTATATAAATATATATTATGTATTTGATTGGGATGCCATATGTGAGAAAATATATTGTTTTTTTTTCCTACCTTATGAATATTAAAAAAAATATACAAACATGAAGTACGTTTATGCATACATTCATATATATATATATATATATATATATATATATATATATATATATATATATATGTTGTGTATGCTTTTCAACAGTGTATTAATTTTTAACGTTTATTGAATTTATGATTAATTTTGTAAAATGATATTAGCAATTACGTGTAATGTAGGTATATTATTTTCATGTTGAAAAGAATATTAAAAAAATATATCAGAGTTTTCGTTTTTAATATCAGTGTAATATTTTAAACGAACGAGGCATATTTATAAAGTATATTCTTTCGATTTCAATACCGTGTTGTTTGTAAAAGCTACAAATCTTTAAGAGAAATTGAAATGTATTGTACAGTAGGAGAAAAGATTTAACATTATAATATTAAATCAATTTATTTGGCTGATTTAAATTAATAAAGTATAAATATTAGAGTATCATAAATTTAATTTAATAAATTGCATTTTTTGTCATTTAATAAATTACATTTTTTAGTCATTTAATAAAAATAGAAAATTATTTTTTTTTATTTAAGCAGTAAAACTTTATTGATTGTGATTAAAATATCATGTTAAATATGAATACTTACATACAATGCATTTAAATTAATTAGAAAAAATAAAAAACATGAAGTAAATTCGCAATTAAACCAACTCAGAGATCAAAACACATTCATTATATATGTAATTAGCTAACGAAACTGTCACAAAATATCTTTCCTAAATGCCATTAACTAGTCCAAACACGTAATTTGACGTATAAATGAAATAATGTACGGTCAGACAGTATGTGTCCTGGAGTACATTATATATATATATATATATATATATATATATATATATATATATATATATATATAAAGACATACACACAAAAGGAGATAACTTTCTTTCACTGAAGCTGTTCTGTGCAATGATAGATGAGGTAAATAAAGTTAAGAGATCTGAAAGAAAACAAACTTTTCCCGTACATCTGAGATAAGTGACAAATCCATTCTATTCGAAACTAGTTTATCGATTACCACTAGTCAAACCAACGACATGGTTTCTGTACAAAGAACTATAATCTTGTATACAATGTATTTTTGACAATGTTTGATCGTTTAATAGTAAATAAATTCCTTTCAAAAGTAACATTTTCAACACTAACAATTTTCACATTTGTAAGTAGATTTTCACAAATTGAAACTTTAACTTTCACCAGTAATATTTTTTTTTGAATTAATTTCCATTTTTCTAGTCGAGATTTATTTGAATATTTTCAAGAATGTAACTTATGTTGAAACAGTCATTTTTATTTTTAATTCTTATTCGTTATGTATTTAATTCAAAACCAAAAACACTATTAACTCATATAATGGTTAGACAAAATGGAATTTTTATTCCATTTTGTCTCATATTTAACTAAGTTATATATTATAAATTGTCGCAATACAATAAATTGTCACATGTTTAAGTAAGGCATATTTAAGTAAGTTGTCTCTGTTGATTTTTCAACAGAAAATCCTATTACATGAAAATTGAAAAGATACGTTCCTAATATCAATGTTTATTAAGAAATAGTAATCTGTCTTCGTGTCATTGTTATTAAAATTACTTCTCTTACAATTATCAATTAATTATGATTTTAATTAAAAAAAATTATTTATGTTAAATAAAAACATTTGAAAAATTTCCAATTTTTTAATCATCAATTCTAATTCTCCAGGAATTATTAAATCAATAATTTATGCGCTTACACACACACACACACATATATATATATATATATATATATATATATATATATATATATATGTGTGTGATTCAATTAAGGCTTCCACATAAAAGTATTACGTGAATCATAAAATGTTTTTTTTTTAATTTTTGAGATTTTTTCAATTATTTCATGTGGAAGTCCAAAGTGAATATCTCTCTCTCTTTCTCTCTCTCTCTCTCTCTCTCTCTCTCTATATATATATATATATATATATATGTATGTATATATATGTATGTATATATATATATATATATATATATATATTACTTCATAAAAAAAAAACAAACATTTCTGTAAGAGTAGATATAAATCTAAATTCATGAGAGACAGTCAGATATTAGATATAACGGGATAGCCGCTGTCACATCAACCACATTAAATATTAAAACCCTAGACGCTGTCTGCGTTAACTTTACTAGTGCGTCAAAATGAAATTACCATCGATTGCACGCATCCTTGCACAAACAATTTTTTTTCCCTTCAAATTGTTGCTGATTTCACGTATAAACATACATGTTATCAGTATTTTACATCGATTTATTATTAAATCATAAATCTACAACGATTAATAAATAATTTAAAAAAATATGAAAGTCTGTAAAATTAATATGTATTTTTCTGTTTTTTATCATTTGATTCTTTATGTATTTATAGAAATGTTATTGAATGAACTGATAAGTTTATGGTTCATAAAATATGTTTTTTTTTAATTTCACAAAATGAATTATCTGCCATAAATTTTTTTTTAAAAATATTGAACAATTACTCATTCTTTATATTAATTTTTCTGTTTATTTCCATCGATATACACGTAAGTAACTGAAATAGACAATAATCAATTATTGAACACTTTTATACCAAAAACATTGTTTTGTGTATTATTTAATGTATAAAATTGATTTTAGTCTGTTAGCAAGATATTTAAGATACGTTAAAAAACGATTAGAGATACAAGAATGATTTAATTATTAAAACACAAATTTTTCTATAACTTAATGCTCCGAAAATGATCGAAATTTGCTTGAACAATAATCAGAAAGGATCAATAATTAATGTATGAACATTTGAGTACAGAAAGTTTTTATAGATTATGAGAAACAGAATAGTTCATTCAAAATAAATTTAGCCACCGAACCAAAAACTAACTTGTTATAAAAAAAATAATTTCAAGCACTAGTATTTTTCTTAAAAAATATTTAATTATTATATGATTATAATTTTCTCATTTAAAGTCAATATTTTGTATATATAATCTTAAATCTATTATTTCAATCTTCTCTATGAATATTATAACCATTAACCTTTTAGTTTCTTCAACCGCTTCCAGTATTTAATATGTTTTCAAGTAGCTTATGATTGATTTTAGAAGAAAATATCATTTAAATTAAAAATATCCAGGGTGTAGATTATATATTAAGAGTCTAGATAATATATATTAAGGATCTGTCTTTATAAAAAAAAATCTTAAGCTATCTGAAGATAATAGAAGTAACGAAACTACTAGTCACAGAAAACAACTCTGCATAAGAACCAATGATTAAATGTCTAGGATATGGATACTAATTTTATTCAAATATATAATCATTGGCTGAAGAAAATAATTATTTTTAATAGATACAAAATAAATTAATCTATTGTGAAAAATTATTTGTAAAGGAAACGCGTTTTTTATTATATATTTAAATTAATGTATGTCAGTCTAATAACTTTATAAAAATCTTGATTGAAAACCATATATGGCAGTATCTAGTATCTAAGATGAAATAAAAATTGTGTATTTGGGAAAGGGAATTTAGTAGAAATAATCAGTCTGTCAAATGGTACAAGAAATTTCAAAAGCTGAAGCACAACTTATGATAATTTAAATATTAAATAATTTTCTCTGTATTTAACTGTTTTTCTTTTTTAAAAAAGAAATTAGTAAATGAATAATAAATACCTTTTTTATTTTAAATTATAATATTTTTATTATTAAATGTTTCAATATGAATATAAAGATGTAACAAATGATATTTTTTAAAAATTATTTTCAATAAAACAAAACAATAAATCAGTTATTTATAAAAAAATGAATATTAAAAAAATATTTAAAAAATAATAATTTACAAAAATTATACATTAATCTCTAATTTGTAGCATCAGTTCTACTTTATAAAAATAAAATACAAACAGATATTTAAAAGAAAATTTGTTTTAAAGAAACGCGACTGTTTAAGTAATTTATACCAACAGAAATTTTTCATTACTTTAAACACCCTTCACTAGAACAAAACCATATAATTATTTATAAAAAAAAATCATTTTTCACGTAATATGTCATGTTTTCTGTTTCATTGAATTGAATTTCAGGTGTAAATTTGCGTCAGAAAAATTGTTATGCTTCATTAACGTAATATATGTAAAATAATGTATGAATGCGTGAAAAAAAAGTGGTATGAAAAGTCATGTATAAATATATAAGCGTGACCCTGCTAGTGATATACGTAATGGATAGGTTCATTAAAGTACCTGATGTTATCGGAATTTAAAATTCAAATCTCAAGTTGCATAATGAACGCACACTAAACTTATATTTCGGATAAACGCAACGGGCCCTACTCCGGAATAGATTTCAGTCGAGTGTTCTATTTTCCGGCGATTATGTTACTCCTTGACAATTTAACATTGAATGTATAATAGGAGACTTTTTTTCAACTCTGTTATAAATATTTATATCACACAAACAATACTTAATTGTTTCAGTAGCGTTCAGTATGAAATTAGTTAATGGAATATGTTGAATGTTAAAAAAAAATAAATATACGTTCGTATACAAATCAATACTCTTTTAGATTCTTAATAATTTTTCGTGATATTCTCACACTATACCTGTTTATTTTTTTACAGTATATTTATGTTACTATGCCTAAATTTACTTTAAAATTTTTCTCTAACTCTACAAATTACAAAAAAGTGTTTGATTAGAAATGATAATTGTTTATTTTTTTTGTCACTTATTTCTGGTTGTTGATTATTTTTATTCTTCTTTAAAATTTTTCATTAACTCCACAAATTAAAAAAAATGTTTGATTAGTAATGATCATTGCTTATTTTTATTTGTTACTTATTTCATGTTGTTGATTATTTTTATTGTTCCATATATACATTTAAATATCAATACAATCATCCTCGGAGTAAATAATACAAAAATCTCACCAGATATTTCTATACTGGAACGATTTGTAAATAACAGTATCGCCATCGAAATCCATTTTATCAAAAATCGATTTAAAAAGCTGTCATAAATTAACTGAAGATGACATAAATAACGAAACCGATCAAAAGAAACAACTGTGCATGTGGTCCAATAATTAAAAATCAAAGAAATAAATTCTAATTTTATTTCAAACATGTATTTATCAAGAAATATGATTATTAGGTTGGTAGGAAAATAATTGCGATTTTTATTTTCTGAATTCTAACCTTAATTTTTTTCAATGAAAGTGTCATTTCATCGGGTTCATGTTTATATCATTTTAAGGTGCATTTTGAGGTCAATATTTTGGTAAAATCTTTGGTTTTATTATTGATTTTGTATCAAATTAGGTATTTGAATTAAAGATAGAAAGGAAGCAAATAAGAAAAATTTTTGTCATTCTTCAGTTCTTAACGACTAACTGAAGGGGTTAGTTGAATCAGAACCACGTATAACAATTCGAAATCTTGCACAAAAGTTAGGCGTTAGTCGTGAAACAGTTGTGACCCATTTAAAACATCTAAGAAAATTTACAAAGCTGTAAATTTAAATGAATTTGAAGGTCATAAACTGAAATTATTTTTCTACCAACCTAATATTTATTATACTGACCAACTTCATTACTTTTTTTATATAAAAATCATTAAATCATTTTTTTATCTGTCATATTTTCGATTAATTTTGATTTATAAATTATTCATGCTTTTATATATAATTTATAAATATTAAAATATCATTTTTAGTAAGAAAAATTAATACCAGCTAAAAAAATTAACAAGTGTTTGATTTTATGAAAAGTTTCAACTTATTAAAAAACAATTCAATCGTTATTTTCACCAATACTTTTATTGCATTTACCTGTATTTTCATTTTCTCTTAGGATTCCTTTAATGTTATTTTCGATAGCCAGTACTTTTCGATTATTTATGTAGATAATCTTAACTGTTGATGATTTGTTAAGTTGGTAGAAAAATAAGTGAGGCTTATGACATGTGAATTCATGTATACTTTTTAATTTAAGTGGTTTTAAGTAACCCAGAACTGTTTGATCACTACCGCTTAAATTTTATGCAAGCTCTTGAATCATTGTGCATGGTTCTGATTTAACTAACGTTTCTAGTTGATCGTTATGAACTAAAGAAATAAGACCGAGACCTTCTTCGTCTTCAAGGCTCTCGTCCTCGGCACGAAATTTTTGAAATCCTCTCTGAAACCACCTCTTATTTGTTTTTTTTCCATCTTTAATTCACTAGCATAATTTGAATCAAAATTAATAATAAATCTAAACTCTATCAAAATACAGATCGAAAAATCCACTTTAAAATAATATTAACATGTAGACTATGAAATTATACGTTCATTAAAAATAAAAATTTATATTAAGAGGTCAGAATTCAGAAAAAAAAATAAAAACTGCAATTATTTCCTTACCAACCAAGATTCGATTTTTATTAATAATAAATAGATAGATATAATCATTCTTACATGATTTATTTTTAAGTAAAACTCTAATAACTGTTATTAAATAAAAAATGAATTTAGACAAATTGTAATTTGTATTTTTTAATTATGTTTTTTCAGTGTTGTTATATATATGTATATATATATATACATATATCCAAATCCTTTAGTTAAATATTCATTTTTTAAATCGTCACGTGCTCGTTAGAGTCGTGAAAGAAAGTACACGATACGAATTACATACACGAAAAGATCCCTCTCGTTACATTTGTTCGAAAACTGGTGTAAACAAACCGCGTTTATTTACAAACTACTATTTACGATTACTTCGGCGTACGCAAATACAACGGTGTAATATGAAACTCGAGCTTATTTCGGTGGTTACTCACAACGACACGTACGAGTTTCGAACGCGCGGATCGATTTTTAGAGATTACCAGATTCGAATCCGAATAGAAAACGTCCCACTATCTGTTCCGTTTATTATAAAATATTTTTTTAAGGTATCGATATATTATCGATTTCCAAATATCCGAATAAAAACATTTATATATAAAGAATTTAAATAAAAGTACACGTATTAAGGACTTGAGTAGAATGAATGTGTATTCGGTCAAAAACAATCCCAGGAATCTTTCGGCGATTAGTTTGAATATTAATGAAAATAACATGTCTCACCACACCTGTACGACCTTTATGTGAGTCATGAGTTCAATGATCGATACTCATCTTTGAATTCATTAGTATGTTTATATTAATCGTTAGAATTTGGAAGTCATTGTAATGTTGTTTCTGAAATCTTCTTTATTTAGACAGTTTTTTAAAAATATTTATACTTAATCCTATTTATTATTAAGAAACTGTTTTGATTTAAAACAAGTTTTATAATATTTTATTAACATATGATTTTCTTACTTCAAGGAAATACGATTATAGACAAAAATAGTAAATCAGTTTTAGATTCATTTATAAACATGTTAAAATCTATTTAATTATTTCCTCTAATGATTAATAACGATCCTAATCACTCTCTCTAAATTATCATTTTTTTTCTAAATGAAATGATCAATAATTGATTTTATTTCATATTTAAAATAATAATTTATACGTATTTCTCTGGCGACAACATTATTTTTAAATCACTAAAATACTGAAAATCTCATTTTTGAAATCTAATTTCAAATTACAATTTATTTTTATTTATAAACTTTGATTTATCTGTGAACCTTAATTTTTCTACAATGCAAAAAAAATAATTAAAAAAAAAACTTATAATGTAACATTCAGTAGTCTTTCAATAAATGTTCCTTGGTTGTTTTGATTTTTCATTTAGTATTTTAGTTCAGCTGTATTTTAGTACTGAATTCGACTAAAATACTAAATAAAAACTAAAATGATTTTTTTTAATAGTTTCGTGTGGAAGCCTAAACTGAATTACCATATATATGTGCCTTAAATTCCTAAATACTTTCACAATTCATTCAAATTTATTTTCATTCTTTGTCCTGGTGTCATTTTAAACCACTTAAGTTTCTATTTTCCAATACTAGTTTCAGACCGTGTGTCATCTTCAAGTTGATTTTAGATAACTTCAGATATATAAAATCTAAATTTGTATTAAATCGGCCTTAAAATGGTATCTACTAAAAGTATCACTAAGAAATATAAATTCAAATCATTCAAAGAACGAAAACCCAGGGTAGTACTTCAAGAGGATTACAATTTTTCCAAATTTTCATTTTATTTGTTGTTCTAATTTATTTAAATAGTAAACGTTTTAAAATTATATAAAAAAATAAATAAACAATATGTAAAAATCTATTTTGTATACCTTAAAATGAAAAATATTTAAAATTATTCACCACTACGATTTAAGCACTGTGGTTAAACATACTTTTACAAATGAATTAACATAATAATACAAAGTTAATTTTATCAAAATTTTCAATAATTATTTATTGTTTTATTTTTAAAATAAAATACTGCCATTTTTTCATTATTTTAATAAAAAGAAAACCTCAGTATTTTTAAATTTAGTGAATTCTTATTAAGAGTAAATATTAGAAATATAAAAGATATGCGATATTTAAACAAAAATAATTTTATTTTATCATCCATTTATTTATTGCCAAGTATGGGAGTGTTTTCAGACATTTGCGAATTAAAGTCGTTATTTACTTGATGAAGAATGTTATTTGAGTGGAAATTTTATTGAAAGAGGAACATTATTTATTAGAGGTATTATTCATAATCTTGTGGAGTTTTAACTTTATATGAGTCTCTGGAGAACATTATTTTGTATCCTTTCGATATATGTGTATATATATATATATATATATATATATATATATATATATACATACATACATATACATGTATATGAGTAATCAAATGAATGTCTGTACATAAAGTAGACACATACGTCTGCATGTTCATGTATATGCATATACGTGTTCAAAATATATTTTTGAATATAAAATATCGAAACTATACTCTCAATGGAATATGCATCGTATATTATACAAGCCATAAGTAAAATGATGAAAACAAGACGACATGTTTCGAAAAGTTGAAGGATGAATACACACGCCACTATGCAGATATAAACTTGACTCCCGCGGGTCTACACCGTGGAAGTGGCAAACTGTGTACGAAACTGACCAAACGTCCACTCGTAACGTTGGCAGGGTTAAATAGTTGACTGTCAGGGGAGTCATCATTGTTATCAAGATGAAAACAGCGTGTCTGTAAAGTTTTCATATTGAATACATGTGCGAGAGCGTCGCTGTGCCGTCGTTGCTACCACTACAGCTTCTACTTCGACGACCCGCTTTTCTTGTATTGTATTACAAAGATCTCACGCAATTCATGATGTTTGATCTTTTCACAGTTTGTTCTTATATTTCCACATATACATTTGTGTGTATATATGGGTACGTAAGCAACTTTACTCGAAGTTACTTTCTGAAGAAGTTATGCTCTCAAATAAAATAAAAACGTACATTTTTATATTTATTAGCTGAGAAGATACGAGAGTAAATCAAATACTGAAGATATTTTTATATCTTCTTTATAGTAATTTTTTCTCCTAGTAGAACTAGTCTTTATAAACATGAATTTATCAAGAATAATTCATGTATTATGATACAAATATGATAAAGTAATATTGTATGAGATTCATATTTGGAAAAATATCTTACAGCGAATGTAAACTTTTGTAAACAAATTTTAACTAAGATATTTTATAGAAAGATACACGATGAAAATCTGCATTTATATATATATATATATATATATATTTAAATTCGTATTTTATTTCTAGTTTTATTATTAATTTTCTTAAGATTTAAGTTTTATTTTGTAGAAATTTTGTAAATATATCTATTTGAAGATTTATTAGATAGTCATTATTTTGAAATAAAAACAAGAATAAATTAAAATCTCTATTAGAAGTTAAAACAAGAAAAGCTTTATATTAAATATGAAAAGTAACTGAAATAAAAATGTTTTTTTTAAGTATTGATTTCAAAAAGATATACTAATTTTTAAAAAGTATATTAACTAATATAGAAATAAATTCACTAAAATTTATAATTTTGTTTTGATTAGAGACAATATTCAACAAGATTGAATGAAATAAATTATTCACTTACATCATTTTTTGATTTCTATACGATTTTCTACAACTTGTGTGTCTCGGTAAAAAAAAAACAATTTCCAAACCATTTAATTTATAAAAAAAATACAGACACATTTTAATATGAAGATAAAAGTGTCATACATTATTTATATCACAGAACTGTGACCGCAGTGACTTGAATGACGCTCTCATCACGTCTATTTTAATAACGCTTTTCCGGTAACTGACGGACACAAAATGATTCATTATAAAACCACAGCATACATTCAACATCAGCTAGAATAATTATTATGTATTTATAACAGTATCGAATTCCTAGAGGAACGCCAATACGTTGTCTAACCGTCGAATGCGATAGAAAAAAAATGTTATTATTAATGGAACATTAAACCCATGAGGATTTATTGTTAATTTCCTTGTCAGTTTTTCAATAATGCTTAAATGTGCATCTAGAATGACTAGAAAAACATTTTTTATGTTTTATAGTAAGGAAGTTATTGTTTTGTCGAGAGTACGTCGATTTTATTTAGTTTTTTTCCTCTTCTTCACTTATTTTCATTCCTGTTTAATTTTTATTGGTGGTTTTATTTTCCTGTTTTAATATTTGGTTAAAAAGTTTGATATTTTATTCATCTTTAGCATCGTTTTCAAATTTAAATAATTGAAAAATCAATTCAGATTTTTCATATATCCTGATATTAAATTTTCAAAACTTAATCAAAAATCAAATTGGCGATTAAATTATATTTGTTTCAAATTAAATTATTTAAAACTCAACACTGCTGATGAAGATACCAGTGTAAGTGTCTAATAATGAAGATTCATTTTTTAAAATTAACGCTTTAAAGATGATAGAATCGCCATTGAAATGCTCATAAGCACAATCAAAAATCTTATTATAATTTATTATAAATTTTTGATCAAAAATAACTTTTTTTCAGTCTGTAGAATCAAAAAAAATTATTTGTGAAAGAGAATTAAATATTTTCATGTTATTCTCTAAAAATCAGTGCATTTATAATTAATTTATAAAATTGTAAAATAGATATGAAACTAAAAAAGGTTCTTGCAATCGTCAAATGTACTGACAACTCATTTTTAAAACTTTACTGCTTATTCTTGATCTCTGATTAAAATCTGTGAAGAGGTATGGATGTGTTTTAAATTGATGCAGTTTATTGTAAAATAATTACAATATAGATTTGAATGCCTTTGTTTTAATTCATTACTTTATTGAAAAATTATGTTTAGTTAATTGAATGTGTTTGATTTGTTTCATTTTTAAACAGTATGTGTTCTCCATATGTTTTTAGTAATTTATTGTTAAATGTATAAAATAAAACGACCTTACTCCATTTAAAAAAATACATCTCCACTCTTGAAGTATTGAATTTTAATGAGATGGTAAATCTCAATTTCTCCCATCAGCACAAAACTTATTCACAGGTATTTTTGTGTTTTGTAACTAGTCTTATAGATATTTAATTTATCCTTATTTATTGTAATTGTGCCAATTAAACTTTTAAAGAAATTTCTGATAAGGATAGATACCTCATAGGCTGCAAAAATTATTTCGATCAAAAATGCTCAATAAATCATTAATGATATTTTTTTACTGTTGCTTATGTGCATTTCCATTATAATTTCATCATCTCTAGAGCCATAAACTACAAAAAAATTATATAAAAGAATGTTATGTATCTTAACGCTCTGAGGATTATAAATCGTTATTGAATTGCACATAAGCAATATTAAATAATAATCAATAATTATTTACTGAATATTTTTCATGAAGAAAAATAAGTTTGTAGGTTGGAAAAAAATCATTTGTGAAAGTGAATTTAGTCTATCAGAACTGTATTGTGATTAAATTTCTTAGTACCATCTTTGCCCTATTTGTTAACAATCTAAAATCGATAGATCTATACAAAAAAATAGCATTTCTCTTAATATTCTATTCAGAAATGTTCTACTGAAATGATCAGTCTAAATTTGTATCTATGTTTAATATGCTGATTAAACCAATATTTTCCGCAGTGTAATATAAAATAAACATGAAAATAATATATGACCTACTTAACAAAATTGTTTTTGTCAATTTTAATTCATCACATTTCATCTGAATTTACATCATTAATAAACTGAAATATCTCTATAATAAATGAACACATAGTAACTCATAAAATGAGTGACTACTCTACAATAAAAATAATAAAAAAAAAATCTTTTAGTTCAGATCTAAAAATAGCACACTGTATCGTACCAGTGCTAAAAATAACAAAGAGACGTTTTTGCGACGTTTACACTATGCAAATAAATCGTGTATCTTTGTCGGACATAATTTCGTATCAAGAAAGAAACGTCGAATAAAAACAGTACGCTCTCAGCGTACTATTAATAATTACAGACGTATTAATCATTTGTCATAATTTATGATTAATTTATTCTGATAACAGATACTATATTCAATTGTGCGAGACAACGATGCTCTAATTGATAAAATTGTAATAGGCGTTGAATTCGAATTGTAAAATTGTATTCAGGGAAGCTTTTGTGCGTTGTCTTTATTATTTTCTTCTCTTGTACAAATATATATATATAAACAAACTGTAGGAGGTTGTATAAATAATAACATTGAATTATCATTCATTTTTTAAGAACTGCAATATACAACACACCGTCAAACAACATCCTGATGGTTTTCATCGTTTTGTATTATTTGAATTTCTACTTTTCACTTCTAGTTTCGGTACTTGTTACATTTTCAGATAAATTTTAGACAGCTTAGTCTATTTCAAAAATGGTTTTCTTCTTATTCCACTAACCACAACACGATAACTTGAAGAAATGTATTAAATATTGAATAATCAGTTTTTTTTGTCCACTTCAGTACTCTCATTATAATGGAGTTGCCAT
Organism: Acanthacorydalis orientalis; assembly: GCA_034766995.1. Classification (NCBI taxonomy): domain Eukaryota; kingdom Metazoa; phylum Arthropoda; class Insecta; order Megaloptera; family Corydalidae; genus Acanthacorydalis; species Acanthacorydalis orientalis. The sequence goes on along the minus strand of CM068313.1, from coordinate 10,298,547 downwards.
TGAAAGGCATATAAATATAACCTATAATCATTTATTGAACAATTCAATTGTACCAGTCAATCTATCCATAGTGTCACAATTTTATTGTAATTGATTATCATTTTAATTTATCTTAAATGGATTAAAACTTCTAGAATAATGAATTCATGGGATAACAAGTCTATAAACAATTATAATTTTAAAACAGATATTAATTTAAAAAGCCACTGAAGTTATTTAGTGATATCTCTTAACGTTTTGAAAATGATAAGGTCTTGAATAAAAATGATCACAGAAAAGAAACAATCAAAATTTTCAATAATCATTTATTAAATACTTGCGTTTATACATGAAAGTGAAAACTGATTTGTGAAATACGATGAAATTGTTATTGAATATTTGAAATGTTAGATTGATTGATTATTTAAGGGTTAAAGGCGCGTCGACTCTTAATATCATTAATGTTCGAACACAAATACAAAATAAAAAAAAACCCGTTTATACACACACTTTTGTACCATGTTAGAAGGTGATATGGTTAATAAACTAATACTGACCATCAAATCGAAAAATATTGAAATGTAAACAGTTTATTAAAATAAATTTTTCTACTGTACAATAATCTGTTTTGTAATCTAAAAAAATGTTTGAAAACTTTAACAATAACTGTCTTGTATAACGAAAGAAATTATTTATAATTTTTTCTAACATTAAATAATTGTTCAATTATTTCATAATAAATAGTTATATTCTTTCCTGGAGGTCTTCTTCATTTAGAATCAACTGATTCAAAAGGACCAAGATCCTGAGGACAGTGTAATTGTTTTTTTTTTGATTTCCAAAGTTTTTTTTCTAATGAAAATATTACATTTATCTTATCGATTTTTAATACTGTTATAATTCATAGACTTTTGTTTTTTACAATTTTTTTAATGTAACATTTTCTAATTTTTGTTCATTGAATATTTTTATCGTATATATATATATATATATATATATATATATATACATAAATCACAAACAAAAGTGTTGTTTTATTATACATAGGCAGCACACACATACACACACACTATATATATATATATATATATATATAAACATGTGTTTGTATATAAGCTGAGATCACAACATAGTCTTGACGCTCATGTGTAGAATATTAGAGAGGTAATTCGATAGTGTAATATAGGGTAACGTTTATCATATTACACCTAATTCATTTTATGTCAGATGTATGTGTTTATATATATATATATATATATATATATATATATTATAATGCTCTTTCAGCAATCCATCATATAGTGCCTGCACAAACTGCTACACACTAAAGTATAGTGCTGACATTCAAGTTTATATCGTTGGCTAACGTATAGAGCGATATCTTTACAACAAAAAACACACATTTTTGTATAGGTTTTCTTGTTTTATTTCGAACGACTACGGTCCGGAAAGCATTTCATGACGTTAAACTGAAAAATATTTCAGAAAAACAGGAGAGAATTGCTCGAGAGATATTACAATATTACATTTAAGCTCAAAGAAGTTCAGTATATATACATACATACATACATATGTATATATATATATATATATATATATATACACATTCATGCACACACATACTTACTTACATGAAAACCGTCTGTAATTTGCAACAGTTTATGTCCACAACCACCTCAGACATATAAGATCTATACCCACGATTATACATTGACACTTGATATTTATTACCTCATTTTATCTTTAATCCGTATTTTTTTTTTGATTAATGTTCAATAAAATTATAGACAAGAAGCAAATAAATTCATATATAAATTTCATATTACTTAAATAAGATGTAATTCGATTTTTCAGTAGACTGAATGTAGCGTAAAATTAAATAATTGTGATCAATTTCAGGAATTAATTTTTTATTCACTCTACGAACAACAAACATTTTTTTTTATAAAAATGTTTGTCACGTAATTAATTTTTCAGTTATATTTCTCACAATTTTAATAAACACTAAATTTATTTATACTTTAGCTCTTTAAGAATGATAGTATCGTTGTTGAAATGTGAATGAAAAGCGACTTTTATAATTACTCTTTTTGACTAATAAGGATGAGGTTTACTTAATTTAATTTTATTTTTTTTAGTTGAGAAGAAAATCTTGATAAATATTCTGACTATATTTAAGAAAAAAATGCAATTTTACAATTTACATTTCTATATTCTACCGAAATTCACTTTCACAAATGAATTATTTACTTACTGTACGAACAACGAAAAAATTTCTGATCAAAAATATTCCGTTATTAGGTTGGCAGAAAAAGAATTGTGGTTTATTATACCTTTCAAAATCATATGCATTTTTCTCTTTTTTGATTTTTCTATGTGTTTTAAGTAGTCCACAACGATTTTATTACTAACGCCTAAATTTTGTACAAGCTCTCGAGCTGTTGTGAATGGTTCTGATTCAACTAACGTCTTCAATTAGTATGAACTGAAGAAAGACCTTCTTTATCTTCAAGGCTCTCGTCCCAAAATTTTTGGAACCACATTTGCACCGTACGTTCTTTAACAGTACCCACACCAAAAGCATCGTTTAGTTTATAAACAGTTTCTGCTGCTTTACTAATCATACAAATAATTACCCTTATTTTATTCTTTTCCATTTTTAATTCAATAACTTAATTTGAAACAAAGTTAATAATAAAACTAAAGTCGATGTTACCAAAATACATACCGAAAATGCACTTTAAAATAATATTAACATGACCACTATGAAATGTCACTTTCATTGAAAAAAATATGGTGAGAATTCAGAAAATAAAAACTGCAATTATTTTTCTACCAACCTTATGTAATTATCATAATATTATTTTCCTATTTCAATAAAAGATTATCTTTTTATTACATTTTATGATCAGTTTCTAAACTTAAATCATCTCCAGTTATCTATATGAATATCAAAAGAATCCAGTTACAGAAAATTATATAAAAAGAATCTTAAGGAAATATTAAAAGCAGACAAATTCTATAGATTTTTTTTATGAAAATTCAAGTTAATTAGAAGTTCAACTTTATTAAGAAATAAAGTTCAACTTCTTATGAAATCAACGTTTCAATTATTTATAGTTAGAATATTTTTGTAGTTCTTGTTTTATTAAAAAGAGATGCTTTCATATAAATTATGTATATATGTATATATATATATATATATATATATATAAATATAAATATATATATATATATATAAATAATAAAGAAATGTTTTACAAATTAAATTAACTGAAAAAAACTGAAGAAAAATGTTTTTCTGTACCTTACCGTTTCTAAAATGAAATCATTGTCATTGAAATATGTTTAAGTAATAATGAAAATTATTATTAATCAATAATTGAAAACTTCGATCAGAAAAATATTTTTTTGATTTATTGCAAAGTAAACTTTTATTTGTATTCATAAACATTCAGTAGATTTAATTCAATTTTATTTATTTTAAATTTATCTTCGAAACACCTTTCACAATAATCCAAAACAAACTTGTACTAAAAATTTGATCAATAAATGTTTCAATTCGAACATAACCTAAACAACAATAAACAAATAAACATAATAACATGTACTGAAAAGGTATTCCAGCGTAAACGTAAAGCTTAACAAATTAACCACACTATAATACGATTCTCTGAAAATTGTGTGTTTTCATATTGTAATAAAATAAATAGAAACAATTTAATATTATTACAGATTGTTAAACACGAATAAATTATTCATGGAAGCAAAACAATCAAAGTGGCCCGATTTTAATTTCATAATATTTATTAAGCAATATAAAACAGGCCAAAGCACCTTTACAATATATACACGAAAGCTCTGTGTGTATATAAACATACTAGTGTAAATATTTATACAGTAATTAAGAGTTTGCAATAATAATCCAATAAATTTACAATATCTTGTTAATGCTCACCAGTGAAATATAATGTGTGTTTTTATGTTCATGTAGACATCAATCAATCTAAATACCAGTCATTATTTTAATACAATATATATATATATATATATATATATATATATATATATATATATATATATATATATATATATATATATATGAATTGTGTACTTGTATCGATCGTTTCGATTCCATAAATGGATTCACGAGCTTTTAAAAAATTAAAGTAGAACAATTACACGAAATGTCATAGTGTTGTTACATTTTATGAACATGTTTTTCATATTATTTTTCAGCATAACATTTTAGAATTAATTAAAGTAATGTTGTCTTTTTTAAATGTTATTTAAAACATGAAACGTATCACGTTAAGTGGACGTGCCAGTCAGATAATATTTCAATTATGAAATGAGTTTTGACATTGTGGATAAAATAAAACTGATAATAGTAATTAAATATGCGACAATCTTTCTTTGCACGGCTCGAATATAAATAAAGACCATATGTAAATGATTAACATAAAAAATGAATAATAGTGTTAATTATTGTGGTGAAGTGTGGATTACCAGTTACTTGGATTGTTAATTTAATTAATATTAATTATTATAAGAGGATTATATTTACTTTGATTTTAATTGAGTGGAAAATGTGTTTTATTTCAATGTTTGCATGATATTAATTCAATTCTGTATTATTTTTAAAGTATTTTCATATTTTTTTTTAAACTTATTACTTTATATTCATTGTTTTTTTTTGTATTCATTTATATTTAAATTATTTTGAAATGTAATGAAGACTATAACTGTAAAGTTATTAAAAATTTAAATCAATTATTTATATATTAATAGATGAATATATTCAAATGTTATGAAATAAAAATAAATATTTATACTCATTTTAGTTTAAAAAAAAGTCTTTTGTAAATGACTCTATTATTCATTTACTTTCTTTGGATATAATTTTTCTGTATTTTCAATATTTAAAATTCGTTGTATTGTTCGTGTTCTGTATTTTTATATGTCCCATCATGTCACCTTCTAAATATCTAGTTTCAAATTTTTAATTTTTATACTTATTTCTACTGTTCTGAAAAGTTAGCTGCCAAATAATAATATTAGTTTCATTACAATATCATTTATAATAAAACAGTGTTTATTATTGATAACACATTGATTTAAATTTAATCTCTAATAATTTTCGACCTTTTTCAGTTTTTTTTTAACTGCCATTTCTGGATATTTAGCCCAATTTATATCGTAATTCATATATATCTATAGATATTTCAATCATTGCTATTGATTATTTATTTTTTTAATTTTATGTAAATTTATTTTTGAATCTTTCTTTTTCTGTGATTTTTTTTCGATTTTTTTTTCTTAATATATTGTGATGTTTTCTGTTATATTACTATAACTGCTCATGTAATGCTTTCTTTTGATAAATTGTAAATAATATCAGTTGTTTTTTAATATTGTAAGTTTTATTCCAACTTTATATTAAAGTGATAACTGTTGATAATATGACAATTTTTTTTCCTTTATTTCATTTGAATTTACGTATTTTCTCATTTTTCATTCGTTGTTATACCTTTATTTAACAATAAATGTTATATATATATATATATATATATATATATATATAAATATAATACATGTCGTAGGCAAGGCATAAGTCCGTCGACCAAAGTCCAATTTTGCCCCACCACCGTCAGTCAAAGTCCGAAGTAGAACCTCTATTCAGGGCTGTATACCTACGTTTAGCAGAGTCAAAAAAGGGTGAGGGGGAGGATGATCTAATTTTTATTTTATAAATCAGGATATATATATATATATATATATATGAATTGTGTACTTGTATCGATCGTTTCGATTCCATAAATGGATTCAAGTGCTTTTAAAAAATTAAAGTAGAATAATTACATGAAATGTCATAGTGTTGTTACCATGTCCTTCATATTATTTTTCAGTATAACATTTTAGAATTATCAAAAGTATTTTTATCTCTTTTAAATGTTATTATAGTGGACTTCTCTATTAGAAAATTAGTTGATTCTACTCCATTTCAATAATTAATATTCGTAGACATTAATGTCTTTAGATTATAATATTTTACTGCTCTAGATTTATAGCTGTATGTTATTTCTTTTTCTACAGCGTCGCGCTTTTTCCTTTCATTCTTTTATGTATTATCACATATATTATTTTTCTTTATATATTCGTTTATGTTTTTATTCTTACAATTAGTTCTTCTTACTTGTAGATTTATATTATTAAGTTGGTAAGAAAATTATTACGTTTTTTTTTCTGAATTCTAACCTTAATTTATTTCAATGAAAGTGTTTTTTTTATGAAGAATGACAATCACATCTACATAAACAATTGAAAATTAAATGAGAGTAATAATTCAAAATAAAATACAATTGAGAAACATGAAAGAGTAAATAATGAAATGTTTTTAATCTTCCTCAGTGGTTTGAATAAAGAAATAGAAATATTTTTTCCTGAATTTGAAAAAATCAACAAATGAATTAATAATACAGTAGAGAAAAATTTATAGTAGACGGTGATTTTAAAAAAAGACCAGGAAAATTAAGCGAATATGTAGAAAATAAAACCGAAATGAGTATAAATATTTATAAATAGAAGATATAATTATCAGGTTGGTAGAAAAATAAATGCGGTTTATGACCTTCAAATTCATATACATTTTTTAATTTAAGTAGTTTTAAGTGTTTAATGACTAATGTCTAAATTTTGCGCAAATTCTCGAATTGTTGGGAATAGTTTTGATTCAACTAACGTCTTTAGTTGGTCGTTATGAACTGAAGGACGCCCGCGACTCTCACCTTTAAGGCTCTCGTACCCAGCACGAAATTTTTAGAACCACCATTGTACCGTACCTTCCTTAACAGTACCCACACCAAAATCATCGTTTAGTGTACAAGCAGTTTCTGCTGCTTTACCACTCATTTTGAACTCAAAAATTGAATTTGTTACAAAAAAATGTTCTTATTTGTTTCTTTTCCATCTTTAATTCAATAGACTAATTTGATATAAAATTAGTAATAAAACCAAAGTCGATGTCACCAAAATACAGACCGAAAAATACACTTTAAAATGATATTAACATGAACACGATGAAATGATGCATGTCGAAACAAAAACCGCAATTATTTTCCTACCATCCTAATATATATATATATATATATATATATATATATATATATTATTCCAAAAACTATTATTTAATATTAGAATCATACAGTAAAGCTTGTATAAAATCTCAAATCTCAGCTACTTGTACAGCTCTCGAAAATAATTAGTTAAAAATATGATTGCAATATCAAGTAAAGTGTATCTGATTTCAAATACGATTAAAGCTGAATTCTCGGCCCGTTATAATATGCTTTTAAAGGATTGCATAGCGTGACTGGCGATCTAAAAACATAATTACTACGTTGTTATAGTTGTTGTATTATAACGCTATCCGACAATTTCAAAATATGAATAATTGTATGCAAACAACGTCTACCGACATGTAAAAAAATTATACACTAGTTTGTAACATCCTCGTCCTATTCTATATTTTATCATGCACGTTTTATACAAAACGTATTTTTGAATCAGGTGATATCCTCTTTGTTCCGTTTTAGACACGTCGTTTATATTCTTGAAAAATTACTTCTAGTATAGGAAAATGCAACCGTTCAAATTGTATTCTTCGAGAATTCTTTTCAATGTTTATACGTCTTTGTACAGAAAAAAGATATTTTATTTTTATATAAAATTCAAAACTTTACATTTCGAGATGGAAATCTGTAAATAATTTGTATATATTTAATAAATTATTGATTATTTAATAATAATTTTTACTAGTAATTTTTAATAATAATTTGATTGAAAATAAATTATTATTAAAAAGTATTATTATTACAAACTGTACATAAAATCAATACGATTCAGCTATATTTCCCATAAAAAAACCAGTACATCAACTCTATAATCTTCATTAATAAACATCAACAATAATCAAATCAAATTAAACAAAAAAAAATACAATAATAATTATGATTCATTTAAATAGTTATTCGATTTGTTCATGCAAATAAAAATAAACATATGAACATTGAATGTAAATATGATTTAAAACCGCAACCGTACACATTGTTCTCTAAAACAAGAATTATAATAATTAACAATTTCACGGAAATGAATTATTATAATTGAATATATCGAATATTTTAAATGAAATCATATAATAAATAATTAATAACGGAGACAACGTTTCAGCTTTATACAATTATTGTACATTTATACAGAAATTTTCATTTAAAAAAAATATGATAATTGCAAATGCAGTCTTGTTTAAAAAAATATAATGTTTATTATTCGTGTATGCAGTTGTCATTCATTCAACCGGTTTATGAACGACGCACAAGCTGTATAAAGAGAACTGGTGAAGAAGACAGTTCTTTTTTTTATTCAAGTGCGTCGGTTCATATTGTCAAGTTTGTCTGTCCCATCTTTTATCTACTATTTCTATTATACACACACACACATAAATATATATATATATACATGTGTGTGTGTGTGTTTGTGTATCGTTCAGAATTTATTCTGTAAATATTACTAAGCCTGTTCGGACTGTATATCATTTAGAATTCCGTTTGTATTCTCAAAGTTCGAAATTGCTTTTCATTGCAGTGTCCATTTGTGTACTGTGTATACGTGTGTACGTTTGTCTGTGCGTTTATTTATTTATGCGTTGATGTCTAGTCACTGATTGCCAATGTTATAGTGGTGACTGTTATGAAAATTAAAACTGGTTTAATTGAAAGTTTTACGGTCGGATCGAATAATGAAGTGTGATAAAAAAAAGGTGATTAGTTTTAAGTAATGTTAAATGGTGTCGTTGAACGTTCTATGCCATTTAATTCATATCAACTCATTTTAATAATAGGATCTTTTAATTATACTGTGTCGTTCGTTTTCATTTTTGTTCAAATAAAGTGATTGTTTGGTTCGAAAATCGAACTTCACGGTTTGGTTTGAAAGTTTGGATTTGTTATCGGTGTGTGTGTGTGTGTGTTTTTATTTATTTTATTTAATCAAAAGATTAGTTATATTAAAACTTGTATTTATCTTTAACTGATTTCTGTAAGTAGACATTTTGTAATAATTATATCGTTTATAAAAAAAATAATATTACAAGGAAGCTTTTGAACTTTTCATGAAAGATATTTATATATTAAACCTTTTTTTATTTATTTATAGCAATTGATAATTTTCAGTAATTAGAGAATATATATTATTTACATATCATGCTTATATTGTTGGAAATCTGCTTGTAGATTTATAAATATAATAGAAAATTGAGGTTTTCTTTTAATATGAGGGATTTTTTTAAAAAAAATCCCTGTAATTTTTTTGTATTACTCCGGTAATTTAGAATTAATTTTTTAAATTAGTATTTATTTAATTTTTGAGTTGTCGGGATTAGAAATTGTTATTCATTTTCAAGTATTTAAATAATTATAATTAAATTATTTATTAATTAATTAATTAGATACTATATTAATATCAAACAAGTTACTCTCACTAAAAATTGAAATTGTTTTCCTAAATAGAGCAGTTCAACATGACTTTTTTAAATTCTTGTAAAATTAAACAAGATAAGGTATTTTACTAGCTCAGATCTTTTTATGTGTGTATTTTAACTGTCTCTGAGAGGATAGGAATTTAAATAGCTTGCTTATAGTGTTTGGAACTCAGACATTTTGTCCTCTAATTAAAATATAGTTTGAACGCAAGTATGCAAATAGTGTATATTTTTATTTTATATTTGTTTTCAAGGTATTATTTTAGTTGTCGACACGTCCTTAAACGACAAATTAGAAATTTGAAGGATTGATTTGTGAAATATGTGATTAATATTAAAATTTTTAGAAAGAATAATTTTTCACAATATTTCTATTCACATGTTAATTTTTTTGATTCTCACTGATGCCCATTTCGATTATGACTGTATCATTTTCAAAATGCTTAGATACAGAAAAATCTGAAAATGATGAAATTGTGATCGAAATGCAAATAAATGTAAAAAATAATAATTACAAATTATCAATGAGCAATTATTGAATATTTTTGAATAGAAGAATATTTGTGGTCTAAGGAGTGACTGAAAATTCATTTTTTAAAAATTTAATGATGAATAATTTAAGTAGATCTTTTTATTTGATGATAAGTTTGAATATAAACTCTGGTTTCAAGATGATATTAAAAAATATAATCGGTTTGATTTATTAAATCAATTACAATTCTAATCAATGAATAATAAAATTAAAATTTAAAATTTTTATACCTGTTAAACTTTCAATATATTACCTTGATGGTCTCCATCCTTTTAGGATATTCAGTTTGTTTTCCAACACTAGTTTGCGTACGTGTGCCATCTACAGGTAAATTTTTAAAAAATTGAAGATAGATAAAATTTATTTGAAGGCACACATGCTGAACTAGTAGTGGAATACAGAAGTTGAAATGATATAAAAAGATGAATATCAGCAGGATAACCAGTAATCAATTGGTTAGAACTAACTCTTTTATTAAAAATATATTTTTATTATAAACGATTTGATTTCAACATGATTTTATAAAAATCTACAAATAAAACGGCAAAAGTACAAAAATCATATGATTTTTAAATAAATATTAATTTATAAACATATATTTTTTTAATTATAACGTTTAATAGTATTCAAATATGTTTAAATAAATTTTTTTCACAAATTCAGAAATGATTACAAATGAATTATAATATTTAACCTTGAATTTTCTAAATACCTTTTTTTTACATTTTGTTTGGCACTATGACTAAAATCACTTTCACGAGATCATCACCCCCACACACTCATACATATTCAATAAAAACTTAATGTTCATTTTAAGATATTAATATATTTCTATAAATATTTTTTCATTAAATTGAAATTTTCAATCTATGATTCAACCTATTTATTATTTTTTTTTAAAAAAAAAAACTATATATTTTTATACAACACGGTAATCTGATAATATATCACAATTTTCCAGCACATACTTCATAATTAAACTATATACTTTGAATGAATCATTGAATAAAATCGTAACTGACTCATGGCTTCATGTTTACAGAAAGGAAAAAAACAACAGGAATAAATTTCAATCGTCGATGTAATATAAAACATTCGAAAATAAATCTTCACGTGAATAACGTACACAATGAAAACATACATACATAAAAAGTACATTTGTATCAACAAACGTAACATATGTAACATGAAAATATTAAATTCTAGTCATTAAACCTGCTTACCGTACGCATGTTTATGCATACAATGTACATAAATCGTAACCTTAAATGAGAAAAAAACATATATATGTACGCATACATAACGTGTATATATATTATATACATGTATGTATATATATATATATATATATATATATAATACAGGGTGTAAGTTTGATACTAACTACGAAAAATATCTGAAAATTAATAATTATTTGAATCAAATTGATATTAAAAATAAATTGCAACCATTCAGCATGTCTCATCTATTATAAACAATATCACACATTTTAAATATATTCTGTTAATAATTTATAGGAATAAAAAACTTTTTTAATAAGTATTAAATGCTTGATTAAAAAAATAAAAAAATTACTAAAGATAAAAATCCATGTAGATAAATATAATAAAAATATTTCGAATACAAAAATATCATTCAATTAAAATATATAAAAAATAATTTACATATATAGAAAAAGATATTTAATAAAAGTTAATAATCCCTTCCTTTCTCTCTCTCTCTCTCTATATATATCTATATATATATATATATATATATATATATATATATATATATATATATATATATATATGTGTGTGTGATGATTAAAATGGCATTAATTTTTGATATTAAATTTAATATTAGAAAAAGAATTTTATTGTAATTAATTGATTTATTAAACGAATTATTTTTTAACTCACTCCAAAAATTATTAAAAAAAATCTAATCAAAAATAATTGATTTTTGACTTTTGTTTAAGATATTTTTTTGTACTTTAGCTTCGAATTGTCATTGAAATGTGCATAGATAGTGTTCAAAATTGATTAATAATCAATGGTGGAATATATTTGACCAGAAAAAATGTGGGGTGAAAAGAAAATTTATGAAAGTAGATTCAGTGCCATAATTGTATTTCAATTAATAGATATTTACATAAAATCCCTATGTAATTTATTAACCCTTATCGGATGGTTTGTTTTTACAAAAAATTTTTGCTAGGTCTGAGTTTTTTTTTAACATTAGTTACTATTATTATAAATTTCAATAAAATAACAAATTATTTTCATATAAATATGTGAGAATTTTTTATTGGGTATGTATTTCGTTATTTTTTATAATCAGATAATGTATGATATTGCGAAAAACATTCTCCTACATGTAACAGTGAATGGTCATCGCAAGTTTGACAAAAAAATCTAATTAGTTTATTTCCAGCGAGAATAAATCTCATAAAGCAATTTACACAATCCTTTTTGTTACTATAGAATAGTTGGTTTTATTCAAGTTTCCATTCGTAGTTGCCAAGGATTGGAGGATGTAGGTTGCCGTCCAACAGTTGTGAGTGAAAATCACCAACAAGTTGTTTTATCAATTTTTTTACAAACTGCAAATGAAGCATTGGTTTATTGCCTTTTCTTTCTTCACAGTTTATATAAAATGTACACATTTGTAGCACTGATATCCTGATTCCAGAAAATGGTACAAAAAATCCATACAATAAAATTTGTATTAATTAAAAAAGAATCTTGTGTCAGCGGACACTGTCGACATGGTTCCTGATTGGCGACATATGACTAAAAATCCTCCTACTATTAGTTTTTGTATGGCGACATCCAACCAATAAAGGTTAATATTCAATATCAAAAAATAAGCGACACTACATCCATACTTTGCGTTCTATACACTCAATGTATTTCAACTATACGTCTTTGTAATTATATTTTTTAATATACAATTTAAATATTTTCTTTAAACTAATCTATTAGGTGTAAAAATTAATTCAGTGCCTTTACTTTGAATCAATTATAACTTTGTTTTAAATTAAAATATTTGCTTATTATCTAAGGATTTTGAAGTGCCAAACTCAATATTGAAAAACATGAAGCAGTTGGCATTGCCTCACAAAACAGTAGTGAACACAGTGGCGTCCGAGAGGAGCATATTAGGCATTGTATACTTTTCGCATTCCAGTTAAAAAAAATCCTGTCGAAATAGCGGAGAGAGCGGAAATAGTAAAGTGTTGTGATGTACAAAACATGCAAAAAATGTTTAACAGTGGAAGAGGTCGAAAAATGCATTAGGACTTAAGGCAGTCATCTTTTTTTTTGACAAGCGATTCGTTAGTTACCCAACAGATGAGATAAAGTTACACAAAACAATGTGGAATATTTTGAGAATTGAAATGTATTCAATTTTTTAATAAACATTAATTTTCTATAAAAAAAAGTAACCGAATTAATTTATACACTTAAAATAATTACTTGAAATTTTCATTTTCGATTTATTTCTAATCATTTCGAGTTATGAAAAGAAAAACATTTTTAATCAATATTTTCCATCAAATCTAAAGAAAATTTTAGCAAATTTTACGTTTATCTTTTTAGATTTTCTATATTTATTTTTATTTTTTGTAAGTATTAAGGGGACCCGGTGGTCTAGTGGCCTAAAATTTAAGCTATTTTAAAATTTTTTTTTCTATATGAGGGTAATGAATAATGCTTTCAAATTTTTTTACACTTATTTTATTACTAATAAACTACACAAAAATGAAAATAAAGACAAAAAAAAATTTTTTTTTAAATTAGAAAAATGATGCTGAAGTCTCCCTCTAAAAAAATGGAATTGCGTGGTGAATGATGATTTATCTCTCCCTCTGATCTGAAATAAAACAATTGACGAATTTTTAATTAGTATAAGTATGCTATCGCAGGAAGTAGAATAAAAAAAAAATTTGACAAAATGGCGCGTAGTCAAAAGTACAAGTTTGAAAACGACCAGTATTTTTGAATGTTTTGTTAATAAAAAAAATAAAAATATTTTACGGAAACTATTAGTTTTACTTCCGAGCGAGAGCTAGAACTATTCAGAATAACATATTAAAATTTCAGACAAATCGGTCAAGTAGTTTTTTTTTCTGGCCTCCGCAAGACGAAAAAAAGTAGTTTCGAGATAAACGCGTTTAAAGTTTCAAGCAAGTATATTCTGACCAAGTAGTTCTGACCTTCTAATGAGCTGTAGATCCTGAAATACTCTGAATTTCGTCATCAAATTTTAACAGTATATTTTTAAGATACTATACTTTCGAAAAAAAATCGATTTTTCGAAAATTCTAGACCACCGGGTCCCCTTAAATTGAGCCAATCATAAATGAATATATAACCTGGAATATAAGATAATATTTTTTAGAAAAGGCAATTTTTTACACACATATTAAGAATACACTCTGTATTATCATTTTATATATATATATATATATATATATATATATATATATAATATGTGTGTGTGTATGTATGTATGTATGTATATATGTTGGTATGTTTGCATATAAGTTACAATAAACGTTTACCAACTGGAAATATGAAATAATTACAGTTAAAAGTTTTGAACGTACAATAATAATAACAATAATTCAGTTCACCCCGCATTGAGAGTTTGCGCGGCTAAAGCGATGCTCGTAAAAAGAATAATGCTCAATTTAAAAGTCTGGCGTTTTTATGATGATATAATACTCTATTTTTGTAGTTACACACACTTTATTGTGTTCGACTTTATCAGCGGTAGCTTAAATATGGGGATTTTCTTTAGAAACATATTTATTAATAATTCACATTCGTTTTCTCTCTCGTTTGTTTCAGGTGAGTGCGTTGGTGTTTTATGTTCGTGTGTGTGTTTCATATACATTTTACAAAGTTATTCGCAGTTCGGTATGTATTTACGAAAGTATTTTTTTTATTATTTTATACATTCATACATATGTATGTACTACGTATGTTTATATATGAATTGATTTATTATTAAATCTAACGTAAACAATTTACAATTTCATTATATTATATTATTCGTTTTTTCAATGTTTTCTCTTGAACTCGTATCTTAAATTTTTTTTGATAGAATGTTCTATAATGAAATTTTATATTAAAAAAAATCTTTTAGATTGTAATTCAGTTTTCAGAACATTTATTCGATTCTGAAATGTTTTGTATGTGAAAGAATTTTTTTAATAAAATATGGAATTCAATTTGGAAATAAATAAAGAATTGTTAATAAATATTTAAAGTTTTTTATATTCGTCTACGATTTTTCCAAATAAATTTGTTTTGCGAAATCATTGAAGAAAACTGTATATTTATTTGTATTTGCGTTGTAGTATAATTAAATAAAACAAATAAATATTTTTTCGTCTTTAAATGACAAAAATTTTATTTTAAATTACGTGAACGTATATCAAAAACATGTTTTATTATAAATAAAAAATAATTCTGATTGAAATAATTATTAATTTAAAAAAAATCGAAGACTGGAAAAATATGTCATACATTTCCATAAACTGATCAAAAAAATATTCAATAATTCACCAGTGATCATTTTTTGTTATTACCTAAACATATTTCAATAAGGAACTCATTTTCAAACCATTTTAAGACGGGGGAGCGAACGGGAGCAGAGCCCCTCGACGATCGGCGAGCAGGGACAGCTCTGATACTTTAAATATTTTTTCTCATTTTTTCATATTAATTACAAATTCGCTTAAAGAAATATTAATTTAATTGCTTAAAATTTTAGTTGGCTAATTAATGAGTGAATTTAAGCTTACATATTTAAAGATAATAATATATTAATTTAAAAAAAAAACTTACAGTTCAACTTAAATTCAATTTTTATATAATATTTTTTTCATTGTGATTGAATTCAGACTATTTTTTTTTCATATTCTACAAATTACAGTGTTTTTTTTTCATCAAAATTGCTCTATAATTAATTATTACTAATTTTTATTGCTGATTATGTTCACTTCGATGGAGATGTAATCATTATCAATGAGATAAAGTATAGAAAAAGCCTTTGTATTTTAACACTCTGAAGATTATTGCTCACAAAAGCTTATAAGCTTTAATAAAAATGATTAATAATCAGTTATTGAACATTTTTGATCTGAAAAAAGGTTCCTGATTTGTAGGATGAGTAGAAAATTGAATTATGAAAGATATCTCTAGAAAAAAAATTTCTGAGACTTGTTGCAAAATTCACTTTCAGAAATAATTTTTTTCAACACACAAATCATACTATGTGTGGTTTGTGAGATGAAAAACGATTAGTTTGTGAAAACATCTTTAGAAATTTAAACTTTTATCCGAAATGTCAAGATTTTCTTCTAAAAAAGTATTTTAAGAAATATTGGTTTAAATGATCTGGCTAGTGAAAGCAAGTGAAAGTACTTACGAAATTTTTTTTTTCATTTATTACTTATTACAAACTAAGCACATATTCTAATCAAACTATTTAAGTCAATAGAAAATATGTAATTATTTTCTTAACGCATGAAATAACTCAGAATGTTGTTTTATTATTTAAAACTAATTATATTAGAAAATGATAAAAATGACCTAAGTATTTTTAAAACATGTAAATCAGAAAATAATAAAATGCAGTTTTAGTTGAGGATTTTTTTTATAAAGAACAAAATACTGGAAGTATCGAAGTTTTAAGTAAAAAAATCTATAAAAATATTATATTAAAAATATTATTTAGTGAATATATCTTATTTTAAAAATCATGATTATAAAAGTGAATTAAAATACTACATACATTATATTTCTTTCTGTTTATTATTTTTCTTGAAAGGAAATGAGCTGTTATTTACTAAACGAAATATAAAACAAACATTCAATAAAAATATACCTAATAAATGTATAAAAAAAATTAACATCCGATTGAAATTTTATACGGTAATTAAATACATAAATTGAAACACAAAATAATACGAGCGGTACTAAATTGGTAACATAAATAATATCTTAATATGTGTACGAATAAAACTGAAACACTTTGTGGATAATATTCATGGTTTTTATATACAGAAAAGTTTGTAATTAATACGCAAACAACAGAAATCTTTTTATGTAATCATAAAACACAATTTAGTGCTCCGTTACGTTATATCCTTCTGGTGGGTAATGTCGTTTTGGATAACTTGCTAAAACATGCTATAAAATGTGATTTTTATATCTTGGAAACGATAAAAGAATATTTGAATTTTTATGCTTTTACAATTTAAAAAATAACTTCATCTTATGTACACAAATATATATATATATATATATATATATATATATAACCTTTGAAATATTTTACAAAGTATCTAGAAATATATCCTCATTTTTGATTATTAAAAAGTGAAACTTTTCAAATAAAAAATGTATTTAGAAAAATTAAAGACATTTTTATAAGAATGTTCCTATTTAAACACTGAAGTTATGTATAAATATCAAACATTTTTCCGACCACAGAAATATGCGTACACATTTCAAATCTTGTCATCTTTTAAAATGCTTAACTGCTGCTGCGAGGCCTTAAAAGTGATATTAAAAAAACATCATTGACGTACAATAAGACATTGTTAATAGTATTAATGGTCTCTTGGCGAGAGTACGTACTCAAAAAAATCGGTCGGAAAAAAA
Source organism: Acanthacorydalis orientalis (assembly GCA_034766995.1). Taxonomy (NCBI): domain Eukaryota; kingdom Metazoa; phylum Arthropoda; class Insecta; order Megaloptera; family Corydalidae; genus Acanthacorydalis; species Acanthacorydalis orientalis. The sequence goes on along the minus strand of CM068313.1, from coordinate 10,280,834 downwards.
TCACCAAAATTGTGTTACGACTTTTCGTATAAACACAATAATAAGATTGAACAAAAGAAATAATCGTTATTTTCTTTCTTGTTGGTTGTTATAGTTTTTGTTGTCTCTCGTTACTTTCTTTTATATACATACACATATATATATATATATATATATCTATATATATATATATAGAGAGAGAGAGAGAGAGAGAGAGAAAGAGGAGAAATATGTGTGTGTGTTTAATCGTTCGAACGCTATTTCGTTTATTTGTTATAATTCTTGACTCGCGAATTGCTTTTCTTTTTATTCGACACATTGAATTAGATGTATAGAACGGAAGATAGAAAAGAAAAAGTATTTTTTTCCTCTTTGTAGACTTTTTCATGTAACAATGTTATGCTAGTAATGTATTTTAGTGATTTTTGTGTGGATGAGTACATTAAGGCTTTTCAAAAAAAGATGGTATTAGTTCTTGTGTTATTTCTGCTCAACTGCACAATGGCTCTCATACACACACTCTCTTACATACACACACACATACACATATAATATATATATATATATATATCTAATTTTCTGTAGAATAGTGTAATATTTATAATTTTAAAAATACCATACAAAAAAGTTTATTACTGGTATATAAAATTAGAATCCGTTAAGTGAAAATAAATATTTAATAAAATATTAAAAAAATAACTAGGAGGAAACTAGTATCTCTATCTTAGCACTTTGAGGTTGATTGAATTATTATTGAAATATGGAAAAATAAAAGGCAAAAATAACTAATTAATTAAATATTTTTGACCAGAAAAAATGTTGGTTTTGATTTTGTGCGATGAAAAAATAATTAATTTGTGAAAAGAAACTAGTAGTTCATTTTGTACTTTTTAAGCTTGTAGCTATGTATTTAATCTACTTAAATTCTAAAGAAGTTATCTCATAGTAGCGTGAACAGTAGTTTTGTTGGTAAAGATCTTACTGCCATGTCTTCATTTACTTTAAACTTGCAGGATTTTACATCCTTTTAAAGTTTTTCGATGCGGTGAATCTAATAAGAAAATGTTTCTTTTCAGAATCATTGCATTGAAAAACTTGTTGGAGACAACATTTAGATATCTTGTAACTTTTAAGTAAATGAAGACTTTTTAATAACATTTATCCTTTCAACAATGCTGTATATCTTCATATAAATTTCTAATCTCCTAAATTATTATAGAGAATTTGTTTTTTTAGTCATGCTTTTTTAAAAAATATTTTCTATCTATCAAATATTTTAAATTCTGAAATTAAATAAAGTAGTGAATATCTAATACGGTTTCTATGGGGAATCGTAGTATTTGGAAGTTTTTACTTCAATATAAAATCATCTTTCTAGCATCAAAAAAAGAACACATTTTTTATTGTTTCCTGATACAATTTCATTTTTACTGTGATAAGATTTCGATATTGTGTGTAAATTTAGATGTAAAGTTCAGTGTAATTCTTGATTTTATATTATAAAATATGATGGTCATAATTTTTAAAGACATTTTTTATTCAGAAAACTAAAAATATACAAGATTTCTTATCACATTTTAGTTTTACACTAACTAAATTTATACTCAAAAGTAAATTTTTCATTCACTTCACAATATATTTTTTTTGACCTATATATCCAAAAATTGATTGTAGATTAAGGTAAGAAAAAAAACTTAGACCTGATTTTTCTTGATCTTAGTGCAATAAATGATGAAATCATTATCAAAATTTATATAAACAACAATTAAAAATGATTAATAATTGTTTATGAACTTTTTAGATCAGAAAAAAATTCTTACGGTTTGTAAATTGATTAAAAATTCATTTCTGTATTTTTGTTCTCCCGTACAACTTTTACATTCATTCTAATGATTTCTAAAAGTGTACAAATGCATCAGTCACCTTTTGTTAAATCAACTTTTAAAAAACTAGTTAATTCTTAACAAATTATAGAATAAAATAATAATACTGTAAGATATTAAAATTATGACCATTATTTTAACCCTTTAGAGCCGGAGAGGAGGAAAGGGTGCTAAATTTTTTAACACATATTTTTTAATTAACTGGACATTCTTTTATCGTAAACAAAATAAAAAAATTGCAAATTTCCCGGTTACGAAAAAATATGGTAATTCAGATTATCCATTATAAATTTCACATCTATCTGATATATCGTGGAAAATCTTTAAAAATAAATAAATTTCTTGATTGGAAACATATTTGGACGCAGAAAAATTTATTTTAATTGAAAATTTGCAGAAACACCATTATTGTTGAATGCAAAAACTTTTTAAACAATCAAGTCTACATAAAATGCACATCGGTCACATTCTATACAAATAATTTGTACTATTAAGTAGGAAAACTCTTTTCGGAGTAAATTATTAGAAAGAAGTCCCAAATTTCTATATCCACACACAAAGAAGTAGATTAAATAAACGAATTGTACACAGTAGACAATAAGAACAACAATATTTTGTCTAATATCGAGTCGTACAACATGTGAGAGACAAATTGTTGCGTGGATAGGTCACTTAACTGTTTGCAATATACATCACTGTCATTTTGACCGCTCTTTTCTGTTCATTCTCTTGACGTTGTCAATGAAGTAAACATGCCAATAGTATACGAAAATGTTCCGGATGTCAACTGAAACGTTTGTGTAGATTCTAGTAAACGATAAGAAAATGTATTGGACGAATTCTACCAGAACCATTTGTATAATGAGAAAAAGAATAATCAAGAATTTAATCAAAGTATGTTATTATTATTTACTTTTTATTTTTTTTTTTTAAAAAAAACATCTAATTCTGATTATTTTATAAATAAAGAAAATATATGTACAGTATTTTAAAAATTTTCAGCGAACGTTCTATTATTAAAACATTTTTTAAACAATATTATTAGTTTGTTCATTCTACAAACAAATAAATTTGTCAGTGAAACGTGCGATAACTAAATCAACACAGAGACTAATATAGAACAATATACGACCCATTTTTTCGATTCATAGGCTGAATTCCGACGCATTGAAATTATATAAAAAGAAATTACGTAATCGGCTTCGATATAAAAACGCATCGAATATCAATTTTATGTTTTAAAAAAATACGCAATAACATTTTTACGATAAATTATATGATGTCTGTAAAAGCCTTAGCGCCATATGTTGCTCTTATTTTTCGTTAGGAACGCAAATAAACGGAACAAATATGTTCAATTTATATATTTTACTGTCGTGAGCATTTTATGTCTTATCGTTTTTGAAATGTGTATATATACATAATAAACATGTATATACACATTCATATATATATATATATATATATATATATATATATATATATATATATATATATATGCATATGAATTCAGTGTATGTAAATGAAGAAAAATATAAAATATGCATTTGTATCGTCATGACTTCTCTGTTCGGTTTCGCTGTTAGAAGATTGATTTTTGTGTCTTTTCTCTCTAGAAACGTTCCTTTTTAATATTTCGATTAGGTTAATGTGATCGTTTCGGATTAGAAAAACGACTAAGCCGTGTATTGACAACGGAGAAGAAGTACATTTCAGTTTTATGTATTCCTGTTGCGATAACATGGACTGAAATACATTGGTAATAAATGACATTTTATATCTTTTATATATACATGAATATATATGTACGCGGATCATGATATCATTATTTATTTAATTTACATTACATTTTAATATAATTATCATTATTTTTCAAATTAATGTTAATTATTAAAAAATAATGAATATAAAATATAACGCTTGATTCGACTTTGTTTAAAAGATATTCACAAATGTTTTTTAAGATGTTTTTGTGTATTCGAATTTATTTTAAGTAGTGTTTGGAAGAAGACAATTAGGTTGTATTCAAAAACATAATTTATTTTGTAACTTTTGACAGAAATAATCTAGGTTTAAAAGTTTTGTGTTAATCTAGTGTTTTTTAACTAAAAATATAAATAAATTATAAAATAATATTATCATATTTTAAAAATATGTTTTCTAGAATAAAATTCAAAATAATATTGGCAAAAATTTAAAACTCTGATATATTTTTTATAAAATTATAATTATATTTCAATGGAAATCCATTATTTATTACTAGTTTTGGCGCATGCCATGTTCAAGTAGATATTAGAGTCTCAATAAATCACTCAAATTGTTAAATTTTAGTCGACAGGTTTTCAAAAGGAGTAGTAAAATCTATCAGTTGATAAAACCAGATTTTAGACAGAGTTTTTGTCAGAAATCTACCTGAAGATAAAACAAGTAGTGAAAATCAAATAATCAGATGGTCCAAAAGAATGAAGATCTTTATTTTCCTAATTGGTTTTTAAAATAAAAATTATTGTATAAATTTAAATAACAGTAATTTTGGGGGAGAGAGTGGGGGTGGAAACCCCCGGCGGTCGGTGAGCGTAGTTAGTAGGATATGATCCACACTGATTTATTGTAGAAATAAAGATTTTATTTTTTTCCAGAATCTGTACACTATTCTAGAAACTTATAAAAAAATAGGTGCTTAAAAATTAATTTATAGAATGAAGAAGATTAACTTTTCAAATTTTACAACTAGTAGATACGATAATAGGTAAAATCAAACCACTAATAAAACATATTTTATTTAACATTAGTTTTCTAGTATTATAAATTTTTGATAGCGATATTTCAGTCGTTCAAACGAATCATTTACAGCTCATAAAAATTTACCAATACACTCCAGTACTCGTGCATTTAGAGACACTTGTCTCTGCGAATTTCGCTACCAACACGTGACAGAAACACAAACATATAGACAAACATAACTGTCGTTTATTATATAATAGTGTGAGCATATTGTATCTTGACTTTTTCACCTTCTCCATTCACTACAAGCCGTAGTCTATCGTAGGCAAAGCACGTCCTATACGTGCATAAAATTATTCATATTTTAGTAGCGCATTTGTACCATAAAAAAAGACCTACTCACTCTACCATATTATTTTTCACTACGTACCTGTCATCGAATATCGTTCATGAATATTAATGGTGCAATTCTTTATCTTGTTTCGTATATTAAACTATCTACTACCGATATAAATTTGAATCGGTTGTTGTTGGATTTTTTTTTTTTTTTTGATAAATGTCGTGTCGCCCTATAATTACAGATAATCGATATATTTATATATTCTTTAATCTTATTATATAATTCACTACACAATATGTACATTATTTATGTTGTATTCGTCGTCGTTCTCTTTCTTTTCGAACTCGTAAAAGATTCTTTTCAAAATTTTATAAAGCGAACGGATAGATGAAGAATGTCGAAGGGAAGTTTTAGGTGTTACAGATTCATATATCATAGAAAACGTGACACCGAACGAACAGTGTAGAGGAACTGGCTGCTCTTTATGTATTTAGTAGACTAGTCTCGATTTGATTGCACTGTCAGAGAAATATTAGATAAGTCTGTTACAGAAAGGAAATCTTTTATCAATGTTACATTTATTTGAATAATTTATCATGCGTACTACTCGACTAGTAAGTATGTGATTCGAAATAATGTGGTGCATGTGAGCTCATTAATAAAAAAATAAATGTACGTTAAATCGTTTCAGATATATAAATTTATTTAATGGTCACTATGACAGTTTGATAAAAACTTGAAATATGTACTTGAAATATTTATTTTATATTTAGAATACTACTTGATTAAAACTGTACTTTAAATTTTTTTTAATATAAAGATTACTTAAATTAATTTAATCAGTTAAGTAATTGATTTTTAATTTCTCTTTTATAACATATTAAAAATATATTATTCAGAATTAATACTGTAGCTAAATTCAGTTTTAGAAACGATTTATTTTTTCACTCGACAAAAACACAAGTTTTTCAAGTCAAAAATATTTAATTATTTTTGATTATTACTTATTTCTATTTCGATGTCAGTGTTTTTTGAGCTCCTTGGAAGAGAATAATCTGTTTTTTTTGTATTTTAGGGTTGTTTTCTGCTCGAAAACATTTTTTGTGGTTTGTAACATTCAAAAAGAATTCATTGACAGAACAGAAAATTAATATTTATGGCTATGTATATATATATATATATATATATATATATATTTAAAATGTGTACAGATTTAAAAACGTAAATAAAAATTGCACTTTTCTTATTTGTTAATCAGTACAAACTAAATATATATAATTTGAATAAATCATTCAATTGAATTAATTTAATACTATTCAATTTCTTACAAAATAGTTGAAAGTTAATAGTTTTTTCGCGTGTCTACCCTCCAACAAGTCCCTATTAATTTCCCTAAGAATATATATATATGCAGGTAATTATATTTTTATTGAAATACCTTATTCAGCAAACATAGAGTGTATTTCTAAAATACAAGACAATTATATTTATATCCAATAATGGCAATTTAATTGGTTTGAATTCTGTCACCACATTTTTATGAATACCTTTTTTGCGTGCATAACTCACTTAAACGTATTTAATTGGAATGATGTCACGATTTGCAGAATTTCATTGTTTTTTCAGCGCTAATGACTGAAAGATATAAATATATAGGACGCCTTAATCAAATAATTGGTGCATTCTTACATGTGAACTCTTTTTCATTTCTTTATTTGTGTAGTGAGTAATGAGTTCCCATAAATAATTATACTGGTGGTCGTTGGCCAATAGAGAACGATTATGTCATTTGTAGTTATTTTTGGTTTATTGAATCTTAAAAAAATCATTCAAGAAAAAATGTGTGTTTTTTTCGTTTTATTTTAGTCATTCAAATTTAATTAAGCGAAATTTTAATGAAATAAAAGTTTATACTAAAATGCAAAAAGAATAAGACAAAATTAGATGTACGATTTCTTTTGATTAAAAATATTCGATTTTTTGATCAAATTTAATTCTGGTTATTGAACTTTTGAATAATCGTAGTAAGTATTGATTGTAATTTATTTGAATAATTGAAAACAAACATAAAAAACACAATACTTTTGGATTCTATTATATACTGATATTACTTCTATTATTCTTTTATATTATGTTTAATATCAGTAACTACGCAGATTAAAAATTAAAATATTTTTAAATATCTCTCTCTTAATAAAAGAGTATTTTATATTTTTAAAATTTCAGTACGGTCCTACAAACCCACTACCTACAAAACAACTCTTAACTTAATTTTTTTCGCTTGACTGACTACAATGAATTAAAAAAAGATACATAATTGAATAGCAGTGATGATTTTAAAATGCAACATTATATTTTGACATTGAATAACTTTTATAACAACATAATGAATACTTCTGTAATGAATACTCTAGTTGTCAGACCGTTATCAATTGTGGTTTGAGCATTCGAAACCGAAATCTAAGTATTTAAATTATATTCATTGCACACAATCAATCTTTGCAAAACAAACATCACGAAGTCATATAGTGAAATTCTCGGAAATCAATCAATATTTTTTTACAATTGGTTTAAGTGGGCGTTATATATATATATATATATATATATATATATATATATATATATATTATAAATCATATAAAAATGTTATATATATATATATATATATGGATACAAATTAAAACAAAAAATTATAAAGCCATTTGTTCTCTGAAACATCATTAAAGAAATCCAGATTAAATTACTTATTTTTTCATAGTGGAAATCTTTGTTTTGATTTTTAATTCATTTTTTCACTTAAATCTAATAGCTAATAGAATTTTATTACAGTTATAAATTTCAATTGTTGGTACTTTATATTTTAGTAAACTAACAAAAATAAAAGCGCCCATTGTTTAGTTTAATAAAATAAAAAGATAGTAGTACACAAGGGTGCTAATAATTTTAGCTGTCTACGCGCTCCTAAACCTCTCAAATATCTGACTAGTAGTCAACAAGTTTAATCATAAAAAAATTAAAAATTTCTCAGGTTTGTAGGTAAAATAGAATATTATAATTTATTTAGAATTAAAGTTTATTTTGATTAAATATCAAAATAGTTACTATTATAGCACTTTGGCTAAATCATTCTCACAAATATATTTTCTTCTCTCTCCACAAGCCACAAAATTTTTCTAACAAAAACTGTTCAATAAATGATTTTTAATTGTTTTTAGTAGGTAATTATTAATTTTAGAACTATGAGTAAATTCACTTTTACAAATTTATTTTCATCTTTTTTTACAAGCTACGAAATGTTGTAACAAAAAATATTCAATAAATGATTTTAAACATTGTTTACTAGAGATTTATTAATTTAGCACTTTCACTAAATTCTTTTTTACATATATATATTTCTCTTTCTTCCCACAAACCACAAAATTTTTCTAACAAAAAAATGGTCAATACATGATTTTTAATATTTTTTTAACAGATTTTTTACTTTTAGCATTCAGTTCACTTTCACAAATATATTTTCAACTCTACTCACAAACTATAGAATTCTTCTATTAAAAAATGTTCATTATATTATTTTCAATCAGTTTTTAGTAGAGATTTATTAATTTTAACACTTTGACTAAATTCACTTTCACAAATTTATTTTTATTTCTATTCACAAGCTACACATTTTTCTAAAAAAAATATTCAATAAATGATTTTAAATAATTTATTTCTTATGCACATTTCACAAGAGATAATTTCATCACAAGATACAGAATGCAAATAAGAAATAATTAAAAATGATCAATAATCGTTTATTAAACATTTTTGATTAGAATTCTTTTTTGATTCGCGAAATGAGAGAACGATTCATTAGTGATAAATAAGAGGCCTGTTTAGTATTAATTAATCTGATAGCAAAGGCTCTTTGAGGAATATAATTATATCATTTATTGAATTTCCAAGCTTGCATACTGTAAAATTTTAAATTATTCCAGATTATTCTTATACCTTTTCTGAAAAATTTCACCTTATTTTCTACTTATAATCATTCTTATTTAAGGACATAATAATTGTTCTTGAATACAACCGCTTGTTTATTTTTAAAAAAATATGAAATGATTAGATATTATTTTAAAATTATAAAATTTTCAATATAAACTTCTCGTATTCTTTTATTTGATTATAAATACAATAAATTAAATTAATGTGTGTGTATCGTTCATATAACCGGTGTCAGCTTTCTAACTTACGAAATAAGCCATACAACATTCAATTTAATTCGAGTAATTTTCAAGAAACTAAGTTCTAGTACGTCGTCGTTCTCGTCGCAGTATAAAAAAAACTGAACAAGTTCCATTGGCAAAAAAAAACTCTTATATTTGTTATCATAAGTGATGGTAAATGCTGACATGCGAACAGCGTAAAGTCAAGTGATAAATATTACAGCTAAAAGCATTCAGCTTTAATGGAAAAAGAATACATGACGCTATATGTCCGCCGTTCACACGGCTTGTACAGTATTTGTCTATTTTAGAACGAAAATACAACATAATAAAAACAGTTCTCCCCCTTCTTATGAGCGTTCAGATTCACTTTTTTACCCCGACGCAAAACTTTTTGAAAACATTCGTTTTGAAAATGTTTAGTCGTTTTTATTATTTTTTATTGAACGCGAAAAAAAATGTAAATTCATTTTTATGAGTTTTCGAATAAAAATATATACATGCTGTATACAAACATCTATATATATATATATATATATGATGAGATAAAACATACATGGATATTGGATATAAACTATAATAAAGGTTTCAGAAAATACAGTCATCTCCGGAAATATCTACGTTATTTATTGTGAAATGTTTTAGGTAATAAAAGAATAGCAAGAGATTGAACTCGATATCAGTGTGAGTGCCTATTTATTTGAAATGTGACGAATGATAAGTAAAATGTTTTGATAAAACGTCATAAGCTATAAGCACATATCACGTATTATTATATCGAATATAATGGTATAGAAGATAATATTTTATCCATTTTAGTTGAAGAAACAGCCTTTATTTTATTATTTATCTATTTGTCTCTTACATAAAACATACATACCTAATGATTTCTCTGTTTTCGGTTATTTTTTTCGGAATAATTGTTCGATTTTAAGTAGTTTAATTGAAATTAGTTGAAATTTCTAAAATTAAACGGAATTAGAATGTATAAACAAATATATTACAAATATGCTCCTTTTTCTACATAAAGGAAATATGAAACTTAAAACATACTAATATTTAATTCATTTCTAACTGTATTTTTAATGATAAATAATAAATTATCGAAATTTTTTAGGGGAATTTTTTTTGTTTACAAGGTACATGAAAAAATCACTTTTGGAATGAATTTGAAGGAATGGATATTATAGAAGTAAATACTAGAAAATATATAGAAGTTAGAATATTGTAAAAGTAAATACTAGAAAATGTTAACTTACAAAATGAATAAAAATTGTCTTATAAATTTTGAAAATGCAGTAATAAAAATTAACAAAAGTGTTATTTATGTAGATTAAAATAAAGAAGAAATAGATACTAAGTAAGTAGTGGTTTTTTAAATATTTAACAATCTTTAATTAAAATTTTAAATTAAAAAATTCCATTTAATTTAAAAGTTTGCTAAAATTTTAAAAATAGCAAAAAACAGTTTACAATATTAAAATAATCAGATTATTAAAATATAGAAATTTATATTTTTTTTGTATTTTTTAATAAATATTCAAGAGTTACTTGAATTTTGTTGACTTGTTTTTGAATTTGGAATTCTTATTTATTTATCTGCAAAAATTAATAATAAAAACGTTTAACTATCTTTAATTTTTTGGCTTTTAACTAGATGAAATTCTCAAACGTTCAATTAACTTTAACAACATTTGTAGTTTTTATTTTTTGCATACAAAAAATTCACAAAGAATTTTATATTAAAAAAAACTTTCATTTACAACACTTAAAACTTTTAACGTAGTCACTTTTCTAAAACCACTCGACAAAAAAAATATCTCGAATGAGAAAATCTCCATTCTCTGAATAAATATTTTTCAAAACGAAAAAAAAATACAAGGAATTTTTCATCTCATCGAAATTTCTTAAAAATATCTTTTACAATTTAAACTGTCTGTACGTACAAAAAAATATACAACTTTTTTTACTTCGTACATGAAAGAAAACTTCAAGTTTAATTCTTGATGTGTTAATTTATTCAAGTTAGCTGTCGGGGTAGTTTTTTTCCCTTTTCACTTTTCCTGTTGAAAACGAACCGTTGTTCTGTCGGTTCTACTAAAGAAAATTGTACGTGTTATGTGTGTGTTTTTTCTACAGTGTTAATTACAAAAAGATTACCGTACTTTTTTTTCTAACACGCTGTCGGAACATAAAAGTACCCACTCGTCACAGTTTTTGTTATACGTCTCAAAAGGAAAACGCTATTACTTGAAATGCTATTAATATTACTTTAATTTTAGACATATATACTTTGAAAGAAATTTCAGATTATATATATATATATATATATATATATGTATATACACAATCAATTCATAAATATTTTTATATTAAATGTAATCATTTTGTAGCTACATAGATAAGGATAGAAACAAATTTAAATATTTCAATAAAACATTTTTTTTTATTAATAAAAAACAAAAATTGCAGAAAAATTAATTTAAAATATTATTTTTGAACTTTGAAATGATAACCATTTACAGATGACTTATTTTCTCTCCTTACAGACCCAAAAATAATTTCTGTTTAAATATGTTCAATAAATGATTATTAAACATTTATTACACAGCCTAATGCGCATTTTAATGGTTATATTATCATTCTCACTGCATTAGGTGATAAAAAAAACCGAGCCAGAGAGATATTTATGTACTCTAGCTAATGAATCGTCAATTATTGAACATTTTAGATCGAAAAAGAAGTAAGGTGTGTGGACTAAATGAAAAATTCATTTTTGAATTGAAATTTAATACCAAAACAATTTTGTGACGAGAAGGTAGATTTTTAGTTTTTTGGATAATAAAATGTATGACCAGCCTATTTTGAAATGGAGTTAAAATATCAATTTTAATAATTATTTATATAACGTTCTTTTTATCAGAAAAAAATATTGTTTTTAGATAGAGATAGTAGTTCATTTATAATAGTGAATTTAGCTACAGTATCAATTCTGTATTATGATAATTTTTTTAATACCTAAACTGTATTACAATTAAATATTTTTATCTTTATCTGCAATGCAATTATGTTATATTATCTACTACAATTTTTACCATTCAGGTCATTTATATCGTTCAACACAAAATTTGACACTCTTTCTATTTTTAGATAAATCTGGACTAAATTTAGAAAAAAAAACGAGTTTTTTATGTAAATATTTTAGTGAGTATGATTTATTTTAAAAACGTTAAATGTCAAGTAACTGTGTATTCATCTCTGCAGTTGATAAATTATTTTTACTTTCATAAATTATTTTTTTCACTCATAGTTACTTATGTACATTTTGATGACGATTCCATCATCCTCAGAGCATTAAAGTGATGAATAATTTACAGATATAGATTTTTCTGTACTTTAGTGCAGTGATATTAATAGTGTTGTCATCGAAAAACTGTATAAGCAATAATCAAAACTTATTATAAATCAATTATTGAACTATCCATGATTTTTAATGAAAAAAAAATTCTGTAGTTTGTAATAAAAATGAAAAATACATTTATGAAAGTTAATTTAATCACAGAGCAAAAATTTTATTTGGAATTATTTTTAAATAATTCCATACTTTTTTAAATATTTGTTTTTTTTTTTGAATTTGGGTTTTGATTACTTTTCATGTATAATATATTTAACCCTGTGTACTCAGATTTTTTTTGACCTCACCTACCAATAACTCGAATATATTTTTTAATAAAATAGCAAGTAACAACTTCAAATAAAATAATATATTATTCTAAATAATGGCTTTATTATTCAAATGAAACTTCAAAAATACATTTATCGATTCATATTTTATAAAAAAAAATATAATATTATTATTTGTTAGACTTACAATGTCTCTCCAGAGAGGGTAGTCGAGTAAAAAGGGTTAATATTTTGTAATAGTACTATTAATGCTATATTTAGATTCTGAAATAGGTTTTGTAAATGTGGAAATATTTTTATTGTATTTTTTCCACTTTACATTTTTTAAAAGCTGTTTTTTCTGAATTTTTGTTCTGTTTATAATCCGATATTTTTTTAATCACTCATTCTATTTGAATTCTTAAAACCATTATTGAATTATTCTAATTCTAGATTGATTTTTTCACGAATCGGATTAAAGTAGATAATTTAAATACAGTTTAAACTATCTATTTGGAGTTGGAACAATTTTTTAAATAACTATCTTAGTTGTACAAGAAAAATAAAGTTTTAACAATTTAATTAAAAATTAATTTTTCATCCCTCCAAAAACCAACATTTTTTTCTGATCAAAAATATTCATTGATTGCTTATTAATAATTTATAATTCTTGGTTATGAGCATTTAAATGATGAAACTATTATTTTTAGAGCGCAAAGGTACAACATTTTATTTTTCTTTACTTTAACTCTCTGAGAATAATAACAGTTCATCTTAAGGTGAATAAACAAGAATAAACAATCATAATCAATTATCGAACATTTTCGATTAGAGATACTTGTGGAAAATTTCAAAAACTACATTTATACTTAAATTATTAATACTTAAACTAATTAATACTCATAAATACTTGAGTGATTTCATATGTTTTATCTAAAAATTAGATGTATAAAAATGTGTGTACACATTCATTAAAAAATGTGCATTATTCAAAAACTACATTTTAATTCATTCAATTTTCTATTCAACAAATTCACATCAGACACAAGTAAGTGTACAGCAAAATAACGAAATTTATTAATGTGATAATAATTACAAGAACTCGACAAAAATGTAATTAAAGGTGTAAAAAGTATAACAGAAAACTAATAACGTGCATCTATCTATAATGAAATTCTGATTAATAAAGTCAGAAAAAAATAATTACCGTACAGCACAAATTTAATTAAAAGCGTACCGTGACACAGGTAAATTGCGAACACCTGTTATTCAGTATAACAAAACATGAACGTACAGGTTATTCAATGTAAAGAGCACTTGTACTTCGTTTACACCATTATTATTAACCATTATTTTCAAACAAAACTATATTGTTTGTAAGTATTGTAAAGGTTCAACGGTTACAAAACTTGTCGTTTGTTGAATATTAGTTTAATGAGAAAATATTTCATAATATAAATCTGTGTAGTAACTGAAGAGTCATACTGAAATATCTATTTATATATAAAAAAAATGTTCCGTAAATCTTAACAAAATGTACAAAAATTTTTCTTAAAAAAACAGATTTTTTATTAAATTATTGTTAACGATGACACCCGAAGTTACATAATAAATTATGATATTGGTATCATAACATACAATTTTTTTCATAAATTTTAAGAAAGTGTGTCTTCCTTTCTGTGGCCGTACCTCGGGGTTGGATGTTTTCCCGGAACCAACCTTCGTCTCTTATTGTGTATTGTCTGTGTATGAATGCGGAGTCTGATTCGTGGAATATGTAAGAAAAATTTCAGAAACCCACATAACAATGACAACTACAATGAAATATTCTACTTTATAAAACAACAACGTCGCAATATACTTGCGAGAGGAACACATTTACTAGGATTCAACATCGAGAATGATTATATATATATATATATATATATATATATATATATATATATATATAGATATTGAGGGAATATATGAGATACAAACGAGATAAGTCAGGGGTGCGAGCAAAGCAAGCTGGGGAAGAGTCACCCATGGTTCGGCGACCGTAAAAAATCTCTCAGATTTATAAATTAGAAAAAAATCTCATTATCCTATTTTATATGGTCTTGATATATGAATTTGGTTTAGGTTAAAATAAAAGAATGAAAGTACAAATAAAAACAATGATAGGATTAAAAGTTTATGAATTTTAATGAGCTTAGTAACATAGTTTTGTTAGGGAAATTTAGTATTCTCTGTTTATATTGTATGGAAGTGAAAGGATAGAAATATTTTAGAGCGATTCAGATTCATGTTTAGATGACTATTAGATTAAATAAGAAGTATAAACAAAATAATGTTTTTTACTGCTAACTAATCCATCTGCTTATATATATATTTCATCTGCTCGACACTTAAATCTAAATCTGAATCGTTTTAATATATTTCTACCTTTACACTTCCATACAAGTACCAGCAAGCAAAGAAAACCAAACTTCTGTAACAAAACCATGTCACAAAACTCGTTACAGTTCATAAAGTTTTAATTCCGTCTTTGTTTATTCCTCATCTCATTAAAAACTGCACAGCATGTTCTTGAATACCCGATACACAAAAGTATACACATCTTTTGTACGTGTATTTTGTAATGTTAAAGTTCCGTTTGCGCCCGTAACAACAGTGAGTGCAACGTGCTCAAGCAAGTTCTAAATAGAGTCTAGAGTGGCGCTTACAAGACTTCCGCTTCGATTAAATTATTTGCAACAAAGTTAGGAAACTGCAAGATATTGCATAACAAACTTTGACACGTTGCAGAACGATTAATTGAATTGTTATTTCTTCTATTGTCGATTGAATCTATTCAGTAGACAAAAGGGAAATAGCCATTCGTTAAAGATATACAAACAACTTCTTTTCAAACAGTTCTTATTTTTCACAAGTGGAACTATGTCTTTATGTAAATCAGATTCATTAAGTTTCACCTTTGAGAAATGTATACATTATTTAAGATACTCTTGAGGATATTTAAATTTAATGAACATCTTTTAGTATTATTTAATATTTTTTTTACAACAATAGAATCGTTGAAGATCATATAAGGAAAAATCAGTTATTAAATATTTATTTGTGTAATTTGTGGAAAAGTGAAAAGATAATATGTGAAAGAAGAAATTTTTAATTGTTTTAAATCGTCGCATTAATGTTTTAAAAATTAAAAAAAATAATTTTTAATGCGATTTTTTATATAAATTTTGTATAATTTTTTAGTCTCTACGTAATTTTAAAAATTACTTGAAAAATATAAATCTATTAGATGTGAAAATTAATTCTATGCCTTTAAATTGAATCAATCATCACTCTATTTTAAATTAAAATATTTTCTCACCGTTTTAAAATTTTAAAGTACCAACCTTGATATTTAAAAACTACATATTATGTCCAAGCAGTTAGTATAACCTCACAAAACAGTGCTGAACAGAGGCGTCCGAAAGACAGCATATTAGGTATTGCATATTTTTCGCATTTCAGTTGAAAAAAATGTTACTGACGCCATAGAAATGATTATTCAGCTTTGAGGGAAGATGTTTTGATTCATAGAACAATAAAAAAGTTCTAAAACAATAAAACAGGTTCCAAAATGTTTTGATACTTCATCGACTGAAACCCGCCATCTTTTTTTGATTGAAATGTATTCTATAAACATTCATTTTCTATAAAAAAGTACCGAATTAATTTTTCCACTCAATAAATTCGTAGTAATCTTATTTTCTTTTCAGTTCTTTCAATAAAGTATTAGTTTTTTATTTTTTAATAGAATTGGGTATGTAACTAAATAATTTATCGTTATTTCAATACATTTTAGAAATCTATTCAAATAGTTTATAACAAATAGACATGCATTGATACAGAATTGATAAAGTGCTCTGCAGTAAACTTGTCTGTGAAAATAAACGAAACAAAGAAAAACTGATGTCAAGTTTGTTGGCATTGAGTCAGATTTAAATTCATTCCAATTCAAATGAAATGTCTGCATTTGAAATGACTACAGTGGATTGAGCTTTGTCAATGTCAAACACAAATTTTTATTAATCTAATAGAAACATTCGTTTTATATATCCTTATATATATATATATCATTGTTTATTTACTTTCATGTCTTCGTCAACGACGTATAATTTTAATAACCATGTACAAACATGCTACACATACACTTAATATAGAAATGTGATGTGAGTAAAATGCACTCAACACACCATATACTACACATATTGCATCCGAGACATAGTTTATTCCCGACGCTGTACTTGGAAAACTCATATCCAGAATTAATTTTCAACGTCGGAACGAATATTGCAAGCACACTTTTTTTCTTCCTCAATATCTTAACACCAACCATCTTTAATACCGAACCCGTTTCATACATAGATTGAAACGTACTAGCATATTTGTAATGTCTTTTCATGAAAATTAATTCAACGTCCGATGTGCTTTTAACGTTCGAGAACGATTCAAAATAACGATATGAAATAGTTATTAGTTATTCTGGATTCACGATATGGTATTTATATATTAATGAACAAGTAAAATCTTTTATAAGAGTTTATAATCTTGTGATAGTAGAGTTCAGATTGGAATTTGGATGATTAAATAAATATAATAATTATTTTTTATTATGAAATATTTATATTATAAAATTTATAGTTAATTATATTTTTTTATTTAGATTAAAACTTTTTTATAACTCAAAGATAGATAGTTTTAAGTCATGTGAGGATTAGGTCAGTATTAGATATAAATATAGGTTTCATACATAGAAATAGTTCTATGTGAAAAAGATTTCAAACTCTTGATATTTTAAAATTATTTTTTATCTCATTTGTCACTTCTTTGATATATAAATATCGTAGCAGACACACATTTTGATAGGAGAATTGAAAACAATTTATTTTTGGCACAGTAGCTCAATTTACTTTCATAAATCATTTTTCACTCACCCCACATACTATAAAAAAAGTTTTACAAATTCTTTCTTTCCATTCTATAAATAGTTCTATTCTGATCAAAAATGTTCAATAAATAGTAATTGATCATTTCTGATTGTCGCTTATCTTACTACTACTTCTCATCTACTAGCAAATTTAAATATAAAATAAAATACTAATTTTTAATATTCAGACTTGTCGAGAACTCCTAATTTTAAAAACTCCTAAACTACTTCTTTTTAATATTCAGAATGTTAAATATTTTAAATATTTTAAATATTTGTCCATTATTATATCAGTAATTATAAATGTAATTTTTTTCTAATTTTAATTAAAAAGTTAGTCACTAAAATGTATAACAATGTTTTTTTTTACGTTATTTTTCGCCATATTGATTTTTGTGACAGATGCATTTTGGGTATATGAAACAACCAATCAAAGATTGATTAAAAATGAAAAGGATATATTAAAAGCGTTTAAATACCAACGTTAGAAATACATGCTTAATTTTATTAATAAAATTGTAAATAAAAATTAAAACCGTTTTTATTTAATATCTTTTTGTTTTTATGAATTTATTAATCACTATTCAACCCCTATAGTAATCAAATATGAATAAATATTAATTTTTAATCCATAATCCGGAAATTTTAATGATTCAGAATTTAAATTGTTAAAGATATATTTAAATTTTAATACTAAATTCCAAAAATCGATCAGTTTTTTGAAAAATTAATACCATACAAATATGTAAATATTTATTTTGATATAAATCACAAATATATGTTTGAAAATGTTTTTAATTTATAAAAAAAAACATTAAAGAATAATATTTGAAATATATATTTCATTCAGTGCAATTGTATATGTAATTAAAAACAATTTAAAATCTGTAACAGGGTTTAAAATTGTTTTTCTTTCATTTCGAACTACAATATCTTATAAACAGAAAGAGGAATTATGTAGTAAATATTTACTTGCTTCTAGAGGTAATTCCAGCCACTGAGTGCGGATTTTCAGTCTTAAATAGGTATAGTGAATGCGTGAAGCCATAATGGTTGAATAATTAAACTGAAAGCAGTTTACAAGCTTGCTAAAATTATAAAACCTTGTTAAAACTATTTTAGGTCATATTATAAGCACATCTACGAACACAAGCAAATTTTCTTTGTTATGTAAAATTGTTCTTGAAAATTTTTAATTTTTTCTTTCAATGTTTTCGTAAATGTAGATATCATAGAAATAATTTTTCAAAAAATTATGAATGATTGAAAATATTTTTTTTAAAAAAACAATAAATATAATTTGAAGATCACTTTTTGAAACATAAACGTATAAAAATAACTGAATAAAAAATGCAGAAAATTTAAAAAAAGATTAGATGCGAATATTGCCTAAATTATTTTTATTCAATAATTAATTTTAAACATTCATTTTAAAGGAGAATCTGAGGTAGATTTAAATATCTAAAATTTTAATTAATTAATATTCCATAATATTTTTTTTTTGATTATAGAATTTCTCACACGAATATAACAATAATTATATTAATTAGTGTAGACATCTGTCTTATTATTATGGACTTTATTATTAACTTTTAAAAATGAATTATTTTTCTCCTCACTAGCCATATTTTTTCTGATCAAAAATATTTAGTAGATGATTATTGATCACTTTTATTTCTTTTTAAATTACTGGAGATCTAAATATTGATTAAACTATTTTATTAGGCTGATAGAAAAATAATTACTGCTTATGACATTAAAATTCATATACTTTTTCTCTTTTTTGATTTTCCTAGCTGTTTTAAATGGTACAGGACTGCTGTATCACTAACACCTAACTTTTGTGCAATCTCTCGAATTGTCGCCCGCGACCTTCTTCATCTTCAAGGCCCTCGTCCCCTGTGCAAAATTTTTGGAACGACTGTTGCATCATACACTCTTTAACAGTACCCACAACAAAAGCATCATTTGGTTTACGGGCAGTTTCTGCTGTTTTATCACCTCCTTTTAACCCGTACAAATAATTGTTCTTATTTGCTTTTGCCATCTTTAATGCAATAGCCCAATTAAAATTAATAATAAAACCAATGTCGATGTTACCAAAATACAAATCGAAAAATTCACTTTAAATCTATATTAACATGAACACAATGAAATGATATTTTAATTGAAAAAATTAAGGTTAGAATACCAAAAACAAAAACCGCAAATATTTCCCTATCAACCAATATAATTAAATTTTTAATTCCTTCTGTTTACGTAGTTTGTGGTTATCTAAAACTATCTGGAGATGTTAATCATGCCGAAACAAGTAAACTATACAAATTTGAATCATTAAGAATACAAAACATATGTTTGTAAAGATTTAAAAAGAAATTTTATGAATAAAACATTTTCAACTGATATTTATAATACATAATTTGATAAATTTTCCAAACCGCTAAAAATAAATACTAACAAAATAAAGCTATGCCCTTTTATCCTAACAAAGATTACATAATTGATGCGCCTAATAGAAAGTTAAAAAAAAATATTGTCGAAATCCGTGCCGACTTTCCGCGGCTATTTATAAGCTGGATGGCGCAGGTTGAGATTTTAATTAAGAGTCGCAAAAACTTTTCGAATTAAAACATTCCTGATGAAAAGTTATTTCGACAAAATATCATTACGAAAGTGTTCGTCTGCTACTACACATTCTGTTGAAAATTAGTAGAAGAAACTTTCAGCACGGCATTTTTCAGCGAGTACGTTTAGTAGGAAGTTATATTTTTTATTTGAGTCAAGTTTCTTTTTTCATAAAATAATGTTGGTATGGTCTTTTCCAACGGTTAATTTTATTAACGAAATGAAGAGGAACGATGTGGACAATTTGTGAATATTTTTTTAAACATAAATATATTATACCTTGCTCGCTTTATATACTATTTTCAGTTTTTATTTATAAAACTGGCACTTTGTAATTGTTTTTGAAACAGTATTTTATTTAACGATAGATCATTATATAAATATTACAAAAATGTAACTTTTAAGTGATAAATTTGGAAATAAAGGAGTTTGAAAAGATATTAATTATGTACACATTTTGTATGAAAGTTTCTAACAATCGTCGTTATTTATGGAAAATCAGAACATAAAGTTTCAAACTTTGTAAACTTCAGCCGTGTTATCGGATTTTTATATCATGCAAAATATATGTATATATATATATATATATATATATATATATATATATAATGCTTGTAGAGTAAAAAAATTAACTGTTAAAATCAAAGCACAACACACACAACAAACAACAAAGATTCAAAGATGATTTTAAAGTACATCACGAGAGGAGTGAAAAATAGCAATTAAAACGAGTACACAAATACGGAAAATAAACTTTAAAACACAAACGGATCGTTTCACTAAAATAACAGTACCAAAAATAAAAAATAACTCGTAATTCAGGCCAATAAGTCGACATTTTATTACGGTGTAACGAATTTAATGGTACGTCCATTTTTTTTTTCGTCTAGCGGCGGAGGAAAAAAATACGGTCCAGTAAATTTTATCGACTTTCGGCCAAATATAATTTGAAATGACATTGCGACACGTCCCGAGAACGACTTTCCAGACTGTAAATATCGGATACTTGGTTGCGTTGTGACAATTTACGACTATGGTCGACTCAACGGCGACAATAGCAGACCTATTGACCCCAGTGTTACCCCGCACACTGACCGAACGTTGTATCCCATATTACCCTTTTAAATACAATCAACTTATACAAACATCTTTTAGACTTACTTAATGAAAAATAATTTCGAAAAATTATCAAGTTTACAATTTTTTAATCGCAATTTAAATGATGTTATATATACATATATATACGCTCTTTCATAGTCAAATAACAATTAATTATATAAAAAATTAAGTTTTATATTATTTGTAAATATATTTTCTTAAACATAAAAAAAATTTATCATTTTTAAAAAGTTTCTTAGATATTTATGTAATTTATCCACATATCTTACGACTGGTATGTGATATTACAAGTTTTTCTTATTTAAAAATTTGTATTAGTTGTAAATATTAATTTTAATTTTTTTTTTTTGAAATATCTTAGATGAGATTTCTATATATGAAACATTACCCACTTACAGACATTATATCCCATTTTTTATCCCGAAATAATAAAAAAATGTGTGGTATTTTAAGTTCTTCATTATATTCAGTGCTCCTTAGAAACACTCCAAGCTTACGTTTTCATCTGGATTTGAGACTAATAGTACATACTGTTGACTCTTAAAAAAATCTATATTTTCCAGTTTTGTCTATTCAGTGAGAAATTTCAATAAAACTTCCCATTTGAAATCAAACCACAATTCCCGATATATATATATATATATATATATATATATATATATATATATATATATATATTAGATATGAGAATTCTCTAGATTTCTCGTAAACTAAGAAGTGAATTTTTCTGTCTCAAGAAATGAAAATTATCAAAAAATCTTAAACATTAATTGAAATCAATTTACTTTATATTATTAACTACAAATTATTATAATTTTTTATAAAAGGTAATATATTTTTTACATTTTATAATAAACACCGTTTCATATTTAAACTCATGATCATTTTTCTATAAAATATTTTATACTTTGATTAAATTCTAGCCATGTTGAATATATCAGAGTGAAATTAATATATATATATATATATATATATATATATATAACCCAAGTTGCGTGTTTTCTTCTTTTCTTTAAATATTCTTATTCAAGTCTTTCAATCATATATTTGCAAAAGTTAAATTTTCAGTCTTACTTAAACCAAAAAGTCTCTTATAATCAAATATAGATTAAATGATTAAATAATTTTTTAATAAATATAAGGTTATGTTATAAATTTCATTCAATAGAATAGTAAAATGAATCTCTATTATTTCTATAATACATATTTCCACAAATCAGTTATTAACTTATAAAACTTAAAATAATTTTAAAAAAATACAGTGGTCTTATTGAAACGATTAACTTGTACAAAGTATTTTATAAATAAATCCATACAAACCAGGAAAAATCATAGAATTGGATAAAATAAATCTAATAAAAATATGTACATTAGTCAATATTTCTTGGCATATTTTGACAGAATATAATTTCGACGATGTTTCATTTAATGAAATAAAAATGATAGAGTATCACTTATAATAAAAGGATTACAAATATATATATATATATATACACACACATGAAGTATCTCAATTTGATATATTTGATGTTTTCATTTTTTTATCACCAAAATATAGGAAATATGAGAAAATAAACTATTGAAAACGTCTCTACATAAATGTAATATTTTTTTCGTTGTTTCCTATAAAAATAAAACATCGCTACAAAAAAGAAAACATTTACAATGAGTATTTCAACATTTCAGATAATCTAACAAAACGATATATATATATATATATATATATATATATATATATATATATATATATATATGTATGTATATATGTATGTATATATGTATGTTTATGTGTTTGTTTGTATTGTACACGTATAAGAAAAATAATCAACAATAACAGATATAAAAAACACGGCATGATATCGTGAAAGCATTTTCGCAATTCGCGAAAAAAATTGAAACTACCTCTTACGCATCACTGACACAATTCTCATCCATTGGCGTATGTTCAATATTTTCAATTTTATATATTTTTTATTCAACCCATTTTGGAATTCTGTCAGGTACGAATCTCATTTTTAAGAATATTTTCTAAAAGTCGCCATCCTACATTGTTTATTTCAAAATCGACACAGTCAATATTTTAAGTTGAGTGTCTCTAAGTTAAGTCGCATGATTAATAAATTCATTAATTATTCAATCGAACAGCACTACTAGAAAACGATTATAAAATATTTATAAAACAATATAAAAAAAATGTAAAAAGTGACACGATAATTCATGTACTTGAATAATATAATATTTATATTCGAATGGGACTAATTCAGTTCAAATCCATATTGTACACCGAGCAACATTCATGAATAAATTAACTAGACGCGTTTATTATAGAGTATGGAATTATAGATCGTTGTAATGCCTGTAAAAATATAAAATTATATATAATAAGAATCGTACAATCTATGCAAGCATAATTTATAGTTGTATGCAATGAATTTATATTGAAATATGGAAAGTATCATAAAATGTGTATACATATTTTATTAAAAAAAGTATTGTTTGTAAAACCAATATTGTTTCAATTGAAATATCGTATTTGTCTTTTTGAATAAAAGATAGATGACATTTTTCATGTTCTATTTGTTTGAATAAACATTTACAAAAGATATTTCTATAAAAGTATTGTAGATTTAAATCACACTTAATAGTATAAATAAAAATAGAATACTGTTTGGATAACAATAACATTTGTATCAGACAATATTATTTTGAAAATGTATATATTATTTGATATCAAATAATATTTTTATTTTTTATTTAAACAAGTACAATATTATAAATTTTTTTCAGTGAATATAATAAAATTTATTTTCGATTTAACTCTTCAAGACATTTAATATTTTATAAAATAGACAATAAGGAAATCATTTTTATTCGATAAATGTTCTGTCTTATAAAATATATTTAAACATTTTTTATTTCTCTTACTTGTAAATATAAAAAAAACAATTAATATTGAGAAAAAACTGACAGTAAAAATCGAAAAATTATATTTTAAAAAACAGTTATATAAATGTTCAAGAAGATTGAATATGTTTTCAAAAATTCAATGATTTATTTATAAAATTGTTCCTAATTTAATATGGTTCCAATTGAATATACTAACTGATTTTTACTCCATACAAGTTTACACTGATTAAAATGATAATCGAATAATTAAAACTGAATTATAAAACAATGATAGAAATTTTTCAATAACGCCGGGACAGCTTGGAATGAATTCCAATCTTTCTCTTTGAACTCATTGTTTTCTTCTGAACTACTTTCAACAAAAGGCTGGAAGAAGGAATGTTCAATAATTGACAATAAATTTCTGTGAAAAAAATCCAATTAAAATATTTGATTTATCCTAAGAAAAATTTATAATTATTAATTTTATTTTTTTTTTAAAAAAAAACAATTTATGTACACAATATCGAAAACGTCATTTATTATACATAAAAAAATTACTTGCTTAGAAAACACAAAATAAAAATCGAATTACCCACTTTGTAGAAAAACGAACTTAAAAATGATGTACTTTTAAAAACAGCCTTTAATTCTTTTCTGAAACTGAAATATTTTTTAATTTAGTTTTCGTATTTATTTCAAAATGACACTATGAAAATTTAATTAAAGAAACTTCTATTATTAAAGCACTATTATTTTTTAAATGATTGAAGTCAATACTTTTCTAAAACTGTGGTTAAATTCACTCTTACATATAAAATATTTTTTCATCAATATGATCAACGAACTGTACTAGTCATCCAATAATCAATTCCATAAATGAATCCCCTTTTCAGGTCATAAAATAATAACAATTTATTCAATGATTGATTAAAAATATTACGATTAAAAATGTTAAATTAATAATTGTAGACGATTTTGGAAGAGAATTAGACGATATTTTGAATCCATAATACTGAAGGCAATATTGAAATAATACTATTTTCTCTACACATATGTACACCAAATAGTATTTTTATACTTCAGGCCTTTTCTAAATAATATATTGTTTTAGAATGCATTTTTAATCTTTTAATCATGTAAGAGTATTCCAGCTAAATTTATAGAAGAAATAATAATTTTATATTTTTGTTGATAATTATGAACTATTCAACTATTTAAAAAAAAAGAATATTAAATTCTGTTTATACATAAAACCATATAAATCTTGTTCCGTAAATATCATACAATTTATTTTCATTATAATACAACATTAATTTAAAATCAAACTCATTATCTATCACAATGCATCTGTTAATTTTATTTCACTAGTATTCAGAGATTAACAACGATTATAAATTATACTTTTGTACAGATAAACATATTTTCATAAACGAATTAAAATCTATACATCAACCATTTTTTCTTGTGTCAAAATATCTGATAATTGATCATCTGTTTTAATACGCAATGCATATTTCATTTCCATTGAAATAAAACTTAGTACATTAAAATAAACAATGTTCAATTAATAAACATTCTAATAAAAAAAAGTTTGTGCGAGGTATTATTTTATTTATAAATAATTAACGAGAAAAGTTACCATCATCAATCAAAATTTATAATAAACATTACAAAATCGATTTATTGTTATTATAATTTCAATCAAATACTAAAAGACTTTTATTTAAAAATAAATAATGTTGTATATATATATATATATATATATATATGTATGTGTGTGTGTGTTTCATTGAACACATTTATTCAACAGTGTTTATATACATACATGAATCTCAACTGTAACAAATTATTAAATTTACACAATACATTCCCATTCTACTGATTACCCCTTCAACCTAACATACTTCATTACGCCTCTGTGTATACGATACAGTTACGAATTAGCATCACAACACTAGCATATATATTTCCTCCGCCACTGTCCAAGCCCACACAGTTCTGTCACCAAATTCCAAAGCAATAACATCACGGACACAAGAGGGCCTCCCATATACACAATATGGTGTTGATATACCAAACCATCTACCGCAATATCTTTCAAACAAAGTACATATATACTATAATACATCTATACACACACAAACATATATATATATATATATATATATATATATATATATATATATATATATATATATATATATATATATATATATATATACACATGCACGTATGTATAATACAAGTTTATGTTTATATTTGTGTATACAAAATAACTGAATGTATGAACGTACATTGTGCATGTATAGTAGATGAGTATTATAATAATACCATGGTAGTAAATACTGTACACTGTAAAATATGATCCAACGAGCTTTTTCCATTGCGTCACTCGTTGTATCGTTGTTTGTTGTTATTATGATTGCAATAGACTCGGGCTGTTTTTTTATTATTATTATTTTCGTGGCTTTTTGTGTGAATAAAGCGAGCTGCTCAAATATACATCTACTTTATATATATATATATATATATATATATATATATATATATATATATATATATATATATAATATACACACACACACACACACACATATATATATATATATATATATATATATATATATATAGGGTTATAATGAGTAGAACTACTGCGAGATGTTGATCTAGGTCGTTGAGATATGATGAAAGCAGAACATTTTAAATATGCACGTATGGATGATTAAACATATGTTATTATTTACATGGAATTCAAACCACACGGACAATTGCTTTCATTTAGATGAGAAGAACACTGAAAAAAAACTCGACATTTTTTATGTAAATGAAGAGTAGAATATTGCATCACGCTTGTACCCTTTTGTTGTATGTATCGTTTCACTTCTGCTTTTATGTTTTTTTCCATTCGTATTCTAAACCGAAATGAAACCAGAAGCGTGTACAATCCGTGTTTAGGTGTTTTGATTGTCTTGTTTATATACGTTTTATTTTGTGTATAGCTTGACGAATCGGTTTACTGTATCCATAGATCGTTAATCGAATGATTAACATATACAGGGTGGCCGGACGGTTATTATATAATTTGCATAATCTGGAAATTGAATATAATTCGTATGTTTCGTGTGTTGTTTAGTAGAATGTGTGGGCGTAATCCGATGTAATTTTTAAATGCATTGGAGTGGATGTACGATTTCGTTGGGATTGTTTGTGATATTACTGATTTTTAACGCTATGTCATGGTATGTAGAGGTCCGTACAGTTTGTTTATGAGTTTAAATTGTATGGTAAAGAAAAATTTAATACCGTTTTAGGAAATATTAAACAATAAATGTATAATATTATATTTGTTTTGAAATTTGGAAGGTGAGGTATCGTTTTATTAAGTGCAAGGTATTATTTTATTTATAAATCAAGTAATAAATTTTTATTCGCACAAACTTTTTTGTATTAAAATGTTCATTAATTGAACATGGTTCAATTTGTGAACTTTTTTTATTTTTTTCAAAAGAAATATTTACAGTTCTAAATTTCATATTTTAGTATTTTCATCTAACGCTGTGATCTAAAACCGTGTTAAAACTCGATTAGACGCAACTGATAATTTAACATGATATTTATGAAGAGATGTGACTATACCTGACTATACCTGAACAGATCTAACCAGGCTTCATTATACCTAATCAGGATTGACTACTTCTAACCTGAATTATTTACACACAAATTAAAAATAAAATTCTATCAAAAAATTATATTTTCAAAGAATGACTTTTCGAATAATCGTTTTCACAGAATTCTTCAGATAAAAAAATAATTTATATTAATCCGACCTATTATTAAAATCCAAAAAGGGAGATATTTCATCCAAAAAAATACTTTGTTTAATTATAATAATACGTGTGAACATATTTTTTAAACATTGTTTTTTACACTTTGATAAAATTTCATGTCCAACAAAAATGTCTGTATTGCAAATTTATTAACATCCAAGAACTAATTTGTTTTCATAGTTTTACAGCACGACATCAAAGTGTAAACAAAATTAACATAAATATTTATGAGCTTAAAGCACTTATAAACTTTTATTTAAAAAAATTCAAATATCTAGACAAAAAAAAATAGTCAATTAACTTAATATCATTATCGTTATAAAATAATTTCAGTAAAATATTAAGATAATTTGCTTTATAATTTTCATTTTTATCAATGATGTTTATTTTTTCTACGACGTTTATATCACTTATAAAAAAATATTACACATTTTTAAATACATTTCCATATTTCCAGCATAATGTCAAGTATACCTTCTTATATCTATCTATCTATATATATATATATATATATATATATATATATATATATATATATAAAGTTAGAAAGAGAAGAATGTATGTCATAAACAAAGTAAATATCCTCCGACCGAAAATTTTTCAATAATTATTGCGTCGAGAGGCGGAAGTGCGATATGAGGTAGTTAGTCATAGGACGCATCCTTCCATCTTGTGTTTAATTTCCGTACGTCTTGTATACATAAATAACTTTTTTATGAGTTAACATTAAATAATAAGTTTTTTGCGTCGCGGGAACATCTAAAAGCCTGTAGACTGTACGTAAATGTCTCGACAAAGACACGCGAAAAGAACGACTTTTTATACCCAGTTACATTATGGTACTTTTTTTCGCTTCTACATGAGTTTCCACGTAGACGTTAGCGTGGCCGTAGACTTTGCTACGGACGACGTCTAATGAAAACCAATACTTTCTGGTCTAACTTCCAACCATATTGCTTTTATGATGCTACACGAACTTGTTCGAAACGAATCCATATAGAGAAAACTGTTACTTTATCTTTATTATTCTTTATATTTACATACATACATACATATATATATATAATATATATAGAGAGAGAGAGAGAGAGAGCGGGAGTAAGTGAACCGTTTTTTTAAAAAATCATTTTTCATTAACAAAATAAATGTGTTTCTAAAAATAAACTATGCTATTGCAAAGATGAAATTCTTGACTATAAAAATGTGTAGGCATTTTTAGTATTCATTTTGTATTTTTCTCGTTATTTAAGAAAATGTGAAAACGTATAAAACTTAACATGTCACAATTTTCGGGGTTAAGTGAACCCCTATATTGAAAATTGGTTAAAAATAAAAATAAATCGTTTTTATTATGAAAAATATTGAATACATTTTATTTAGCTTTTTTCCAATAATCTATATGTATTGTATGAAATTTTTTTCCTAAATTGAGGCACGAAAAATGTACTTAGAATCGGATAACTGTAAAACTTTATATTACTCTTATTAATATTTTTAACTTTTGCTTACAGCTTAATTCTGTGATTGATTATTTGTCTCTGTTTTAAAATTTATAACTGTGACAATTATAGTTTGTGCTTATTTTATTTTTTTAAACTATTTTATTTAAATTCTTTAGGGATTGCAGAATAATAAGACACATATTATGACTTGAAAAAATAATTTCCATTCTATACGATAATCAGAAATATCAGAATTAGGAAGAAAGTCCTGTATAAAGTATAATTAATCAATATCCTTATATATTACACATCCAAAGAAAAGGAAAATTAAATATTAATGTGAGATTTATATAAATGAGAAATTGAAAATATTATACATATATATATATATATATATATATATAATTTTAAAAAAGATTAATCATATGCATGAAATTTTGAATAAACTACCTGTAAACTTCCAGATATTACATTAATATCCTGAAATTATTGGTCAATCCTAAATAAATGAAAAATACTCAAAAGACAATTATCGCTATATTCTTACATTGAGACATATCTGTTTCATGTTCTTCTGACTGTCTTCTTCTTATTTGAATGTAGAGATTTGTTTTTTTTTACAAAGTAATTCCGACCTAATGTACAAAATTATTTGAGTATCCAACATACAATGAAGAGATTTTTGGTTTGATACTGATCTATTTCCGTATATTAAAAATATATTTTTAGATTACAATTTAATTTTGGCACAGTGAGTACCAAAATGAATTAACTACCAAAAATGAATTTTTCGCTTACTCAGCAAACCAAAAAAAATTATTTATGATCAGAAAATGTTCATTTCTGATTTATATTTGAACGTAATTCAGAAATAACGCTATTCTCTTTAGAGCATTACAATATAAAAAATATATCTGTTTTTCTGATGAAAATAAATTAATTATTTCGTTTAAAAAGTGTACTCACTCATTAATAAAATTAAATATCTGCTCTAGTTCTCAAAGAGAAATAAAGGAAAATGTTTAATGACTGGCTGAAAATTATTGTTTTGACACTGGGGATAAATTAATTTTCGTAAATGTGCTATTATCCTACAAACAATATTTTTTATTATCAAAATAACCAACAATCGCTTGTTATTTATTTTAATTGAATTCTGTCTTGTCTTCAGAGCAGATATAGAGAAAATATCTTTAAAGACTGAATGATTTTTATACCGACAAAATAAAAAATATCATAAAAACTTAGAAATGTGTAGAAAAAACTTTTTTTAATATACAGCATATGTATGTATATACATATATATATATATATATATATATATATATATATATACACATATACGCTCAGAATGTTTTTAACCAACAGTCTTTAAAAAGTTATAAAATTAATCTCAACTATAAAACCAAAAAAAAAAAACAATTATGTATCATAAAAACCAAATAGCTATAAATCGACTTAAAATCCTTTAAAACGACTTCCAAATGTAAAACTGTTCCTTACATATTTCAAACCGGTATTTTTAGACGATCTCATAATCCAACCCGGTTTCAGTCGACTACCTGAAAGTGTAATAATTACCAGCTGTACTCACAATCTTTGAGCTCCATTATGTCATCTTTCTTTTTTATAAACACTGTCGCGGCGTTGCTATTAACTTTAACTTTATTGCTTATGTGAGTCGGTGTTGACCTCAGTTACAACTGAAACATCTGTCATATATGATGACATCTAATAGAAAAAGACTTTCTCATTACACGTAATTACGTCATCATACTTTAATGTTTACGTTTCGTTGCCTTTAGCTTTATATATATATATATATATATATATATATATATATATATATAATTTGTGTGTAGTCGGGTAAATGATATTTTATTATGACAAATAAAATAAATTACTCTTGTAGTCAAAATAAAATCATTGAATCATTAAATGAATTCATTTTGTTTCCAGTATAAAAAAAATATTATTAAAACGATTGTTTTTTTAGAATAAATATTGTTTTTTAATAACAATAAAGTATACGCCGAGGTATATTGTATACAGAAATAAATTGAATATCAATCAATCGGAAATAATAAATGTATTCAATAATGTATACATATTAATAATAAATTTACTGAATAATACATGTATTAATAAATAGACGTTTATAGAAGAAACTCTATTATAATTTTACTGAATGATACAAATGCCCGATGAATATTTTAATATTTAATTAAGTGTTCATTCGAATATATTCAATAGTTCGATATTGATATTTAATTTTGTACGTATATTTGAAATCTGGTAATATTAAAAATATATATATGAATGTAAATGTATGAATCATATAGTCGATTTTTTTAAGTTAGTTATTTTATGATATAAAGACCACAAAGTTCATTTAATGTTAGAGAGAATCGTTTACTTAATGAAAGATGACAGAGTTCATAAGCTTGTATTAAAAGTCATTAGTCATCAACCTGTCAGCTAGGTTAATCATTTCATTGGCTCTAATATTTTTTACCTTATAAAGTATAAGGAATGCAGGATGTAGAAGGTTTATAAAATGTATAATAAGAAAATATTTCAATTAAAAATGTGTATGAGAATAATTTTAAAATTATCGTACAAATTCAATGTTTTTTTATTTTCAAATATTGAAATTAAATTTCGATTAGAAAATAAGTAGGAATTAATAAAAAAAATCTAAGTAACGGTGGATATATTAAAATTATTGATCAAAGAGAATAGCATCTCTATCAAAATATATATATAAGCAAAAATAAAAATGAACAATCTACTCAAACATTTGAACATTTTTTTATTGTGATTTATGAAAATTAGGTCATATATTACTTGTACCAATTAATCCGATGCCTTTTTTTATAAAAAAATAATGTTTATGGAAAAATAAAAATTTCAACCCTCAAAAAATCTTCCATTATTTTGTATAAATTTGCTTTATCTGTCGGACAACTGACGAATCCCTTATTGAAAAAAGATGAAGACTTTGATTTGATTAAATTTTAATACATTTTCGGACCTCTTCTACTGTTTTATCAATTTTTGCATATTTATACATCACAATACATTTCCACAAAGATGAACAAATTACTCTCATGGCTTCAGCTTTATTTCAAATAGTAGCTTGATATCCAATCAAGGCAGTAAGCTGAAAGCTTTAAAATGTTAATTAGTGAAATTGTTTCACACATCCTTGTATTTTCTTCTTATATCTTATATAAATCCTATCATCAAAAAAATTTAAATATTTTTCTTCAAAATTAAAAATTGTAAATTATTTTTAATGTCTGTCATAATTAAATATATTGTTCAATTACTATATAGTATTAACACTGCTACTAAATGTATTTTCACAAATAATTATTTTTTCGTTCTACAGACCAAAAATATTTTTTTTAAAAAAAAATTTCAATAAATCATAACTGATATTTCATTTATTATTGCTTATTCTCATTAAAATGATGATATTATTATCTTCAAAGCGCTAAAGTACAGAAAAAAATTCTTTATTTTCTACCTTGGCGCTGTCGAAACATAAAAAAAGTTTTGTGGGTCGAGAGATGAAAAGGATGTATAGTTTTCGCTTTTTAAAACTAAAAAAAAAACATGTAGAAAATCAGAGAAAAGAAGTATTTAATGAAAATGAATAAAAAAGTATTATCTGGTCCATAAATGTATTTTTATCGAAAAATTGTAAGATAAGTGTATAAAGTTAATACTTTGATAGCTTTTAAGTCTTGAAAATGTTAAAAAAGGATAATACTTGTATATTTTCTCATTTAAATGATATATTTTCTTAAATAATACTTTTTCAAATTGTTAAAAAAATTTTCGAGTCCATGAAATGAGATTTTCTAAAGTGTCGCTATAAAAAGAGATTTTATTTGATATTTATTTACCAGATTCAAATAAATATATAATTTAATCAGCACGAAATACATTAAATGAAATGCACACACATACCATTTTAATACCTATTTTGATTTAATTAATATTTTGTTATTATTAAAGATTCTCTGTGAGAGATATTCAGTTTTTCTACTGAAAAAGTTTCGACAAGGACATGAGGAAAAATATTCACAAACGCTTTCAAAATACTCGAATGAAAAAAATGACAATAAAACAGAATCGATATGACAAAAACATAAATAATATCCGTCTGGAAAAAAGAATATTGCCTCTAGAAACAATAAAGGAATATCCAAGATATTTGAAAACAACAAAAGAATAGTAGAAAGTATAAAACTGGCTTTCAAAAAGTGGTCGGTTCGACGGGAAAAAAAACGAAAAATAACAAAATATATATTTTATACATCAGTATATTAAAGAAAATAGTTCTATATATCACATACATACATACAGGTGTATTTATATGTGTGTGTGTGTAAATACGTGTATAGCAAACTTGTATTACGAGATATTTACTGATGTTTCGAGTTCCCTCTCCAATATATAGTCTCATCTTAAGAATATCTTTTATGGGGAAATAAAATAAAACAAGGAAAAAAATAAATACACGAAGAAAAAATAAAAAAAATACACACAATATTTCCACAGATGATGGGGTCTCGTTTGTTATCGCATGATAAAATAATAAAGTTTTGCAACACTGCCGTTTGATTTATATCCAAACAACGATTTCCGGCCGGTGGTTTTCGACATAAATGCTTTTCGTAGGCTCGAAGTCGTTTCGACACAATGCAAGCGCACAACGACCGACAGCCAATACTCATCGGCTAGTCGGCGGTTCCTTCTTCCACGTATACATGCAACTACATACATAGGCGCACACACATAGTATATATATATATATATATATATATATATATATATATATATATGTCGTTGTATGTGGACGAAAAGGTGAAAACTAGACATGGTTTCGCGTGGACGTCGTAAATTTTATATAGTTTGTAGCAGATTATTCGCCTCAGTGACTTAACTTTCCAACCAATGATCCGGAATAGGCTGGACTCACTCACTCCTTTGTTATTGATTCTTTCGTAATCATTGTTTCCGGCGTTCTTTTGTTACACGTCCGCGTGATGTATCTTTAAAGTTTTCCTCCTTAATACACAGTTTTTTTTTAACTCCAGTATCTCACTCTCGTTGTACGCTCTCGTCCTATTACCGACCAGCGCCGTTTGTTAATTTCACGGAAAATAAAAGTAAAATATTGCATTTTAATGTTTTTTAAAAGGGACGATTTTTTAACAGAATTTAAATGTCTTGTTTTCTTTGTTGCCGCAGAAACTTTTACATATACTAACATACATACATACACACACACATACATACATATATATATATATATATATATATATATATATATACCCAGGAGGCATAGGATACAATCTCCAAGTTTTACTAAAAGTTACATTTGTACACGATGTCCATTAATTTTTCTTTCTTTTCACAACGTATAGAGCTGTATGTGAAACATTCTTCTCTTAACTTGTTAGCTGTGTATGACGAGTATACTTATCATTAAGATAAATTTCAGGAATAAAATTATTGATTTTTCTAAAAAAAAATAAAAGCAGCTACATATACTTTGATTTGGACGAGTATACTCGTCATTCACATTCATTTTTGTGGCATAACGTAGGTAGATAATTTTAAAATAATGCGACGTAGCTAACAGGTTAAATAGCTAGACATGTTAAAACAAACTTATCTGTAGTTTTTTTTCAGGAGTAGGCAGAAAATCTGATTGTATAAATTCTGCGTATAAATAGTTAACTTGCAATACCTGTTATTAATTATTTCTGTAAATTTTTAAAGAATAATAAAATATGATAGATAAATCAACTTAAAGTATTTCACTCAAATAGATTTATTGTCTATTCGATATTTTTTTTAATACATATGTTCATAAATTCATTATATTTATAAAAATTTCAAGAGAGACTTTATAGATTTATCGATTTCAAATAGGGTTGTATATATAAATGTAGTAATCTAATTAGTTTCAGTCAATAGGGTCTCTTTCCAAGTGATTTGATAATGGTATTTTAACTGATGACCTATTAAATCCTTTAACTGTCCATAATTATTTGTAAGGAAGGTATGAGGAATTCTATAAAGTACTAAAAGAAGAATGTAATTTAATAAAAAAATTATTTTTAAATAAGAAAATACTTATACATTAATATTTTTCGTACAATACGAGTCAAACTATTTTTAAAAAAATTGAAATACGTTCACATTAAATCGTATAATAAAAAGGATATGAAAGCATAGAAAACATGTACAATTGAAACCTCACTCAAAGCCAATTTTTCAACTACTCTATTATTAATATCAAACCCATTACTTCACAAATATAGTTTGACAAATTAATAAACGTACAATAGAGAATACGCATTGATATCTCTGTAAAAATAACTCACAGTTTTCATTCATCCGTTTAGCTTTTGATCTGTGTGTGTGTGTGTGGGTACGTTATTGAAAATATATATCCATTCAAACAGATATATATAAATGTAGACAAAAAAAACCTTTTTATATTTGAACATAAGCGGTACACTTAAATAACTTTCGTTCTTTGAAAAACTCACACACTTCAGTCATATCATAAAATTTGACGTCTCGTCTTTCATGAATATTGTAAAGAATGTATGTATCCCCCTTATTTTAAACGGGTGTGGTGTAGTTGAAACGTACGTGGTCTCTATTCTCCTTTAACGTTTCTTCATATAAATAACAATAAGTGAGACAAAGATATATACATATATATATGTACTACATCATAATATTTGATTTCTTATTCAAATGGAATGAATTTTCATTTACAAATCTTAGGTATTGTTAAATTGGGTTTTGTAGGTAGTATTTAAGATAACGTCTTATTTCAATCAAAATAAATAATTCATTTATACAAATATATGTTTGTGTCATATATAAATACACTAACTTGACTAATTATGTTTATATATAAACCAAAAGTATATATTAGAGTAGTTAAAATGACGTATACTTAAGTTTTATTTCTAAACTAGTATATAGCCCATCAAAATTGACAGGAAAATAAAAAGAAAAATAGAAAAAGAAACCTGTTTATTAGTTTTTACAGCATAATATTCCTATATATAAATATAAAAAATACCTAAAAATGAAACTTAATGAATTCAAGTTGAAACCTGTGAGCTGACGAAGCAAACATTATAACACTTAGATACTCGTCACTTTATCCACAGGACAAAGTGACTAGAAATTTGGGTTTTTATTATATAGAATTGATTTATGAACCAGACATGAACAGTATTCAAATTTATAATTATGTTTATAACAATGACCTCAGTGATTTCAGTCCTAGTTTTTTTGGAACTTTGCACGTTTTTATCTTCTACGACTAGTTTCAGCACGTGTGTCATCTTCAAGTACCTGTAGTTAATTCCAAGTATCTACATCATGTCTAATACTGGCAACTTCTTCATTTTTTTGTTTTTTTTTTCATAGCATTGTCTTCAGTTTCTTTATATACTTTTTTGTTGAATCTACTTTCTCATCATTCTACAAATCTACTTCTGATTTGATTTTTGGAACAAGAGAAATATATTGTACATTGTTGAAAACAAGAAGATTATATTATTAATAATACTATTACTTGAGAATTTTTTGAATACATGATAAAGTATATAGAATTTTGACTCTAACATATTGAATAAAAATATCTAAAAAGTAAATAATAACTACAATCTAAAATATATTCTTCAGAAAAATGTATTTATAAACAAGTTACATATCATTTTAAGATAAAAGATCTAATTCAACTTATTTCACTCCCATCCTGTTCAAAATGTCTCAGAAACTTCAAAGTTTAAGATATTTTTCTCTAATCTAATTGAACATTATTTATAAATCAATAAATCTAATTTAAACTGTATTCAAATTTATTATTATTTCTAACAATAAACTTCTGACACTCTGATTAAGTTCATTTCATAAATTAGTTTTTTTCTCATCCCAGAAAACACAGAAAAAAATGTTCTAGTCAAAAATATTCAATAAATCATTCTCGTCTGTCTAAAATTGATGACACTGCTATCTAAATTCCGCATAAACAACAATCAAACCACTTTAATTTTGATTTATTGAATATTTTTGACTTGAAAAAAAATGGTTTGAGGGAAAAACAATTCATTTGTGAAAATAATTATTAGTGTTTATGGCTATGAGTTCGTTGAGGTATCATTTTATGTTATTCATTTTAAATTATGTATATTTTCTAATTTCTACTAGTTTCAGTACGTATTCCATCTTCAGGTATCTCTAACTGTCTTGAAATATTTCCAAATACTTGAAGGTGTCACGGAATGAAATTATTTGTAGAAACTGAGAACTGTCTTAATAGTTTTTTGTATTTTAAATCATCAGAGTGTCTATTCTCCACTGCTAGTTTAGGCTCGTGTGCCATCTTCAGATAGATTTTAAAGAACGTCTCTAATATCTACCTAAAGATGCCACATGTGTCGAAACTAATAGACACTCACAAAATATTCAAAAGGATGAAGATTATCATAACAACGAATCAATATGATTATACAATTATAATTTTAAAGTGAAAACTCATGATATTCAAAAAGAGAAAGACAATAAGACTAATATGTTCAAAGTGATAAGTTAGTGCTGGAAAATAATTTGATATTAACCCTAAAAATGATCACTAATTTTATAGGATATGGTAGATTCTTAGGATTAATTTTTCTTTACTTACATCTTGTTTTTTTTAATTGTATTTCATTTAAAATGTGTTTTTTACTTATTTATTTAAATGATTCGTGAATTTTTCAACATAAAATGAATACACTTGTTTTAAATTTAGTTATTAAGTTCTTAAACATGCCCGAAATACATCCGTTGATAAAATAATATTATGTATATTATATTTTTTTAGTATTTTCAAACAGTCATGTTCAAAAAGATATAGGACACGTTTTTGTCTCTTACGAACGCATTTAAACAGAATCCATAACGAATAAAAACTCCATTAGAATTAAATTTAATTTGAGGACGGAAAAAACAGACTAACTATTTCATCCGAATCCAATATACTTCACTCCATCGGACCGCGACATAAAAAAAATCACTCCGACATTCAATCGGCGCGTACAAAAATTTACAACCAAATCAAATCACAATCAGCGATCCGCCACCGAACGAGAGGAAAAAAAAAAGAAAAGAACTACACGAATCTCGACCAATCAGACCGAACGTAGTTCGCAATTAAACAAGCATCGATTTCAATTTTTCCCGCCAGCCAGTGTTCTGTCAACGCCATCACTCAAGAAGAATGAAAACGAACAGTCCGGAAGCAGGAAAGCGGATATCCAAATGCCGCTAATGTCGAAATTGATTTCCGATTTATCGGATGCGTCCTAATTCGATTGCTGCTAACGTTTGCGCCAGACGCAGTCGCCCAATTCCAGAACGTCCTTGCGTCGCTTCGCGCCGCAACGATGCTCTTTATACATTGCGCTCACCGAGCTAAACACAACGTCGATCGCCTTGTAGATGTCTGCATTAGAGCTTTTTCCTGAATTCGTATCATAGATTTACTATAATCTCGCTGGATAAATGTTTGAAGATGGAATAGATGCAAACGGCGTGAAATTATATATATATATATATCCCTTTAATTTAAAATATAAACTGATCCTTCCTCTGTAATAGCTGTAATATAACATTTGGATTTGTATGAGCTTTCATTGAACTTTTAAATAAAACTTTCATTACTGTTGAAATTTCAATTGAGTGCTTTATTAGATTATCACTCATCATTCTATTTAAAACTAGTAAATGTGTACAGATTAAATATTTTTTATTATTATTCAAAAATGTTCTTGTATATATTTCAATGTTTATTAATATTTTTCAATCATTTTGTACATATTCTTTTTAATTAATTCTTAACACATTTTTGAACTTGAAAAATTGTTTACTGTTTGCGGTTTTTAGTATAATATTTTGATAAAATGTTTATAAATACTAAAATTGAATATATGCAATATTGCAGAGACAAGTATTTTGTTTTATACAGAAAAGATAATTTTATTTTCAACAAAATATCAAACATAGATCCCACTTATTAATTCAGTACATTACTTCACTGATATTACATTATTTTGTAACTATTCGAACACATTAAAGGACATTTAGTTTGTTGTCTATTGCACATATATCAACTAATAAATGTTTGATAAGGATAGATAATTCATAAATATTACATTTTCTATTTCCGTCTTTGTTTTATTTGTTTTTACACACGAAACAAAATAGTTCTATAGGGAAAAATTATTTAATTTTTATTTTATTCATTTATTCTTTGGGTGCTCCTCCTCCTACTCACTACGCTTACCAACCCCCGGAAAGCTCCGCCTCTGCTCGCTCCCCCTTCACTACTATTATTGATATGATAATAAACAACTTAAATTTATACGACTGTTTATATATAATACAATAACTATTCATTAACATTAGTCCATTTTTTGCTAATAATTACCATTCGACTGAAATTGGAAACAATCGGAACTCTATGAAGAATATGATGAACGAAGGAGCTGTAGAGGTAAAAGGAAAACATGACATTAATCAGTCTTCCTATTGGAATATTTTTATTATAATAGTAGGATAATAAATTGACACTATACTAATCTTAAAATAATATATACATATATATATATATATATATATATATATATTTAACTGACTATAAATTTCACCTGTATACACAAATGCATACAAAGTACTTTCCCATTTATATCCATCTTCTCTATTTTAAATTTCATCGAATTATTGTTAAATTACATTTTCGAACAGAATTCGCATCCAATTTTATTTGACTGTAACAGAATATGATACAGTGAAGTTGTATAAATCCAACGTAGTATATTTATAATCCTAATTTCGCGAGGATGAACACAAGGGATTCGAATATTATATTAGATCAAATCGTTGGTCAGCGTGTTCGCTTCTCACACTGATGCACAGCGAGTCGATTTCGGCGTATACAAGTCGGATTGGTCCTACAGTACGGTTTCGTTCGGTCAGCAAGCTGGCCAGTCAACCAGTCAACCAGTGCCCCAGTGCTACTCGGTCAGCCTCTGACATGTATGCCTCCACACTGTACAGTTAATCTCGTGTAATCACACGCCTGATTTACTCGATCTGGCTCTGTATTGGCTTATACTTGACTTGAATTTGATTTTGTTCGAAACGTAAGAGAAGCGCTTGTGTTGAATTTGATTATTTTCTACACTATAGGAATTTATATTTATAGATTATATCGTATATATACATAGATATATTCATACATTCATAGAAGATTTCATTATATATATACATATAT
This sequence comes from Acanthacorydalis orientalis, assembly GCA_034766995.1. Classification (NCBI taxonomy): domain Eukaryota; kingdom Metazoa; phylum Arthropoda; class Insecta; order Megaloptera; family Corydalidae; genus Acanthacorydalis; species Acanthacorydalis orientalis. Next base: position 10,239,810 of record CM068313.1, on the reverse strand, counting down.
ATATATATATATATATATATATATATATGATTAGCAGTTATATGATGACGTTTGCGAAAAGAGTTTTCCGGCTTTTCCGTCAGAATTATGGTTTGAACTAAAAAAGAACTGAATTTTTCTCTATTGCAATATGCCAATTCAATTCCTTTTTATAGATCAATAAACGAAATATCGATAACATTTAAAATCGTCAAAGAGTTTTTTCAAGTATGTACTAGTACGAACCAGTCGTTTTTATTCAATGATTATTTTCTTTGATGTAAATTCGATCATATATATTTATGTATATTATATAGCTACTTTTAAAATTTGTTCCGATATCAATTTCATATTAAATTAGAAAATGAAATGAGATAATTATAATATATATTCCAAATGTATTATTAGATTGGGATTTAATGTTTTTTTTTTTAGAAAAAAATATAATTTATCTTTTTAGATACAAATTTTGATATATGATTTAGTTAGAAACCGGACATTTCAATTTAAATCTCTAGGTATTCAAAAGAGTGATAAAACTGTCGATTAGAGTATAAAAAGATAGTTTTTTTAAATGTGCCTCGGAGAATTGAAAAGATTAGACGAAAAAGGTGAAATATAAAAAATGTAACTGGGTCACACAATTAAGAAGGTTTTAAATAAAATTGTCGGCGAACATATATGGATTTTTTAATCTATAATAGAGTTAAAATAAATTATTCGATACTAAATGCGAAATACAAAAAGGAAATAATTAAAATTGACTTCAAAATTAATCACAAATATAAAAACAAATTAAAGCAAATTGCGAAGTGGAATGTTTATCTAAAATTAATCAACGCTCTAATCAAATCTAAAAGAACAAATGCACAAATCATTGAAAAATGACTCAAAATTATATTTTAAAATAAAAGAGGCTAGATACTAAATTAATATAAACAAAAAATGTAAAATCTGAAATGTGGAAAAATAGAAACTAGAGTTATATTTTCCTCAAGTGTTTCCATAACGAAAACTTAAGAATACATTTCTTACCAGATCATCAACACACTGTTCAAAAAATTCTAAAAATAAGCAACTATCAACATTTACAGTACCAAATTTTATTCTAAGCAGGAAAGCCTTTAACAACGCACAGTAGAATAACAACCATAAAAAAATACATTAATAAAAATTCTTAGTTATTAGGTTGGTAAGAAAATAATTGCGGTTTTTGTATTCTGATTTTTAACGTTAATTTTTTCAAAGAAAATGTCATTTTATCGTTTTTACTGTTAATATCATTTTAAAGTGCCTTTTTCGGTCTTGATAATATCAACTGTATTTTGATAATATCAACTTTGGTTTTATTATTAATTTTGCTTTAAATTAAGCTATAGAATTAAAGATGAAAACGAAGAAAATAAGTACAATTTTTTTATGGGTTCAAATCGGTTGGTAAAGTAGCAGAAATACTATTTTTTTGGTGTGAGCACTGTTAAGAAACGTACGATGTAATGGTATTTCCAAAAATTCCGTACTGAGGATGAGACCCTTGAAAATGAAGATCTCGGCCGTCCATCTTCAGTTGATAACAACCAACTGAAGACGTTAGTTGAATCAGAATTACGCACAACAATTCGAGAGCTTGCACAGAAGTTAGGCGTTAGTCATCCAACAGTTTTGGACCACAAATGGAAAATGTATATGAATTTGAAAGTCATGAACCTCAATTATTTTTCTACCAACTTAATATAATTAATTAATCGCTTGTGAAATTATATTGAACCTAGAATCAACATAAAAATTAAATATTAATAAACTAGATAATGGATTAGACTTTAAAATAAATATTATTATCAACCAACAAAATATACATAAATAATAATAAATAGTTTGAAGTAAAAAAAATATTTAGATATATATTTTGTTCGAGAATTATTCTCCTTAATTGAATTCAGAGAAATGTGTCATTACTGTTATGTTTTTCAAGAGTTTTATTTCATTAATTTAATGGAATATTTCTCCATTTTTAATCCACTACACAGTATTTTATTTTAATAAAATTTAAAATATATTAACAATAATTAATAACAATTTACTAGCACAAAAAGCTTATATGAAAATGGCTTATATATATATATATATATATATATATATATATATATATATATGTATGTATGTATATGTAACTTTTTATTCATAGCGTAACGGTGGTAAACCTTCCCTCTTCTATATTATTTTCCAGTTAATCAAACACATTTGAATATTTCTTATTGTCAACACGACCATAAAAAAATAATAGTAAGCCGTTGCTTGTTCACAGAGTTGGAAAAATTCAACACATTGCTGACCCAGAATATATTTTTTTACTATTCGTGTTATTTACTTTCTTTTTCTTTTTATGTGTGTATGAATAGAATAGAATGAAAAGTTTAGCAAACATGGATATATAAACGTAGATCACAAACATTTGTTTGTTAAAAAAGTTATAGCTGTTATATTTGATTAATTTATTACTTTTCGTTTCAGTTCTTTTCATTTTACAAATTTGAAAAACTTTGACATTATAATAGTTTAATATCATTGTTTATACTTCTTTGATTAATTAATGTTTCAGAAAATATAATTATTAAATAGTTATAATTTATGAATTATCGTTTAGAAAATTAAAGAATATAGTTTTTTTATTTTTCGTATATAGGGTAATTCAATTAAGGCTTCTACAAGAAAGTATTGAAAAAACACAAAAAAATTTAAAAAAGCGTTATTTTTTAAAAAAACATACCATGTTATTTTTTTTATTGAGTACTTCAGTTCAATTGTATTTTAGTATTAAATTTAACTAAAATACTAAATAAAAAATGACATGATTTATTTTATTTTACATTTTTTTATTACTTTTATGTGGAAGCCTAAATTGAACCACCCATACGTATTTAGTTTCTGTTTAGAAAATTATAATTTCTGTTTTATGATTATTTCAATTTTTTATCAGTTAATATTTATAGCAGGGATGAGAAACTTTTTCGATAATAAGACTCATATATAATACTTTTCATGCAACTTTGAATGTTAAAGACCCACAGAAAATATTATTTTAAAATTGTATTTATAAATAATAAAAAAACAACTATATAGTTAGTCCTACTCACCAAAGCAGAATATATTTAATCTCTACTCGTTGAACACTTTGATTCAGTCTTCATTTTTACAGTTAATAGTTTAAAGTTTGGCTATAGATTACTACTACAGATTATTAATATAAAAGTCTAGGAAAAATGGCAATGAAACTCAATATTGTCTCGGGAGCTGCAAAGAACAGCTGGGGTAACCGCAGTTTTCCCACTATTGATCTATAGTTTATTAAAAAATCTATTAAATGTAGGTTTTGAAAACGATGTAGAGACAATGTATTACAGTAAAAAGGGTCTGATAACTTTTATACAATTTGTAATCTTTTTATAGAGTTTTCATAAAAGAATCGTTATAAAAAAATCAATCAAAATTTTCAATAATTACTTATTAATCAATTTTGATTAGACATTTCTGGTTTGTAGAAAATTAAAAAATCATTCATGAAAAATTAATTATTCTTTACTTTTTATCTGAATAACATAAATATTTAATGAATTTAACAATGATTTAGAAAAATAAAAAATTAATTTAAATTTCAAGCATGCAATCCTTAGATGACTGATAACTTGAAACTCATTCTAACAGACAACGAAATGTAAATCAATGTAACAAATTTAAAATGTCTGTTATATTTTCTGATAACTTCTATCAAAAAATGAAATAATTATAACGTTAAATAAGAAAAAAACTATTTTACTCTAGAATATTCATCACTGCTTGACTGCTTATTAAATGAATTTTTTATTACAATCAAAAATTTTACTACAGTATTAAATCTAATTCGTTCATTTATATATATATATATATATATATATATATATATATATATATATATATATATGTATATTTTGATAAATTAATTTGCGAAACTGAAGGCGTTTTAAAAATTATGCAAAAACTTGTGCGTTTATCTAAATTTAAATCAGAATAAGATCAATTTAAATTTAAATTAATTCCGTTATGAATAAAATGTATATGTGTGGGTGAGTGTATATATATATATATATATATATATATATATATATATAAACACTTAGTCGTTATTCTTATGACATGACGATCAAATTCTGTAAATTGAAGGACGGAAACGAAAGAGTGATATTAAAACGGAGACGAAGGCCTTTCCGTATATCCACCCATCTATCTATCCATCCATCCATCCATCCATGATTAAATATCAGTGAGCGTCTAGAAGTTGACAAAACGAGTGCCTACTTCAAAATTAATTGTCAGTACTCCGGAACACATCACTTTAATATTTCAAGAAACAATTTTCCCTAATGAAACTAATTTCATAGACACTGTGTCCCTGCCCCGTTTCGACGTCCGATTTTGTATGCGACGCCGCGTGCGTCGATACACTCTCATACACGCACGCACGCACTCACACACACACACACACACGCACACATACACGCGTGTCGTCCGGACCACCGGTTTCATAGCCATTTGACACGATGATTAGTTCAAAGTATAGGCTTAGTATGTGGGCTGAAATGTTTATGTGTGCCGTGATAATTTATATTCGCAACTTTTGATTAAATGAACACTCGTACAAGAAATATATCTGTTCGGCACGCGAATTTTAATTTTATGTCATTATTTGATTCAATTTAGATGCAGTACGGATTTCACTTTGAAATTTGTTTAATTATATAAAATTATTTAATGTTCTTTGATGTTGTTCAGGTCGGAACGATTGTTTAATATGTATTTTAAAAATTAGATAAATTATTACATGTAAACATAAATGCATCCAACACACATAAATTGAAAAAGAAAATCGATTAAAAATGATGTAAATTTTGTTTATATCTGATGAAATATCGGATTTGTGTGAAACTGAAAAAAATCTGTCCTTTTTTCAAAATTATTGTATTCATTGTCTTTCATACACTTCTTTAAAAAGTTGTTTAATGTATAAATTCCATTACAATAGAGTCTTTAGATACTGTGGATAAATTTCTCATTCATAAATAAATTTTTCACTTATTCCATTAAATATAAAAATAGTTCTTATCAAAAATGTTCCATAATTGATTGTTAATATTTTTTTATTGTTGTTTATACATATTTTATGGCGATGCAGTCATCCCCAGTGAGCTAACGTACAGAGAAATTTAAAACAAGTTGATCAGCTTTTTTTATGGCTTGTAAGATGAGTGAAAAATTTAGTTTTAAAAATATAAATTTTATTTTAAAATATGTTTGATTTTCATAAACAATAATCTCTTCTGTAGAATTTTATATTTTTTTATAAATTAATTTTTCATTTATTCAACCAATTATTAATTATTTTCAGGTCAGAAAAGTTAAATAATTGGTTATTTATTATATTTAATTGTTACTTTTAGACATTTCTATAAAAATACCATTCATTCGAACGTAAAAGTACAAAAAAAATATTTATGAATGTTAATTTATCCACTAACTTTACAGAAAAAATATTTTTCTTGTCTTAAAAACTGAATATCAATTGGAAGTAAGTCAAATAGATAAGAAATGCGTAATAAAACTTTTTTCTTCATTCCATCAATATCAACAGGTCATTTTTGAAACAAGATCAGATATTATTATTGAAAATTATCTTGAAATTTTCTGCTGTAAATAAAAAATCGACATGTCTACCTGAAAAAGTCTTCATAAGTGAATTTTCAAAAACCGGAAGCATGATAAGAATTATTGTTGATATTCTATTTTTTTATGCCTATTTTTGTTCTATGTAAACAGAGATTACATTAAGTTAGTTTCTTGTACGATCATGTTTAACTTTTACCAGCTTAATTTAAATTTTAATCTCAGTAAAACAGTTAATATTTTATCTCAAGATGACAAATATCCAAACTGGTTTTAAAAGAAATGAACTCATACATATATTTTAAGATTAATATTAAACAATGTGATCTAAATCCTGATCGTAAGGTTGAGTCAATTTCTTCTAAAATAGATTTCACCTTTTATCTTCAAGTAAATTTGAACATCAGTTTATAAAAAAAAATAGATGGATCAAAATTTATCTAATCCTAATCTCAATCTTGATAATCTAGATGAATTTAAATACTCTTCTTCATGTAGATTTTGAAATGAGTTCAAAAAATAGTTCAAACTCTACCTGAAAATAACAAAAATTGAAAAATGTAAAATAAACAAAATCAGATTTGCGTTGCAAGATTTGTCGAAAAAATTTAATTTGATTTTTAGAATCCAGGTTGGGTTCATTTCTTTTATGACCGGTTTAAAGATTCATCATTTTCACGTAGAACTCAGTTCAAACTATAGTTCAAAATCTACTTCAAAAATCTAAATCGATCTTAGTGTAAATAAAATCATATATACTTCCAAAAAGATCTAATTACCATCCGTTCTAATATAAAAAAAAAACATTTATACATTCCTGAGATTTAAAAATCGACCCGTACTTCCACTAAAATATTATCAGAACTGAATTCTTTCCAAACAATATATAAAAGTTCTGTCTTCTTAAATCTATGAAATCAATCATGTCTCTTTTTAGATGTTAAATCCTTAATCGTCTTATCCTCTATTTCGACAATTGTATTTTTTAAACTTTCAAACGAAGTTCATTCTCTTTCATAAAAATAAATCTAAGAATCATTTAAATATAGAATCATGTTTTTAAATTTGACAAAGAAGATAATCTATTTTTAAGAATAAAATTGAAATACAAAAAATATTATTTGAAACGTTAATATTTCTTTTCAATTGATATTCTGTTTTATTTGCATGGATCTAGACAAAAAAAATCAGTAACACATTTTTTTTGAAATATATATATATATATATATATATGGGCTTAATTAAAAATTCAACTTATTTAATTCAATACGTATATAAAAAGCTGAATTCCCTGTACAGAACATATAAGTCAATATAATAATAAAAGCACTGTAAGCAGCGGCTAACAAATGTTGCTGTTTGAAAATCTGTTACATATTTTATAAATTGTCGACGTGTTTATTCTGTTGTCGAATCGAAAGAGAAATTAGGGTCGACGCACCAAAGGGGACTAAAGACAATACGTCGTCGCCCCAGTATGGTTCGCGGCGGCTCACTGCCCCCGGGGATGGTTTTATCGAATTCAAATAATCATGTACGCAATAATGACCATTAGGGGTTGAAGGTAAGGTACCATCAACACGACAAGGGGCACTGTTCGACAGTATTTAGTGCAGATAATGAAGTATGTTCGTCTTATATATATATATATATATATATATATATATATATATATATATATATATATATATATATACATATGTTTATGTAGATATAAGAGAAAATGTATTACATACGGTTTTTTAACTAGAAAAGCAAGTTTATTTTGTGTAATTTTTTCCTCTTTATTTTTTTAGTTATGTACGTATGTATATATATATATATATATATATATGTATGTATGTATTATAGCAGCAATAATACGGATTAATGTTCCTTGTAACAAGTTTTCCTAGACAGACAAAAAAATAAACTATAGATGTAATACAGCGTAACAAAATAAGGGCGTTTCTGCAATTCGACATGCGAAGGGTGAACGGTTTCGAATGGGAATCTAAAATTCAATGTATTTATACAAGTATTGTGTGCGTTGAGTGACGTGTAAAACTCCTGTTGGATATCTTTGTTATGTTGTCAATTATCGACTGAAATCATTCTTAATTGGGCTACTCCCAATTCAATAAATAAGTGCTGAACACACGTACGGTTAATAATAAAATATGAGAGGATTTTATGTAAAATAGGTCACACTTTTCAATTGATTAGTCGTGACAAATTACTGAAATTTTATCCACGCATAAATGTATTCATATCTGTGTGTACGATCCCTAGTAATAATTTAAGCTTTCCTTCTATTAAACGTAATGTGTGTAAAAAATATTTTTAATTTATTCATAGTCCTTTTTTTATGAAAATGAAGATTTGTATCGTATTTTAATTCAAATAATTCATAGAGGAGTAATTGGTCTTCTACACTTGATCTATATTGAATTCTTAATGAAAGTGTTGATTTTGACAAATGATTTTTTTACATTCTATAAACCACAACAAGATTTTCTGCCTGAAAATGTTCAATAAATCATAATTAATTACTTTTGTTTGTTGCTTATTCTCAATTCGATCGCTATTCTATCATCTTCACATCTCTAAGGTACAGAATTCAATACCTTGAAACTATGAAAATAGAATTCATTTATGAAAGTGAATTTAGACAGTGTCAGAACTGTACTATAAGGAAATATTGATATTTATTTGTTATATAGGAAATAGAGATAAATAACAAAAAAATAGATTGATTTTCTGTTCAGTTTCTCTTATATTTCCTTTTTTATTACGAACCGTTTGGATCCGGGAAGGGGGGAATGGTGCTAAATTTTTTAACATACATTTTTCGATTAATTGGACATTCTTTTATTGTCAACAGAATAAAAATTTCAAATTTGTCAATTACAAGAAAAAATATGTTAATTCAGATTAACCATTAAACATTTCAGATCTATCTGATATATTGTAGAATATCGTTGATAATATTCAGAAAAACATAAATCTCTTGATTGGAAACATACAATTAGAAGCGGAAAAATTGATTACAATTGAAAATTTGCAGAAGTGACATAACTGTTGAGTGTAAAAAATTTGAAACAATCAAGTGTTCACAAAAGGGTTTCACATCGGTTATATCTTGTACCTGGACATAATCTCAAAATTTTTTACACGCTTTCTTCTAATGATGTACTTTTGGAAAAAAAATATTATTCAACTCAATTCTCAAGTGCACATTTTTTATAGATTTTTAAATGAAAAACCTTGATTTTTCTGATTTTTGGACAACCGTAATTTTTTCTAATAAAAGAAATAGTTATAAATTTAGTCTCATTAGAAAGAGATTAGTAACTTTATAAATATTCCATCGAAAAGATAGCGCTCTGAGACCATAGTTTCTTTGGAAAAAATCAATGGATTCCTAGATCCGTGTCCGGTATCCAAAGATTAAATGTAATATTTCACAAATGAATTATATTTTCTTTACAGAAACCAGAAAAAATATTCCAATCAGAATATTCAATAAATGACTATTAATCATTGATGAATGATTCTTGCTTATACGGATTTCAATTGTATATTAAGATCAATTTTCAATATTTCGACAGTTTTTGAATTTTTGTAATTTATTTCAGATCTCTCACAAATGATCTGATCTGTTATTTGGTCACTCCGTAAATCACAAAATATTTTTTGATCAATAATATTCAATAAATTATTATTAATTGTATTAATCATTTTGATTGTATCTTATGCAAAGTTTAATGACAATGTTCTATCATATTTGAAGTATTTAGGTGTAAAAAACATATATTTTCTCTTATAATTCTAGAAATTATTTAAAATTTTATTCCGTGAAAATTTTATAGGTAATATGTGAGTTTTTTGCTTTTACAACCGGTTTCAACTTTTGTCATCTTCAAGTAAGTTCTTTGGATTTCTGATATATTTTTAAAGGTGATAAAAGTTTAATCTGATCGGTGAATAAAGACATTTATATGCGATTTATACAGAAAATTGAATAATAGTTTCACAGAAACAACAAATAAAAATTTCTCTCTAAAATTAACTTAACACTGAATAAATCTCTTATATCAATCTCTTTCAAGATAATTATCTACAAGAATTTAAAAAGATTCTTCTATCTTAACGATGAAGTTTTCCAAAACTTTTATTCTAAAGCTTCTACCAAATTAATGATTAATATCAGTTTCTACCGTTATAATTGGACTAAAAATTATTTATATGAATCTTATAAGAATGATAAAAATAGATATAAAATTTAATAATCCGATATCAAATCATATTTACTTTAAAAAATATAAAAACTCGTAACTGCTTTATTAAACAAAACTAACAGAAAAATCAGTTAAATCTTTAAACTTAATTCTAATATTTGTATTATATTTTGATTTTCTGTAATTCTAATTAAACTAAAATTAATTGAATTATGAGTGTATTTGATTATTTTTGATAAAATCTTCTAAATGAATCATTACACTGAAATTAACAGTCAAATTAAATAGAGTTTAAATCGAATTAAAATTACAATATTTGTTATTTTATCACAGTTATTTTAATAATAAATTAAACACAATCACATGTCATTTTATGTTAATCATTTTATATTAATATAAAATAAAATCATTTCATCGTTTGATCTTTACTTAAATTATATACAAATCCGTTATCCATTCTATAAATTCTATTTTATTACTTTTTTGTTTGTTTGAAGGTATGATTTTTTGTGATATTTTATTGTTATATATTTATATATATATATATATATATATATATATATATATGCAAAATTAAATTCCTTTCTAATTTAGTAAAAAAAAATTCTCTCACTGGTTCGGTTAAGGGTCAAACGACACCAAAAATAAACCGACGATGTTTGTAATCCCGGTTATTTCAAGCGGCACGATGATGTATAAGCCTATGGAACGCGGATAAATGACCACCGTGCCAGAAATTCCTACATACCTCACGCAAAAAGCTGTATAGGAACACACCGACGTTCTAACATCACAATGCCATATCATCCCTTCAGTACGATGTGCTGACTGGGGCTGCTTACCTTACCCACCACCACTCACCACCGGTCTTCGCAGCAGCCGCTTGACTGGTTGCCAGATCTCGACGTTCGTTCCGTTCGTTTGGGTCGTCCTTCGACGACGGGGGGTGCTCGCGTCGTCCGAAAACACGCAGCAGGACACACACGACGGGCGGGGTAATTGAAAAGCAATCCAATTATACACAAAATAAATAGTCAGAGCGGAAAATGAAATACTTTTAACAGTGGCGACGCGAACGAAAGTGAATTTGTGAATTTTTAATATGCGTATTTACGTACCTACTCGCACGTATACTCGGCTGTGTTGAGGTTGAAATCGACGGGTACTTACAGAGGGTAATTATTTTATCGACGTGTTTGATTTCATCAAAGTTCATTATATAGTCAGCTCACGTTCACCTCTTATCTAAATAAATATTTCAGGTATAATGTAACGTTGACATCGTTTTCTGATACTCTCTCTCTTTTTCTTTCTCTCTCTGTATATATATATATATATATATACATATATATATATATTATTTTTTGAATTTATTTTTTACTTCCATATTTCTTTTCAGTTAAATCACTTCAAGTATATAAATACACATTTCTAGTTTCCTAAATCTATTTTTAATATTTTTTCTCTATAAATATAATTTATTAGGAAATAAATACACCCATCCTCTGATTTACACGGTCCTCGACTTACACTGTTTCACTTTAACTCGGTTTTTGTTTTGTAGATTTTTTTGAAATAAAGTACAATAAATTTCAATAAATATTTACCTGTAATTTATTCTTTATTTTTTTTAAAAAAAAAACAATATCTCTCTTTTTTATATATCTGTTGGTCTCGATGTGCAAAGTTTCGATTTACATAGTGATTTTATGGAACATATATATCTTGTAAATCGAAGGATGGGTGTATTATCAATAATTAAAAAGTAATCAAAAACTGAATAATTATTTCATTAATGTATAATATACAGGTTGATTCAGTTTAGGTTTCCTCATGAAAGTATTAAAAAAATTACAAAAAAATCGTGTTTTTTTTTATTTAGTATTTTAGGTCAATTGAATACTAAAATACAATTGAACTAATATACTAAATAAAAAATAGTATTTTTTAATATTTTCTTGTAGAAGCATAAATTGAATCATCTGTATTTGAAAATGTCTTGTTTATATAATTGTTTGCTTTCTAAATATTTTATTGATGACCTTCGTTCTTTTAGATCATTTAAGTTTCTGTTCCTGACTACTAGTTTCAGTACTTGTGCCATTTTCGGATATATTTTAGAGATTGATTTAAATTCTGGGTTGTTTGTTAGTTAAATAAGTACACAGGACATAAAACAGAATTAAAATTAGGTTCTAAAATCTATTTGAAGATGAGAGGCGTACTTTAACTAACAGATAAATATGACCAAAGCGTTCAAATTTTATATATATATATATATATATATATATATATATATATGTATGTATGTATATATATATATATATGTGGCTTAATATATCATAATTTTTATTTTTTTTAGTCAACTAAGAGTATTTTTTATTAATTTGTTAGTATTTTTAATTTATCACATCCCTGCGTAGCTAGATTTGTTTGGTTGGTTCTTCTCCTTTAGGTTACTATTTTTTTTCTTTTTATTCTCAGTACAGCTTCGTCTATTCAGACATCTCACATTGATATTAGTTGTCATTATAAATTTTTTTATGCCAGTTTTAGGTTGTATTGTTCTGTTTCTACACATTCATTATTTGTTTTTATGCCGTTCTTAGAAGTTAGAATATAGAGTTTTGTTGGTTATTTATTTATTCATTTAGAAACTTGTTGTTCAATTTATGTTCGTATATTTACACATTTTTCAGTATATCATTTAGTTTTGTACGTTTGTTTTGTTTATTTAATATTTTCATACTTTTATTAGTTGTTCCATATTCATACCCTGTGTCTGGGAATAAATTTCCCTTTACAAAGTTTACAAACTGTTAAATTAACTTTTGTACGTAGTATCTAAGGTAACTTCACATTTTAAATAATAGATTTCTGTAAATATTTACTAGAAATTAATTAAAATACTAATGTTTTGTTTATTTTGTTACAGAATCTAAGGACAGCTTCTTGTGTATACGAGATTTATCTGATTTAATTATTTAAAGGTAAGTATCTTTTAAAATATTTATTTAATTTTATTTATGTTTATATATCCTTAATGTTTCAATTAAAACTATTAGAATAAATTTAAAAATAACAAGAAAATACGTTCTCTATTCAAATTAAAACAATATTATCTTTCAGTTTAATTAATTTTTAGGTACTCAGTTTGTTACTTGTTAGTTAATAAGAAAAGTCTATTTTATTTGAATAGAAATTCAAAACGATACAATTTAATATATATATATATATATATATATATATATATATATATATATATATATATATATGAATTCACTATATACAATCACAAATTGTTCCAAATGAAAATAATCAATTAATTTATTCGTTTAATGTTAATAAAATAGAAAAGCATAGTATATACGTTGTCCATCGTTGTACGACATGGAAACTCATTCTATCCAGTCTTTTATCGTACATGTGACATTTGTTCTGTCATTCAAGCAGACATTCACTAACCCTGATGACTTGTCTTTTTTAAGAACATATAGAACGAGGTCTCGTAGGCATTTTATAGCACTGTACGTTGAATGAAACATCTTATAGAAATGTTAACAATAGCCGTTCAGTATTCTGGAAAATTCTTCATCTGAACACACTAATATAAGTGGTGGTCGAAGCCTTAAAACGAACATTTATGTCTGTTCTTTTTCCTCGCATACGTAAATACATACATATATATATATATATATATATATATATATAATATTATAGTACAATTTGTACGAATTCTGAACGAAACATTTATTTTTTTTGTTAAAAAAATGTCTGAGGACTGCATTATTGCTTATTTTGACATAATAGTATCTACTTTATATATAGATAATACATTTCACTCTCTACATATAAATAGCTTTCAGATGCTTTTTAACATTTACTTGTTAAACGATCAAATAATATGTACTTTTATTCGTTCCATGTTAGTTAATTGAATTAAATCTTTAATAAGTTTAATAATATTATTATATTTTTTTTAAAAAAAAGACAGCCCTTCATAGAATTCACTCTTAAATTTATTTTTTTCTTTTTGTTTGTTTTTTAAATAACTGTTTCTAAAAAATAAAATATTTTGTCACATAGAAAATTCATTTAAGTCCTCTCTTACTTCTGATTTTCGGTAATTTGGTTCTGAGGATGATTGAGTTCCCATCGAATTGTGTATAAGCACCAATCGAAAATAATTAATAATAATTAATTGAATATTTTTGATCAGAAAATTTGTTTCGGTTTGTGGATTGAAGAAATAATTCATTTGTGAAAGTTTATAAATATTGTACTGGTGGTTTTCGTCTATTTGATTCATCTAAATGTCTTCTGTTTCTAATAATCATTTCAGTATATATGCTATCTTTAAGTGGATATTAAAAAAATAATCTGAAAATTAGATGGAAAGTCTTTGATATCTACTTAAAAATGGCACGTATACCAGGAGTAGCAATGAATGAGAGTCACTGGGATGATGATCTAAAAGGACGAAGGCCATCAAATAATTTTTCAATGGAATCACAGTTATAAAAAATTATAATTTTATATGTCTATATATATATATATATATATATACGTATATGAATTTGTGTATACATATATTTCATTCTATACAAAACTTATCCAAATACCATAAAATATTTAAAAACGGTGTAGTATTTTTACTCATTTCAAGCATATTAAATCTATGTAACCCAATACAAGCACAGAATACAAACAGAGCAGCGGCGTGTAGCTTTGTAGTTGCCCCTTTTTAAGTCGTTTCGAATTTGCTCCCTTAACACTCACATAAAAAACAATTGTGCGCACACACACATTCGTAGATACATACACACTCAGTCATATATACACTTGTACAAACAAGTATGAGTTTATATCTCTTTCATGCATATTTGAAAACATTTTTTTTATAAACTAACAGTCATACATGTACGATTCTTCCCATATATATATATATATATATATATATATATAGAGAGAGAGAGAGAGAGAGAGAGAAAAAGATACTTTGTGAATATTTGTATTAGTTTATTTTACTAATAATTTATGTGACATAAATTAATGAAAAGGCTATCTAATACGAAATGAAAGCTGGACATGTGTTTTTCAAAGCAGATTTTAATTATGTCTGTGGAATAAAATTATTTATTCCATTTTTGTTTAACTTATTATCTTCTCTAATTTTTTCAATATTTGTAATATACATTTCTTTATTGATGATTCGCTTCATAATTTATTTCTGGAATTTTGACTAAATTTACTTTCTTCACGAACGAATTTTTCACTCTCCTTCCAAATGCAAAATTTTTTTCTGATCAATTAAAGAAAATAAATATTAAAATCTTATCATTTGAAAGCACATTTTCTAAGCATAATCAGGAAAGTTCCATATCAGAAAATTAATATAATATAATAACTTTCATTTTTATTTTTTTCTAATTAAAAATGTTCAATAATTAACTTTTAATCATTTTTGATTGTTGTTTAAGCGAATTTTGATGATAATGTTATTATATTTAGAGTATTAAGGTATAGTAAATTTTGATTTTTCTATACAAAAATGTTTTGATGTCATCTGAGAACATTAAGGTACATAAAAATATATTACAATTAAAACAGATTTTTCTACATCAAAGTGAATTGGAAATGATGGAATTTTCATCAAAGTACGTACAAATAACAAACGAAAATGATTAATAATTAATTAATAATAAATAATTAATTATTAAACATTTTCGATCAAAAACAAATGTTTGTGAATTAAGTGAAAAAAATGTGTTTTATTTTTTCAATTGTGTATTAGTTCTTTTAAAAAAATCCAAAAAAATCTAAAAAAAAATGGTTTATGCGTCTGGTTGTACATACATCTTCCAATAGTAAGAAAAAACTATCCAACTACACTTTTATCTCATTGAAAGTAACGACCTGCAGGCACGGAGCTGTTTTCGAATAGTAGAGTGCGGGTATATAAAAGGAAAAAACACATAAATACTGGCTAGTTTCTTGAGTACTTGCTACGAGTATTTTAGTGTGTGGGTGTTCGAAACCCCACAATACTAAACTGTTACAGGTGTTCTATAGCAAAGGTGAAAGCATGTCATTTCGTTAATGCGTCTTGTATTAGGTGTGGGATGTTGAGAAATGCGAATGACGTTAATTAAAGAATACGTACGAGGACAAAGTCGAAAGCTGAATGGAATTTTGTTAAAATGGTGAATTATGTACGTATGGATTTGGATGACTTAATCAGAATTTATATTACTGATGTAATATAGAGGATTATTTTAAAATCTAAAAAGCTTTTTTAGAATGCTAAATAAATTTAGATTATTAGTAAATTTAATTTATAAGATTAAAAAAAATTAAATCAAATTAGGACTTAAAACACTATTTGAAGGGATAACATAAAATTTCCAAACATTTTTCTAATCAAAAATGATAAGTCCTTATTGATCATTTTTTGTTACTTTCTACGAAACGATATTTTTATTGAAAATATTTTTCTTGACCTTCAGGTCACTATTCTTTGTTTCTCTATTAAGAATTGAGAAACAAAGAAAACAAACTTCAAAACCAGATACATAGGAACGAAATAAAGTACAGATATTTTTACTATTGCTCTCTGAAACTGTTCTTGATCGCTACATCATCTAAAAATACTTTTTTTTCTATATATGTTACTGATTTTTTTTAAGAATCTTGTACAAATACTATTTAAATACTAACAAATATAAATTGTACAAAAGGGTGTTAATATGTTCTAAGAGTTGAAACTATTTGTAAAACGTTATAGTAAAAGTATTGCCTCTAGAAACTATAAAATCATTGGAAAATTTTATTTCACTTATGAAATTGAAATCGATATTCTATAAAAAAAATTACTTAATACTTTCTGACATTCGTTTTGTATCAATTATTATAATTATTCTATGAATTTCAATAAAATTATTATAGTTGTGAAATTTAAATCTATACATTTTTCTTATAAGAACAAATAAAAGTACTTGAAAATTAAATCAGACCATATTTAATTTACTGATTTTTTATTAAACTAAAAAATATTAAATAAAATCTGTAACATTTTTTGAAAAATACATTTTTTTATTTTAATATGGATGTTATTATATTAAAATTTCTTTTTAACATTTTCTCACTTAAACGTAATTCAATTATTAACATAAATATCTTATAAAAATTAGAAAATATGGTACAGAAAAAAATATTAAAATTATTAACAGTTTATCTAAAAATAAATTATTTTATCATCAAATATACTTCAAAGTTTAAAAATAGATTTAAATTTGTTTAACGAATAATTCCTTGTGATTAACTGTGTATCAATTTAATGAAAGAAAATGTATTCATGTTGTTCGAGTAAATTAAATTTATTTGTTTTATTAATTTTAAATAACTTGCATGTAGGTGTATATATATATATATAAACCGAATTACATATTTGATTTTATGTGACAGAACAAAAATTGAATTAACAACATAATAGTCAAGATAGCAGTATCTATTGTTTATTTGTTCGTCGTTTATCATTTATCTCCTTCTAAAAAGCCTATATACATGCGAGCAACGAGGGTTATTTGCAATAGATGAAACGGCGTGATAGCCGACGTTCTTTGTCCATTCTTTTCTGTTTTGTTTTCTTTGAAAATGTCACGGTATGAATGGGTGAAAGTGAATGCTCAGTAAACTGTTATCGAGATAGGAAACGAGCAAAGCAGCTATTCGAAACGAGATTTCCTTTGATGATTATATTGATGTATTGAAATAAGTTGAATTCCTTAAACCGGTTAGTTTACGAAAAGCCGAGATATGCGAAAATATTTCATATTTTCCGTAAACACACCCACATCCTACCTATGTACACACATACACACACGTGTATATATATATATATATTAATATAAATTGGAAAAAAAGTATCAGTTGTGTTTTCCACTTAAATTGAATTCTATATAATATTAAAAATTCCAAGAAAGTAAATAAATTAACTTTCAGAACTCTTTTTGTATGAAAAACTTCTTTACTTTATTAATATTTCAGTCGAAATTTATAATAATTAGTAGTTGATTTTAATTGGGTAGGTTTTTAATTATATATATTTTAATGTCTAGGTTTGTTATTCTAAATGTTGTTTTTTAATTATTATTTTAATCTTTTGTCTATACTGCTGGTTTAATACAATCAATGATTGAAGTTATTTTTTCTATCTTTTGGGTCACTATTTGATTTTTTCCACTATCACTTTCGTCTGTTGACATCTTTAAGTGCATACTGATTTGCTGTATAAATTTTATAAGTATTTATATTATTTTTAGAGTAATGTTATGTCCTAAAAGAAATTAACATAAATACTTACAGAATAAACTTGGAAAGTTATAACTGAAAGAAATTATAATTAAGAAAAAGTATTTACCTGGAGATAGACGAAACTTATAATTTTTTAACTTAATAATTTTTTATCAGAAAAAGTAAGATTTTAAGTATATATGGAAAATAGAACTATGAAAATGAAATAGATACAGTGCCAAAAAAGTACTCAGAAAATTAATATCAAAATGCATAAGTACTTTATTCTATAGGTGATAATTCTATTTTGAACTGATATATTTTTTAATTTATAAAATATCCGGCTAATAGAACAAATAATGATAAATACTAAATAATCAAACAAATAATAGATTTATTATTTTTTAGTTAAGTGAATTAGGTTAAATTCGCTTTTTATTTTTTTTCATTCTGTTTGCAATCTTTCTGTAAATTCTAGCTCGTTCTATGAACACTGTATAAAATATAAACGGAACCTAAATGTGACAAAGATAGATAACAAGAGAGAAAAGGAGAAACAGGCAGTTTTGGGACCGTAAACTGATTTGCAGTTAGTTTCCGATCATTCCTTCATTCACAGTCCATTGATTTATCCCGTGTAAATATACAACATGCAGACAATATAATACAAGAGCGTTCAAAATTTGATATGCAAAACTTGAAAACGCTCGACAATTCGTGATCACGTTACTGGAATATTATTGGCGTGACAGTTGGTAACATGTATGGCAGTTGGTACGGCGTACTGGCAAGAAGACTTTTATAAAATAAAAGACATACATACGTACACATAGTGCCTCTACTGCTTTCGTATAGATAGATACGTATATACGATGAGAGTGGAGTACACGTTGGTTGCTGCTCGCTGCTCCATAAGGAACAAACGTCCCAGATGGTTCTTATCGACTGTTTCGACTTCCTGAATAGAAATGTTATATTAAAATGCGTTAAGGGAATCGTACACTTATCTAAAATGCTTGATATCGTTGTCGTATAGCCACCGTCGTCGTACATATGTGTGCATAACTTTTTTCCCAACATGACCTTACCTCGTCGTACTAAGTTGGTCGACGTGTTTTTTTCATTCTAAATAAATAAATAACAGTAGATCTAATCAGTCGAAATGGTTGTAGATGGACTTTGCTCTGAATTCTTCTATCGAAAGTTGATTGAAAAGTTTACATATGTATTTTCAATGTGATTAGAATCGATATTTAGAAATTGATTCCTTACACTTGTATTAAAAACAAAATTATCTTCATGTATTTTCTTCTTAAACATTTAATAAATAATGCATAATGTTCAAAAGCAGGATGTTAATCTCTTAAAATATTAACATTTTACTTTAATAACACATTCTTTTACTGTTGAACATTTTATTAGGTTGGTAGAAAAATAATTTCGGTTTTTGTTTTCTGAATTTTAACCTATTTTTTTTTCAATGGAAGTGTCATTTCATCGTGTTCATGTTAATATCATTTTAAAGTGTATTTTTCGGTCTGTATTTTGGTAATATCGACTTTGTTTTTCTTATTAATTTTGCTTCAAATTGGGCTGTTGAATTGAAGATGGAAAAGAATCAAATAAGAGCAATTTATTGTATGAGTTCAAAATGGATGATAAAGCAGCAGAAACTTCTCAAATACTAAACGATACTTTTAGTGTGGGTACTGTTAAGGAATGTACAGTCCAATAGTGGTTCCAAAAATTTTGTGCTGAGAGTGAGAGCTTGGAAGATGAACAAGGTCACAGGTGTTCTTTTTTAGTTCATAACAACCAACTGAAAGCGTTATTTGGATCAGACCAACTCACAACAATTCAAGAGCTTGCACATAAGTTAGGTGTTAGTCATCTAACAGTTCTGGACCACTTAAAACAGCTAGTTGAAAAAAATGTACATGAATTGAAAGTAATGAACCGCAATTATTTTTCTATCAACCTAATAATTTTTTCTGCAAATAATTTATTTCTTCAACTCATCAATTATAAAGAATTCTTCTAATCAAAAATATTCATTAATTAATTATAGATAATTTTAATTGTAATTGATGTGTATTTGATGTCGATTCGATCATCCTCAGAGCATCAAAGTGTAGAAAAATCTTTAATTTTTATCTTTTTTGTATACAGTCAATTGCGATAAGCAATGTAAAATAAATCTTGAATTTTTTTCAAATATATGAAATTTCATACAAACGTATTTTATTTAAAAATGTAAAAATTAAAATGTTGTTTGAACAATTATTAACTTTTGTAGGTAACAAATTTCATTGAGAACAAAACCATCGAGTGGCATCGAATTGAAATAAATGTATTTGTAAGTACACAAAATATTAGGTCGATAGAAAAATAATTGCAGTATATGATCTTCAAATCAATATACATTTACAGGTTTTTTGGGTTTTCTAGTTCTTTTAAGTGGCCCAGAACTGCTGGATGACTAACTTCTAACTTTTGTGCAAGCTCTCGAATTATTTTTCGTGGTTCTGATTCAACTAACGCCTTCAGTTGATCATTATTAACTGAAGGATGCTTCTTCATCTTCAAGATTCTCATTCCCAGCATGAAGTTTTTAGACCAATCATTGCACCGTGCATTTCTTTTTCTTATTTACCATTCGTTTTGAAAACATACAAAAAATTTGCATTTATTTACTTCTTTTCCATCTTCAATTCAATAGCCCAATTTGAAATAAAATTAATAAGAAAAACAAAGTCGATGTTACCAAAATACAGACCGAAAAATGCACTTTAAAATGATGTTAACATGAATACGATGGAATGACACTTTCAGTGAAAACAATTAAGGTTATGATTCAAAAAAAAAAACCGCAATTATTTTCCTACGAACTTTATATATATATATATATATATGTTATATCAAAAAAATAAGTTCCATCATTTTCCTCTAATATTCTAAATAGGTACTAACACCAAACCATAAATCATATAAATTGATAATAATGAACCCCTTCGTGTGCGTTTCTGCCTTTAATGTATTATTGCTGCATACATACATACATTTAAGTGGGGTTCTTGTATGAAGAAGATATCATTATATTGCGGTATATTTGATGCATTTCGCGGTGAGTGAGTCTGCAGACGCGACACACACCTTTACAAATGTCAATTTTCCCATAGCGTAGATGCATTTATCAGTTTCAAGATTCGTTGCTTGCTCGCACGGTGCATTTAACATCATATCTAATATTTATACCGTAATGGTTCGGAGAATAAGAAAAAAAGTATTTTTTCTCTACGTTTCTTATCTATTTCGATTCTTCACACGTTTCAGATATCGAAGAATCGAAGCTGACAGTTGTCTATTTTTATACATTTTTTTTATAGACTTTAAAGAACTATCTCTGTATGAATATATTTGAATTCTCTTTTTCTTATCAATATCCCTATATAAAAAAATATATTACAGTAGATTTATAGAATTTAATGTTAAAATGTATTTTTGAAGTAGATCGAATCGAAGATTTAATATTTTATCTGCAACTGTAAATAATAAAATCTTAAAAATGGCTTTTAAATTTTCACAACTTAACTTACAGGAAGAAAAAATATATTTAAACATTTTTTTCTATCTGTAAGTCCGTTCTAACTATTTTTCTTATTTTATTTTTAGCACTAAATTTTGTATTATGTACAATGAATAGGTGTTCTGTTTATTAAATCCTTAATAAGTAAGATAAATCTAATAAGTAAATCAATAAATCAATTGAATAGCATTCTAATTGAACCAGTTAATACTGTAAGATAACACAATACAGGTGTACTAGATGCCGAGCAAGAACTCATTGACCTATGGTTCATAGAATAGAATGCTAATTACAAGTCCAGGAGAGAACTTAGATGCTTCGTGATACCTAGAATTTGAAACCAGTTATAGAAAACTAAAATCAAATCAGTTTTGAGAGATAAAACAAGAGTACTAAAACCAGACCTGTAATTTATAAACATTAAATCATTAAAATTGAAAGCGGAAGAATAAAATTAATATTTTTCGTTCAATAGAACAAGGTTTCTGTATTAAAATACTCAAAAATTATTATATATTTTAATATATTGATTCTTATTAGGACAGAAAATTGTAATTAATACTTATTTAAAATTTAATTAGTTATTTTATTATGAAATTATTTTTTAATAACCTCTAAAATTAATCATTGGGTTTTTTTTAAAAAAAAGGGATGCAGTTTTTATTAAACCTCAATTAAGTTTTCAACTCTTACTAAATTCTCTTTCACAAATGAATTTTCTTTTCCCATTCGAAACTCTAGAAATTCTATATTGGAAAATGTTAAATAAATGATTATAAATCCTTTTTGTTGTTGTTTATGTGAGTTTTAATTGCAACTCCATTATTCTTAAATCGATAAAATACAGATATATATATATATATATATATATATATATATATATATATCACTAGTACTAGATTTGAAGATAAAAATAATCTGTGCTTTTTAGTAATAGTAGATTTTTCTGCATTAAGGATAATGGAATCATTATCGAACATACATAAGAATTAATCAGTTGTTTAATATTTTTAATCAGAAAAAATGTTTATGATAGTTGGGAAATGAAAAAAAAATGTTATTGTATATTATTAACTTACAATAAAAAAATCTTATTTATGAAATTGTTTTATTGGAAAATATTAAAAGTAGTTTTAGTGTTTATTAATTATTCTTTATAAAATAATAGAACTTGTCATAGTTACATTTATCCTTTTGGATCACTTAATTTTTTGTCCTCTACGACTAGTTTCAGTATGTGTATCACCTTTAGGTAGTTTAGATGAACAAGTTATCTAAATCTACTTAAAATTGATAACACACGTGTTAAAATTAATTGCAGAAAACAGAAACTTGAGTGAATTGAAAGAATAAATCGTGACAGAAAAGTAGAAACATAATTCATGTGAGATTTAAGTAAATTAATTATTTAAATCTAGTTAAAGATGACACACGTACTGGAACTAGTCGTAGAACACCGAAACTTGAATGATAGAAGAGGATAAATGCTATCAGGGTAATATATCAATAGGATAACAGGTATAAATACAGACAATTGTAACTTAAAACTGTTATTAACTTATTACCATTCAAAACGAATTAATTGTAATAAAAATTAAAAAATACATATTTTATTGCGTTTACCTGGGTGTCTGCAATTTGATTTTGTTATCTCAGATTATTATCAGATTAATAAAAGTTTCTCGTATAGAGGTTTAAAATATTTCTGGTTACTGACTTTTGTTTCGTGCGCTATGAATTATTAATAAACAATATCAAAACACGAACCAATCAGATAGAAAAGCGTCGAATAAAGAAATAAATATGTATTTTAATTTAATCTCAGATCTTTATGACACACATAGACCATCGTCACGGATATCCGTACGAGTTTACATATTTATAACATCTCTGTGTACTTTGAAATCTTCACCGACAACATGTTTAAAGTGATATGAAACTATGTATAAGAGATTCGCGCAGAGACCCGAGAGCAGATGTTAATAATTGATGTCATGTGAATAGGAAAGTGGTGCTCGAGGAATGATACCCACAGTACGATGTTGCATATGCCCCCATTTCGAAGTCGGGGGCGACACAAAACGTTCCACACTACGCGTATTCCCGTAGCTCGTCCAATTATCGCCAAGTGTTGTGTGCAATTCTCTTTTTGATGCAACGTCTCCGTGAAACTATATAAGGAATATTTTATACGCGCCGTACGAACGTGTAAACGAAATCGTGTAAAATTTATTGATATCAAGATTTAAGCTTATAGCTGCTTTTATATGTAAAACAGGGGACGGTTATATCGTCGAGTTATTTGTACATACTGGCTGATCTGAAAGCTGCCGTGTTTCGACGAAAAATATCGGTATAATGTTGCTAAAATATCAATATCTTTGACATTTTTTTTCTCACATATTTTCTGTTTACGGTGAAGTGAAAGCTTTGTAGCCATTCAATACATTATTTAAAACGTGTTCTATAAAACAGAAAAATAACATTCAAATTATACCAAGAAATAGATTTTTTATAATTGATATACA